>CM065482.1:25170597-25770597 GCA_032873175.1 Leptopilina drosophilae
TTTGTTAAAGTTACGTCATTTTGAATTTTTTTGTTATAATTTTTTTAAATCTTAATATTTCCAAAAGTTTTCTATGAAATTTAATAAAACTTGGAAGGCTTATATTTGAAATCATGTTTCTTCTGACTATCACATAACAAACAAACAAAAATTTTTTTGGCCCAAAAAAAGTTAAAAAAATTTTTTGAAACCTTTTTGAGCGAGCGGGATAGACACAAATAGTTTTCGAGATATTGCAATTTTTGTGGAAGCGCGACCACGTTTCAGTGCCAGCGATGTGTCAATGCCCGGGACGCCTCGCACAGTAGGATTCTTAAACATTACTGTTTACAATTGTCTAGTGCCTACAAATTTTATCCGATTTTTATGTTCTTGGTCTTAAATGAAAGGAGATAAATTTTTAAAGAGTTTCCTCCAAACCGTTGTTTCAATTTTTAATTGTTTATATATATTTTTGTTACTCAAAGTTAACAATTTACAAGATTTTTAAAGAAATCGTGTTTATTTTTTATTTTTCCATTCCTTATGATCAAAATCAATTTAAATTAATCTAGAATGACCACGCGACAAATAGTAATGCATAATTCAATTTATTTAAATGGTTGAAAAACAATGTTAATTAACAAATAGATAACTCTGGTCCTTCTTAAAAAAATTTGTATTTTTTGCAAACAAAATGTAACTTCAACAAATTTCAAAATTTCCAAAAAAATGTTGGCACACTAGTTTCTAGCATCCAGTACTACAATTTCACCAAATTACAGCTGAATTCAAAGACCCCATGCAAATCGTAATTTTTCTGACGGAGTCTTGCCCAATTATAACAATTTTATTTTTAATTATAACTATTTTTTTCTTCTTACATCATTCGCAGAACATTTCACCGAGTAATTTAGTTATTGTCTTATTGAAAAATATGCAAAATTCACTAAAATATGGCGAGTTGAAGCATGTCCACAAAATTAATATGGATAATTACGCTTAAAATTAGGAACGTCAACATTTTGCAAACTTATATTATACTACAATACTTTCAAATAGCTAAATAGCTACTTCGAAATTCATTGCTGGTAAAGTCAATAAATGGAAAAACTTATTTTAACATCTTTCAATTCACGAGAAGTCTCTCATAAAAATCTTATCGCACATGGATAAAAACAAAGATAAGACTATAAATAGAAGAAACTAAAGAAAGATGAATTACAAATTATTGAGAAAGAAAATTTGCAATGGCAAAGTATTTTGTTTGACCTAATGAATGTTGTCTTATATTTATAAATAAATAATATAGTATTAATGAAAAAGAGATTTTAACATCATAATTAATTGACCGGCAAGGTGTCAATATTGGCATCGCACGTGTAAATCCCTTTTAGAAAAAATCGATTGACCATGATTTAAAAGGATTAACAATTATTAGATATTAGTGAATTGATGCATTTGAGAAGCTGGATTCTAGAAATTGCTCTTCGCACGAACCGCAAGTGATAATACCAGTCAGGTGACAGTGAGTGGTTCAGAGGGACTCACTGCTCACTAACTACACGGAGAGAATTTTAGGTGAGCGGTTCTCCCCGCGTAGGTAGAGCCAGCGATGGGTAAACGTAAGAAACTCGATATGTTACCCCCCACTCTCGAAAAATACATGCATATAGCAATGTAAGGACGTAAAATACTAGGTAACATGCAATAACAAACCCAGGTAACATACGTTGGTGAAAATTCCCTTGTTAAACGAAGCGATTTAAAATCATGAAACACGTTTTCGATACTAAACAAAAAAAGTTAATAAAATTTTTTTATGTTAATCTTTATCTCAACTGTCCAGGTCAAAAAATGAATTTTCTCTAAACTTTACTAAAATGTTACTATTATTAGTAGAAGTGTAAATATAACTTTTTTTTGAATTTGATAAAATATTTTTTGAGTTATGGAGTTTTAACATTTTGATTTTTTTGAAAATATCTTTGGGACGTCTATGCCCGTTCGAAAGACATCCCAAAGACATCTTACGGATGAAATAGATATTTTAAGCATTTACTAAAAACATCCCATGCATTAGAGCCCATTGGTTAGTTTCAACAAATAGTTTCATTCTACTGCACAAAGTAAAAACTTAGTAAGCCGCAAAAATCCAAATGACTAAAGTCGATAAGGTATACTTATGAAATATTTTATATAGTTTATGCAAGGCCGTTTATTTTGAACAACAAAATTGTTAATGTTTAAAAAAAGAATAGTAAAGTATAAACATTTTCCATTTCATTTATGTTTAAAATTGAATTACAAAATTATAAAAAAATTTGTGATTATAAACACCTGTTCATTGATATCGTCAAAATTTCTCCTTGAAGAATGTAACTCATTATCACCATCATTAAATATTTCGTCATGAATATTAGCAATATTTTTCAACTTGTCAATTACATCTTCGCTCCAAGTCATAAAATTTTCATGGCTTTCAGGTTCCGTTAGCTAATTGTAATATGTTCATATAAATCTTATTCTTACAACGAAAAAGAATAAACAATGATATTTTTAAAAAATAATTATTGAACTGAACCTGAATTTCGTGAATAGTTTCTTCAACGTTTATATTTTCTGTAGAAAATGTTGAGCTTATGTGTACTGAAATATTTTCTTCTAAATTCCAACTTTCCATCTCGCTCTCCTCAGAATTATCTTCGGAAGTATTTTCCCATTTTGAAGATATCTACAAATTAGTTTTATTAATAAAATTCAGATAGTTTCAATATATTTCTATGAATTATTTAACTTACACACTTTTTTATAATTCAACCTTACAAGGGAAATATGATCTTTTATACACTAATGAAAAACACATTCATACATTTCTGTATCATACTTTTGTGATCATTTCAATTTCTCAACAATATATTGTAAATTTATCAAATGAAACAGATTTTTTTAATTAGGTAGTTAAACAGATTCGTACAGACATAACCTACCAATTTCAGAGACTGTTGAACGCTCTTAAGGTTTTGTTATTCAGTCAGCACTTGTCCCATATAGGGGAGAGTCGGGTAAGTTCGCAAAACAAAGGTTTAAATAAAAAATGAGTTACATAATATTACTTTGTAAGCAAACAAAGCATTTCATATTAAAAGGACAACCTTTTAAAATAAAATGATATAGATGTTTGAATAATTTATTAATAAACACATTGATTAATTCATAATAAAAGTATTGATGATAAATCTGTTAAAGTGGTCATATGTGCGGAGAAGTTCGACAGCATTGGAGGGTAAGTTCGTTTTTTCATAAAATACCCCCTGGACACAGAAACATATTTGTTCTAGGAACGTTCCTAAAATATCTTTAAAACGTTTCATGTCCATTACATAACGTTTTAAAAACGTTTTAAGAATATTGGATGTTGGCCGTTGTGTAGTCGACATGAAACGTTCTAAAAATAGTTTAGGAACGATTCTAGAACAAAAACGTTTCCGTTTCCAGAGAGTAAGCACAAATAAACATAAAAGATACCTCTCTGATATTCTATTGTATTGCGTATGCGCTGATGTCAGTTGATGCGTAATACAATTGACTAACTTAACCGTACGAACTTACCCCATATTTTATTAGTTCAAATTTTAACATTTTTCATTTTACAAATTTCTTTCAAAATTTAAAAAACAGTTTTCATGAAGAGAATTGAGGGGCTGGATGCTATAAAGGGACGGGCATAGTTTTCGTTGTCCCCTCGCGCAGCTGCTGTCTCGCTGTACGCGGTGACTTCTACTTTCACGCGTATCCCTTTATAGAATCCAACCCCTCAATTGTTCTACAATTCTAATTAAAAAAATATTATCGAAACCTACAAATGATAAGTATGGTTTTTCCAAAATTCAAAAAATTAACCAATGAAACCATCATATTCATAATTGTTAAATATTTCCGTTAATAACAAACCAATTAATACGAAATTTTATATAAACCATAGCTACGTTATAAAACAATATTCTTAAAAAGAATTTTACAAAAAAAAATTATTTTTGTAAAAGTTATTAAGAAAAACGGACTTACCCCATCAACCGAACTTTTACTCGACTTTTCCCTACTTTACTATGAAAACACATCACATTGAATAACATGACCTTAAATTTAAGTGTTAAAAATATTTCTTAATGTTAATATACACTAAGCACTAAGATGTCATATTAATGAGCATTAAGGGTCACTTTTTGGTATTGAATTTGTAAAATACCACTTGTTTTTAAACTCCTATTCTTTAAAAATGTTTTACAATTATTTTGAAATTTTTTTTTGTTATTGTTCCAAATTACCATGAAAACAAAATTTTTATTTCGTTTTTGTAACTATACATTTTTGCAACTAGACATTTTCTGGGGAACTTATTTTACATTAATTAAAAAATGGAACGGGATTCCCTTCATAAGGGTTGTTTGTATACAACAAACCTCCAAAACTATTGTTTATAATGTTATACAATTTTTTATACAAATTATCTGTTTTTGGGTCAATTTATTCCCGTAAAAAATAACAGAGGGTAAAATTTCTAAATTGTAAAAATTGCTTAATGTCGATGAATTCGTAATTTTTTGGAATTTCATTTCCCGTTTTCATACATTAGAATAAATATTTTAAAATCTTAAAACAAAATATTTAATAAAAAATGGATATCATAGGTTAGTATTAATTCCGATTCCTGAGCGTGACGACAGCAGATATAAATGTAAAGTTAGACCGTACTAAAGCTGCGATTACACCTCTACAGGCAGCCTACCTGTCTGCAGGTTGCTATGGTAACGTACCTGAGTAAGAAAGCCAGTGAATTCAAATTTTTCTCTTACTTTCGTCGCTCCTGCCTGTACAGACAGGCAGTCTGCAGAGATGTAACCGCAGCTTTATTTTCAATTTTTTTTATATCAACAAAGAATCGGCAATAACCGACTTTACATTTAGATAGTCTTCCGACTGCAGAACGATATAAAAACCAAACATTGTAATTCCGATGTCGAATCGATACCACTCTTATATCGGAACCCACATTAATAGAATTAAAAAATCTAAATGTACAGAAAAATATAAACAAGTTTTAAATTCTAATGTCTCTCCCTCGTAGAGGAATTTTAACATTGAAAGAATAATTTATTAACTAATTTTTCTATACAAAGAATATCTTGTTATGTTTTAACACAATTTTTAATATTAAAAAGAATGTTCGAGTATTTCAACCATACCATTAGAACTAGACGAAAACCTTATTACAAATTATAGGTTAAGTTTTCTTCATTTTCAAATTTCTCATCGAATCTAACCACTGAGGCTAAATTAACATTAGGTTTCTCAAAATTTCATAAAAATTATTAAACATAACCAAATTCCTAACATACCGAAATCATTTCTTTCAATGTATACAAGATAAGAAAAACAGTGTTATTAAAGTAGCATAAAATTAAAGTAAAAAAGTAACTGTTTCCGAAGAATTGCTCATATATTAATTTCAGTATTTAAAATAAAAAAATTTCAAAACAATAAATTTTTAGATATAAATTAAATATTTTACAACCCGAAAAAATATACGTTATGAATATAACATTTTTAAGCGATTCATATGAATCATTTTTCACTTTTAACAGTTTGTATATAATTTGACTAAATTTAATGATAAATTACGAGTTAACGTAAAATAATACACACCTATTTTTGTATGTTTTTTTTATTAAATTTTCACAATGGTCAAACCAACCTTTTACCTGTCTAACTCAGCTCAAAAATTAAAATTATAAGTTAAATTTAAAAAATACTTTAATAATAATTGTCAAAAATGAATTCTACAGATATTAAACATTGTTTCTACAAATTATGAGATTTTTCTAAAAATAAGCTCTAACTTATGCTTTGCGTTCGCTAAGTAATCGTGCTTAAGGAGCATTCAGACCTCTGCAGGCTGTCTGTCTGCGCAGCCAGAAGCAGTAAGAGTAAGGGAGAGGGTGTAATAAATTTGAATTTCCTTACTCTTTTACTCTTGTACGTTACCATGGCAACTGCAGACAGACAGATAGGCTGCAGAGGTCTGAACGCTCCATTAGGCTTTCAGGCTGGAGTCCCATGGTAGCGTTTTGCGTTGCGTTTTGTAACTAGGCCATGAGTGTGAGAGAGATACAGATATATGTTTGCTCTATTTGCACTCATAGCCTAGTTACAAAACGCAACGCAAAACGCTACCATAGGACTCCAGCCTCACTCCTCATTTTTCGCCTTCGAAAAATCATTTTTCGAGACGCATGATTTTCCCCTAATCACCAAGTGGTCGAATGTTCAAATGGTCGAATACCAAATCGTCGAATCGTCATTTGATCGAATGCTCAAAACGTCGAATTGTCAACTGGTCGAATGCTAAAAACATCGAATCGGCAAATGGTCGAATGTTCAAAACGTCGAATCGTTATTTTGTCGAATGCTCATAAGGTCGAATCGTCATTTCGTCGAATCCTCATAACGTCGAATCGTCAAATGGTCGAATGCTAAAAACGTCGAATCGTCAAATGGTCGAATGCTCAAAACGTCGAATCGTCAAAAAGTCGAAAAATTTGTTTGATGTAAGTTAACATTAACTTAAACCAAGCAAATTTTTCGACTTTTTGACGATTCGACGTTTTGAGCATTCGACCATTTGACGATTCGACGTTATGAGCATTCGACTAAATGACGATTCGATGTTTTTAGCATTCGATCATTTGAGAATTCGACGTTTTTAACATTCGACCATTTGACGATTCGACGTTTTGAGCATTCGACCATTTGACGATTCGACGTTTTTAGCATTCGACCATTTGACAATTCGACGTTTTGAGCATTCGACGAAATGACGATTCGACGTTTTGGTATTCGACCATTTGAACATTCGACCACTTGGCGATTAGGGGAAAATCATGCGTCTCCATTTTTCTGGTGGGATATTTAAATTTGATTAAAATATAAAAATAACGTATTACTAATTAATACCATAAAAATTGAAGAAAATTGAACGTTTATTATGAGAAATTAATTGTAAATAAATTTCTCTTAATTTGTGTCATATTTTAAATAATAATAAAAATCCACAATATTAAAATATGCCACAAATTAAGAGAAATTTATTCACAATTAATTTCTTATAATAAACGTTCAATTTTTTTCCATTTCTTATTGTAATAATTATTAATACGTTATTTTTAAATTTTAATCAATTTTAAATATCCCACCAGAAAAAATGATTTTTCGAAAGCGGAAAAAGGTCTGTTCTCGTTTCCTGCACTTCGTACACTTTAGCACCTAACGTGCACTATGATGTTCTCTATGCCGGAAGTGACGTAATTTTACCATACATTTCTCTACACTTTCTGCACCTACTCTTGAGGTAGTGTAAAAGTTACACTTAGAACAGGCAACGAGAACAGACCTTTGCATGCATGCATCATGCAGATGCATTTGATCGTGTTACTGTACCCTGAAAGAAATGATTTCGGTATGTTAGGAATTTGGTTATGTTTAAGAATTTTTGTGAAATTTTGAAAAACCTTATTTTGATTTTACCTCAGTAGTTAGATTCAATGAGTTTAAAAATGAAGAACACTTAGGCTATAATTTCTAATAAGGTTTCCATTATTCAAATATTTGTATATGTATTAGAATCACATGCTCCTTTTTTTAGAGTGAACGGAAACTACCAAAATGTCTGTTTGGTGGCAAGTTTGAAAAAAACTTGCGTGGCAAACTTGCAGATAATTTTGTAGAAAACTTAAGAAAAATTGGAAGCAAACTTTCAAAAAATCTAAAAATTTCAAAAAAAAATCTTTTTTTTCAAAATGTGTGTATTTTGATAAACGTTGCCTTCCCTTACAGGGAAGGTGATATAAATGTAGTGCGCAGCTCTAGATGTCATAGAAAACTACTGCGCATGCATTTAACATTTACTTTCCCATGCAAATTTTCTGCAAATTTGCCACTAAACGGACATTTTAATATTTTCCCCAAGTTTGCTGCAAATTTGCCAAGCAATTTTTCGAATTTGGCTTTGATAACTTGCGCAAATTTGCAGAAAAATATTGTGCTATGTGGGTAATGTCAAACCTGGTTAAGAGGTTAGTGAGATTTAGAAATTTTCGTCCAGTTTCATAGCAATACTATATGGGTAATATGACCTAATTTATGCCTGTACCTTCCATTTTTTTCCTTCAGTGCAATGACGAAAATTTAGAGCGTAGCAGAAGTGGCGTTTCTGTCGGGGAAAAATAAAAGTATAAATTTTCTTACATCGCATCGTCTGCTTTTATTATGATGACCACAGCAAGATCCGTTTAAAGTCTCTTTGAATTTGTTTTCGAAATTATGTTTAATAATCGTAGCAAATTATTTACGTTTAGAATAATATTGTATAACTTCTTTGTTTTGTATACAATATTCGTGTTTTTCAAAGACTACTTTTCAACCAAGTCCAAAACATACTACACTCTACATACGTGAATAATAAGACTTACAAATTAAAAAATTTTTAAAATATGCAGCAAAATAAAATTATATATAAAATCATCTAAAATAAAAAATTGAAACATAATTTCAAAATAGATGACTTAATACAGGACCTAACCTTAGAAATGCTCATACCACTATTTACATTAAATGATTTGCAAAAAATAATTTATACAACGCCTGTAAGAAAAGCATTACTTTGCTGTACTAGTGCGGCAAAGTGCTTAAAAAATGCTTTAAAGCAGGATTGTGCAGTAATGCGTCACTCAAAATTTTTATTGTGCATGTGGGAAGAACACTTAACATTCTCATTTTTGTGTATAAATGATACTGTCTCCCAAATTTTTGACGTGTAATACCTCGTTTTTTAGAAACACATTACAGAAAAAAATATGTGTAAAATTTTTTGCGTGTAGTTTTCAGCTGGTGTCGTTTTAACACAATTTGAGTTTATTTTAACTCCATTACAAATGTATATTAATTCAACACCCTAGTGTTATTTTAACACCAATGAGATATTAGCATGACACTTTTTTCTGTGTAAAATACTTATTCAGAATTTAATAAATACTTTTGATCATAAATAAAAACATTAGTTGTTGGGTATTCCCCTACTGAAAAAAACCATGTAGGATAACACACGGGATCCTATATGGTGACCCACGTAGGTCACCATATGGGTTCCTATATGGGTTCACCCGTGAGTCTTCACACATGGGTACATCCATGTAGTGACCTACATGGGTCACCACGAAGGTGACCCATGTATTATTTACTAGTTAATTATGTTACATTTGTAGAGCATTTTCTATGAAATTAATTGCTAGAAATGTGTATATACACTGAAAAAAAATTTATTTGGATCAAATAAAAATTATTTGATACAAATAAATCATTTATTTGGTTATAATCCAATAATTGTGTATTTGAACCAAATACATATTTATTTGACCTAAATATTTTATTTTATTGCATCAAATAACAAATTTATTTGAATCAAATACAAATTATTCAAATCAAATAAATGGACTATTTCAAACTAATAAATAATTAATTGAATCAATTATTTAAATTATTCAAATCAAATAAATGGAATATTTCAAGTTTGTAATTAATTATTTAAATCAATTATGAAAATTATTTCATATTGTATTTAATACAATTTTTTTTTTAATATTTAGTATTTTTTTAAATTCATTAATATATTATTATATTATTTGTATATATTATATATATTAACTGATTTTTAACAGACTTTTAACATTATTTATAAACATATTCACACAGTTTTTATTCACAACACAACACACAATTTTACTATTTTATATAACGCTTAAAACGAAGAATGAAAAATATCCGCTCGCATGTGGCATCGAACTCGCGACCCCCCGCCCATAACGCTGACCGCAAGCCTATAAACGCACCTATTTAAGCCACACGTCCGCTAAGACTTGGTGGGTCAGAATTTCTCAAACGGATCACTTTAAAAAAAATATTTTTTTTCCATCCAAAATAATTTTTTTTACTCCTGGTAGAGTAAAAAAAAACCCTGAAAATTGTAGACCAAAAAAAATTTTTTTGTTAATGTTAATAACAATTTAGTTTTTTTGTAGTCTTAAATCAAAAAAAATTTTTTTCGAAATCCAGTTGACCAATTTTAAAAATTCAAAAGGGGTTTTCTTCTTCTTGAAACGAAGTATTTAAAAATAATTTTTGTTTTTAAAAAAATTAATTTTTTATATAATTTATTTATAAATTGTTAATAACAAATTGTGTTATGCGCCTCCTAGAAAAAAAAATAAAAATTGTATTGTATTGCCAATATCCCCCTGAGAAAAAAAACGTTTGGAAAAAAATTGTACATCAATTACAAAAAAAGTTATAAAATAATTAGTGTAGCGGTACAGAACGATATATGACTCGCAAGCACGGCTCTCATGGCACCTGTGTGCATTGCCGCTACACTATAAGTTTGTACAAATTCTAACAGTCTCAATATTTAAGAAAAAAGTCATACAGTTTAATTATTCGTATATTTATATAACATTTTGTTTAAAAAATACTAATATTACAATATACCTAATAAAATAACAATATAATTATATATAGAGATTACGTCTTGTATCGCTTTGTACGGCCGCGGTGATTATTTAATAACTTTTTTCATAATTGAGCCCTTGGATTCTATAACAGCCCCTACGCTCGAACAGGCCGCCTGTATGCCAGTCAGGTTAACCAAAAGTAGAAAAAAGTAAAATTATTCATTTTCATTTTTTAAAAACACTATGATATAGAAAATAAAAATGCCCATCTTTTTTTCCTTTGTCATTTTTTTGTAAATTAAGTATTAACTATAATAAACTTGGTATTCATTCATTCAGTCTGTCCAGATCGTGTACATTCTGTCCACAGTGAGAGAGAAAGGTTGATAGAGAGAAAGAGAGGGAGAGAGGTATTGTCTCTCCTTTTAGTTTAGAGTAGGAGCGAAAGAGAGACGAATAGTTAAGAAAGTAATGCCCACTTTTTGGGTTTAGAAGGGGGTATCATGTTTTCTCCATTTTTCGGGTCAGGTAGAAAGAGAGGAACAGAATTTGATGGATGAAGGAAAAGTGGGGAATTTTACTTTCAAGCCAAAATACGAAGGTATCATGTTTTCTCCATTTTTCGGGTCAGGTAGAAAGAGAGGAACAGAATTTTATGGAGGAAGGAAAAGTGGGGAATTTTACTTTCAAGCCAAAATACGAAATGGGCGTCTTATTTCCTTATTGGCTAATTATTTTTCTTTTCTCACTCACAGAGAGATTAATGAGTGAAAAAGAGGACGATTGAGAACGAGGTATATGTTTTTGAAAATAACTCTACTTTAAAAAAAATTGAATTCAATAATTTTGTTATTGAGTGAATACATTTATTAATTTTTGTTAATTTTGTTTTGGGTAAGTTTTGATTAAAAAGTTTTGGAATTATAATAGGTAAGATATTGCAATTTTTAATATATTTATTTGTACTTATGTGCCTATGATTTATATGAGATTATGTGCTTATGATTTATATCAGCTTTATGAATTACATGTGTTTATGATTCATTTGAGATTCATGAGTTATATGTGCTTATGTGACTTCACTGTAAATAAATGGTTCTAAATTAGAGCTGATTTTTGGTATTAAAATAGAACCAAATTAAGATTCAGTACTAAAATTTGTACTAAATTAGTACCATTCTTTTTACAGTAATTATGAAAATTATTTGATTTATATGGGACAAAAATGAGATTTATGTGACTTATGTTATTTATGCGAATTTGTGATTTATGAGATAAATATGAGATTTATAAGAAGTTAGATGACTATTTATTATTAAAATATATATTAAATAAAATAAATTTAAATTTAAATCTAAAAAAATGTTTATATAAAAAATAAAATATAACATAAATTATAAAAATTTATTTATATTCATTCATTATTTTCATTTCTTTATTTATGATTTAGAAGTTTTAAGTTTAAACCTGTTTTCTAAAAATAAATTTTTGAAAAATATTCTATTATTTGTTCATTTTATTAAAAAATCATGTCTAACAAAGAAGAAAAGGTTTATTTAAGTGATAAAGATCATACAGTTCTACATACTGAAGGAGAAATGTTAAATGACAATCATATTACTGAATTTGAAAAGTTGTTAAGAAGAGAATCAAATTTAGCATTTAACATGCAAAGTACTTTATATTTAATTACGCCTGAATTCATTATTCCGATTGATAAAAATCAGAAGCACATTCAAATACTTTTTAGTGGTGCTTGCAAAGCTGGTCATTGGATTTGTACTTATTATGATGGATTAAGGCTATATATTTATAAGTCTTAATAAGGGATACTTAAATGAAGATCAAAAAAAATATTTACTTAGATTATATCCTTTCAAACCACCGGTAGTTTTTTCAACAGTTAATCTACAGCCGAATGGAATTGACTGTGGCATATATGCAATAGCGTTTGCAACATCTTTATACTACAATGAATTGCCAAATACTGTTAATTATATTCATAGTGAAATGAGACGACATCTAATTTTTATGTTTGAAAATAATCGTTTAATTTCATTTCCTTCCGTGGAATTGACAAATGTTATTAGACCTTTTTTTGTTGAGTATGATTGGAAATGTCTTTTAAGGGATGGAGCTACAAAACTCATAGAAATACCAAACTTACCTTCCATTTGTGAAACTAGTATCAGTATTAGTAATAATAATGTGAATAGAGGTATATCTACAGAATATTCAGAGGAGAAGCTTAATAAAAATGAAAACGATGAGAAAAAGAGACATCGAGCAATAAAAGATAAGGAGAGGAAAAGGGAGGAAAGGCTCAAAGAAACAGATGAACAGAAAATAATCAGACTAGAAAATGATAGACTGAGAAAACGTAATTACCAAAAAACTAGAAATATAGATAAAGAGAAAGTAATGAAGCAAAACAATTTAAAAGGTAAAAAAATTAAAGTAGCTCTAGAAATAGAAAATGAAACAAAAGATCCAAAAAATTTAAGTGATGAAGATTATAAAATTTTAAATACTGAAGGAAAAAAGTTAAATGACAATCATATTACTGAATTTGAAAAGTTAAATGACAATCATATTACTGAATTTGAAAAATTGCTGAGAAAAGAATCAGACAAGGACAAGGAAAAGAAGAGGAAAAGGAAAGCAAGGTTTAAAGAAACAGATGAACAGAAAAAAATAAGACTAGAGAATGATAGATTGAGAAAACATAATTACAGAAAAGCGAAAAATGTAGATGAAAAACAAATAATAAAACAAAACAATTTAAATTATAAAAGAAAAGAATTATCTTTAGAAACGGACGATGGTAAAAAAAACGACAAAATAATAATTTAGAAAGTAAAAAAAAGAAATTGTTATTAGAAACAAAATTAGGAAAAGAGCAGCGCCAAAAAAAAGGATTTAACAAGTAAAATTGATAAAAAAATGGAAAAATGATGGAAACTTTAGGAGTTGGAATGATCTTGGTTGAAGATTTCGATGAAAATAGAGTTTCTCAAAATTATTTAGGTTTGATGAATGTCAAATGTATATTTTGTGATGCGTTACATTTTTTGTGTGAAAGGCCAACGGATAAAAAATTTAGTAGTTGTTGTCATAAAGGAAAAGTAAAATTGTATGATTTAAATCCTTATCCTTTGTATTTGAAAAATTTATTATTTGATAATAACTTTGAAAGTAAGAATTATAAGGAAAATATTCGCTCTTATAATAGTTCGTGTGCATTTACTAGCATGGGAGCTAAATTAGAAGTTCCAAAAGGATATGGTCCTTATGTTTTTCGTATACATGGACAAGTGTATCATAATACATACACTCTTCATCCTGATGATGGAGATAACCGAAAATATGGTCAATTGTATATTCTTGATACTGACGAAGCGGTGATCGAACGATTGAATAATGAATGTAATAAAAAGTGTTTGCAATTACTAGTGACTGAAATAGATGTTTTACTAAGAGATATTAATATTTATGCAAAGTCATTAAAAATGATGAAAGAATTGGAATTGGAAGAAGAAGCAAGGGCAAAATTAATGAATGAGTTTCCGAGAAGCATTCAAATGTGGTTTAAACGTGATAGAAAATTTTCTCAAAGCAAATATAATGTTCCGTCTTGCAATGAAGTAACAGTCATATTTGTTAGCGAAGATGGTGAACCTCCAATTGAACGTGATATATGTATTCATCCAAGGGGTTCTAAAAGTATTCCAATTAGTAGTCTTAGCACACATGATGATCCTATGACATATCCTTTAATGTTTTCGTCAGGTGATCCAGGATGGACTGTAAATATGAAACATACTGACGGTGTTCGTAATATTACTCCTTTACAATTTTATATGTATCGCTTGTCTTATAGAGGATCATTTAATCCATGTTTACAAATGGGTAAATTAACTCAACAATTTATTGTTGATAGTTGGTCAAAAGTAGAAGGTGAGCGTTTAAAATATATTCGTTATGAATAGAAAAAACTTCGAGCAGAAATGTACTGTGAATTAATGGATTATATCAATAATAAAGCAACAGATGAAAATATTCGACCAGGAAAAATGATTATTTTACCTTCTACATTTACTGGAGGACCGCGTGCTTATCAACAATGTTTTATGGACGCTATGCGATTAGTTCACGAATTTGGAAAACCAGATTTATTTATTACAATGACATGTAATACAAAATGGCCTGAGATTATGGAAAATTTGTTGGATTCGGAAACTGCATCTGACCGACCAGATATTGTTTCCCGAGTTTTTCAAAAGAAAGTAAAAAAATTAATGTATGAAATAAAAGATAAACAAATTTTTGGTCCAGTCATTGCTTACGTATATGTAATAGAATTTCAAAATTTTGGATTGCCTCATGTACATTCAATAATTTTTTTAGATAAAAAGTTTGCTATTCGTGATGCAGAAACTGTAGACAAAATAATATTTGCAGAAATTCCTGATGAAATGAAGAATCCAGAACTTTATAAAATTGTGAAGCAGTTTCAAGTTCATGGACCTTGTGGAAAGCAAAATGTACATTCTCCTTGTATGAATCCTGAAACAAAATCATGCACGAAAAATTATCCTAAACAATTTTCTCCAAAAACAAATTATGAATCAAAAAATTATCCGGAGTATCGACAGAGAAATGATGGCAAAAAAATTATTTTTTATAATAGAGACGGGTCAATTAAATGCACTGCTGACAATTCGATAATTGTATCATATAATCCGTATTTAAGTAAAAAAATTGCATGTCATATTAACTTAGTAGCATGTGGTAGTACAGGTGGTATTAAATATTTATTTAAATATTGTTATAAGGGACATGATTATGCAATAGTTGGTTATAAAAATGATAATCAAGTAATGCATTATGATGAAATTCAAAATTATTTAAATACACGGTATGTGTGTCCACCAGAAGCAATGCATAGACTTTATGAATTCAATATGCACGAGCAATCACATGCAACATACAGACTAGTTGTACATTTGCCTAAACAACAATCAATATGTTTTCAAGAAGGAATGGAACAAACTGCAATTGAGAAATTTAAAAATACAATGTTGACAGCATGGTTTCAGTTAAATAGACAAGATCCTGAAGCACGCAAATATTTGTACTCTGAAATACCACATAAGTATGTTTTTGTTGAGTCATCTAAAACTTGGAAAAAACGAGAACGAATTACAAAACCTATAATTTGCCAAATGTATTTTGTAAGTCCAAAAGACATTGAAAGATATTTTTTGAGAATTTTACTACTTTATGTACGTGGTGCTAAATCGTTTGAAGATGTGAGAACATATGAAGGTATTACATATAATACTTATACAGAAGCAGCACGTGCAAGAAATTTGATGGTAGACGATAACGAGTGGGATAATTGTTTGACTGAAGCCGTGAGTATGAAATTTCCTAAAGAACTATGTCGTTTATTTGCATATATATGTGTGTTTGGTTTACCTGTGAATGCTGTTGATTTATGGAATAAGTTTAAAGAACACATGATTTTTGATAATAATTTACCTGTGGAAATATCGCTTCAAAAATCATTACTTTTAATTAATGAAGTATTTAATTTTCATGGATTTACATCAATTTGGTTAACCAAACATCGATCTAAAAATTCTTAAAGATTATAGTTCTGCTGATAAGGAAGATAATGCATTAACATTACAATTGCTAAAAGAAGAAGCTAATAATCTTATTGAAAGTTTGAATGATGAACAACGGCAAGTTTTTAATGATGTTATGATAGCAGTACATAATGATGAATATAATAGTAGATACTTTTTTCTTGATGGGCCTGGAGGAAGTGGTAAAAGCTATTTACATAATACAATTATTACTACAGTCGAAAGTGAGGAAATAGTAGTTTTATCAGTTGCTTGGACTGGTATAGCGGCTAATCTTCTAAAAGGAGGACGAACGTCACATTCTATATTTAAATTCCCTATACCAATAAATGAAGATTCAACATGTAATATAAGTGGAATGTCGAAACATGCTGAACTTTTAAGGAGTGCAAAAATTATTATTTGGGATGAAATTTCAATGGCCCCAAAATATGCTTTACAAGCAATGGAATCCATGTTAAGAGACATTACAAAATGTAATAAACCGTTTGGAGGTAAAGTTATTTTGCTTTCAGGTGATTTTAGTCAAACTTTGCCAATTGTTCCGCATGGTAGTCGCACTCATATTGTTGAGGTTTGTGTAAAAAATAGTAAATTGTGGCAATACTTTGAAACTAGATCTTTAAATGTTAACGTTAGATTACATGATAATCAAGTAGAGTTTTCAAATTGGTTATTGAATGTTGGTGATGGCAAACCTCAAAGTACGTTTGAAAAAGAAAATGATGTATTAGAAATTCCACAAGATTTGATATCGAATAGGAATTTAATAGAAGAAATATATGGGTCATCGATAAATCCAAATGATGTAAATGTTTATTCTTCTTGTATTCTTTCATTGACTAATTCAGAAGTATTAGACATGAATGATCGTATTTTGTCAAAACTAGAAGGAGAAGAAGTAATTTATTACAGTGTTGATTCACATATAGCTGATGATGATGCAAAAAATATAAATAATATTGTTCCAGTAGAATTTTTAAATAGTTTAACACCAGATGGTTTGCCTCCCCATAAATTATCATTGAAAGTAGGGTGTGTAATAATGCTTTTAAGAAATATGAATTTGGTTCAAGGATTATGTAATGGGACTCGATTAGTTGTAAAATCTTTATTGAAATACGTTATTGCTGCAGAAATAATTACTGGAAGATTGAAAGGTGAAATAGTTTTTATTCCTCGTATTGATTTATCTCCTTCAGAAGATACATTTCCTTTTAAAATGGTAAGAAGACAATTTCCAATCAGACTTTTTATTATTTTTTTATTTATTTATACCTACCCATATACAGAAAATTTTCCAAAAAGATTCGAGATAGGTCGACCCATAGTTTTCGTCCTATAAATTTTTTAACTAATTTGTTTATCAAAAACAAATTTTTTTTAAATTACTTAAAAGCTGAAGAAAAATCAAGATTTTCTTCCTTTGACAAGTTTTTTCTAAACTCAAAACTTTCAAAGTTATAAGCTATTAGGTTTATAATTCATAGTTTTCGTTCTATAAAAAATTTATAGAACGAAAACTACGAGTCGGTCCATCTCGAATCTTTTTGGAAAATTTTCTATATATGGGTAGGTATAAATAAATAAAAAAATAATAATAAATAATTGCGCCCAAATTTTAAAAAAATTATATTGTTCAGAAAATTTTTTTTTTAATGTTTTAAAAGTTGACGAAAAACTAAAACTTTCTTTCTTTGACAACTTTTTTCCAAACTCAATACTTTAAAAGTTATACGCTATTGAAAAAAGGTCTACTTTTAAAAATCCAAAATTTCGAAAATTCATAACTCGAAAATTTTGGAAAATATGGAAAAATAAAAAAATACGTATTTCATATTTTTCTATCAAGAACTAAAAAAAAATATGTTTAACCGATTCTAAAATGTCGTAGAAAAATTTCCCGTGGAATTGCCCATATATATTAAGTTAGTCTTTCCTTATACATTCTGTTCACAGTGAGAGAGAAAGAGAGGGAGGGAGGTATTGTTTTTCCTTTTAGTTTAGAGTGGGGGTGAAAGAGAGACGAATAGTTAAGAAAGTAATGCCCACTTTTTGGTTTAGAAGGGGGTATAATGTTTTCTCCATTTGTCGGTTCAGGTGGTTAAAAAAAGTTTAACATTTTTAGTATTTACTAATAAATTAATTATTTACTAATAAATTTCCTTAACTAACTTACATAACTTACGTAAGAACAATAAAGTAAACTAACATACGTAAACTAAAAAATGTAAACTAACTAAAATAGTAAACTAACTTACGTTTTTGGGTATGTTACTTTACTTACGTAAATTGCGTGCGTTGCGTAAACTACGTAAGTTATACCCTTAGTTTAGTTACGCAAGTTATATTAATATTTATATGGCGTTTTTTCTCGACGTCACAAATAAAACAATAGGTTAGGAATGTCAAATTGTTTTGAAGTTTTTATTATCAAAAATGCTAATTAGTAGTAAAACGAAAATATTTTTTTGTAAGGGTCATAAAAACATTAACAAATAGAGATTTAAAAATATTACTATAATAATACTTTCTTATGACGAAGGAAAATTATTAAATTTTTTTATTTATTTAGGTGATCGTTATAAGAAATACTTAAATATTTATTTCAAATTGCCTAAATCACAGAACGAAGTATTAGACGCGCGCTTTAGCGCGCGTTAGATTGCTAGTTTTAAATAATAAAGACCAAAAACTAGAAAAAATTTTTTATGAAATTTAATCAACTTTTAAAACATAACTCGTCTATATCATAGTGTTTTTAAAAAATGAAAATGAATAATTTTACTTTTTTCCACTTTTGGTTAACCTGACTGGCATACAGGCGGCCTGTTCGAGCGTAGGGGCTGTTATAGAATCCAGGGGCTCAATTAATGAATACGACGATTATTATAGTTAATTATTAAATTATTTTTGTTTATTTATTTGGAGGCGGCGTTTAAAATTCCGGAAAAAATCATTTCTATGTTACGTTTTGTATGCTGGATATTCAATTGTTTCTTAAACCCTGCTCTACATCCTCGATAATTATCTGAAAGAATAATTACATGTGTTTATAAACAATAAGATAATTGCTAGCAATATTATAACAAATAATAATAAATAATCATATAGAACAACTAGATGTCGCACCCGTCATCGACGGGTTTTAGATGTTGCAAATATATTTAACAGTTTGTCTACCAATCTGGAAAACCGGGGATTTATTTTGACCGGAAAAAAATAAGAATTGGTTACCATTAACTATTTCAGTAGGAAAATACAGCAGTATTTTCCTATTTCGATCAGCGACTGTCTTTTTATTAACAAATTAGTTATTTTTAACTAATTCAAATTCAGAAAAAAATATTTGTTAATTTATAGTACTTTAATTAATGTATTAAAATTCAATCCAAAATTTTCACCAGTTTTTGTAGTTATAGTAGAGCCAAAATAAGTGATACTCCAAGGATTAATTTAAAAAAAGAAAAATCAGTAACCTACAATATTATAGAAATTATGTAGATGTAGACAGCAGTCTGTTAGAGGAGTGGTGGGGATATCGAGATTTTTACAAATATAATATAAAAAGTTGAGAAAATTTTTTTTAAAAATTGGAATATATAGAGAATAACATGCTTAACAAATTTGTCAGTTACAATTTTTGTCTAAAGTGATTATTGTTCAATTGAAAAATTAAAAACTTTGGTAACTTTTTCTTTAAATTTAATATATTTTTATGAATAAATTGCTTTATCTTGGATGTTTATTGATAAAATCGAATTAAAATTTAATGGTAGGTAAAGCACAAGTTAGCGATGCCAACAAACCAACATTTGTTGTTAAAAAAATAGTTTCTTTATAAATATTTAAGTCTAAAGTTAAAAAATGGTAATTTGACTTTGTTATTAAAAAGTGTGTGGAGAAAGTTTAAATAATAAAATGTGTCAGTAAGAAAGTTCTTCAATAAGTATTCAAAAATCATATCTAAGAAAAATTTTTAAAATTGTGCAATTGGCAATAGTTTATTTATAACTTCGCGGCAGAATAAGAATGTCTTTATAGCAATACCTTGTATTTTAATGCAATTATAATCTCTTTTTAAAGTTTTTCTTTAACATGACCAATTTTAGATTAACAACAACATTTATTAGAATATTTTTTATTATTTATCAAATTTTAATAAATATATGTACAAAAATAAAAGCCTTCAAAAGCATTTAATGTCTTAAATCTTTTTTCAGCCAATACATTTTTTTTTAATTTATAAAAACACTATCAGATGTATTGGGTAAATTTGATATTTATAGTAAACTTAATTTTGTTTAAGTTGTTTTTTAAAAAATAAATTTAATTGCTAAAAAAAGATTTAAGACATTAAATGCTTTTGAAGGCTTTTACTTTTGTACATATATTTATTAAAATTTAATAAATAATAAAAAATATTCTAATAAATGTTGTTGTTAATCTAAAATTGGTCATGTTAAAGAAAAACTTTAAAAAGAGATTATAATTGCATTAAAATACAAGGTATTGCTATAAAGACATTCTTATTCTGCCGCGAAGTTATAAATAAACTATTGCCAATTGCACAATTTTAAAAATTTTTGTTAGATATGATTTTTGAATACTTATTGAAGAACTTTCTTACTGACACATTTTATTATTTAAACTTTCCCCACACACTTTTTAATAACAAAGTCAAATTACCATTTTTTAACTTTAGACTTAAATATTTATAAAGAAACTATTTTTTTAACAACAAATGTTGGTTTGTTGGCATCGCTAACTTGTGCTTTACCTACCATTAAATTTTAATTCGATTTTATCAATAAACATCCAAGATAAAGCAATTTATTCATAAAAATATATTAAATTTAAAGAAAAAGTTACCAAAGTTTTTAATTTTTCAATTGAACAATAATCACTTTAGACAAAAATTGTAACTGACAAATTTGTTAAGCATGTTATTCTCTATATATTCCAATTTTTAAAAAAAATTTTCTCAACTTTTTATATTATATGTGTAAAAATCTCGATATCCCCACCACTCCTCTAACAGACTGCTGTAAGTCCGAGCGTAGCGTCGGTTATGCTTTCCAGGCCCTCAATTTCGCCTACATTTTGTGAAAAAAATCCACATAATTTCTATAATATTGTAGGTTACTGATTTTTATTTTTTTAAATTAATGCTTGGAGTTTTGCGCATTATAACATCGTAACTTAATCTTTCAAAAACATTGAGAACATTCTTCAATTTGCAATTGTTTAAAAGAATTGTTAATAACAATTATAAATTTTAATTTTTTATAAATCGCTTTATTTAATCCTTAAAGTATAGTCTTTAAGCTTTAATTTAAAAAAAATTCACTTAATTATCTTTATTTGTTTCAAAGTAATAATAAAATGAAAATAAAATGACCCAAAACTTTAACACCTGATTACTTCAAAAATAAATTTTTTTTTTGCAAAATATTTTATCGGCAAAAAGTGTACTCATATATTTACCAAAAATCATAGATAACATGAAAATTGGAGACAAAAATTTTTCAAGTGGCCGGTTTCACTTATTTTTGCTCAGTAGATTTGAACCAATTGTATCTCAAGTAGACTCTACGTTACGACTGGAAAAAACTAAAATAAAACCTATATTGTAGACTGAAAGAAGGGCTTAAATGTTGACTCGGGTCTGTTTTCCTAATTATAATACATCAATAAAAATTAAAGTAAAATACAAGTCTTTAAATCCGAATTAATATAATAAAATTTTTTTTATTAGAAAATTCTTGTTTTAGTATATTTCCGGCTTATTTCCAGTTTTTCTCGGCCACAATTAAATTCTCGGATATTTCCCGTTCTTCCCGGTTGGTAGACACCCTGTTTTATAACTTTTGTCTTTACATTGCTCAAAACATCTCTAAAAGTGAAATCTAGAATTAGAATATCAAATCTTTTTAACATCTTAGTTTTTACCCAGTAGCATAATGCTTGTATTGTGTCACAGTTGACTTACAATTCTTAACATCTTGAAATACCATTTTAATAACAAAAAAATCAATTTTCGATAACTCTAAAATTCTTGCAATTAAATAATATTGGATTAATTGGATAAATATATAATTCTGAATTGTATTATTTTGACGTTAAAATCTTAATCAAAGGTCCCAAAAATACAACTGAATTAAGCTTCATAGTAATTGGTTCAATTACATTTTTTCGATTTTTTTACATTAAAACCATTTTTAAACAGAAATTTTAAAACCTTTCCATTAAAAAATGTAAAATTTGGAAATTTTCGATTTTTTAAAAATATTTTTATATTTACATCTTAGTTATAAGATAGTATTTTTTGCAAAATTATGCTAAAATGTGTCTAAATAATATGTAATACTCAAGTATAGAAAGTTTAAAAGCAATCCACAAAAAATGTAAAATTTTCGATTTTTTGAAAAAATTGAATATCTTCCGTTTTAATTAATATTTTTAAATCTTTAAATTGATAAACCTTCCTTATGTAAATATCTAACAATGTGCCAGATTTAGTTCAAATCGGCAAACGCGTTTTTATGTCATTGGGGTACAAAGCTTTTGTGACAGACATACGAACACACATCTGGATCCTTACATACATTAAAATTTTTACGATTATTTCTGAAATTTTGAAGTTTTAAGGAATGTACAGACAGACGTCTGATTTTATTAATAAGGAATAGTGATAGTTTATATAGTAATTTAATATTTTAAACAACTTACTTTTTTTTCTTAATTGATGATAATTTTTATCAAACTCTTGTTCAAATCGGTGCCCATGATAATAATTTTTATGTTTGTAATAATTTTTATGCGAACGATAATAATTAAATGATTGGTTGTATTGACGCGTTCTAAAGTTTAGTCGACGATTTTGCCTTTGATATGTTCCTTGCTGTTGTTGTTGTGGTTGTTGTAATTGCTGTTGTTGTTGTGGTTGTTGTTGTAATTGCTGTTGTTGTTGTGGTTCACATTTTTTGGGATTTTTATCATATGAATCATTTTCTAAATTTTCCTTTTTTGTTTTTTGTTCAGTTTTATTTTCTTCTTGTTTTATTGTTTCATGATCTTGTACTTCAGTTTTTGTTTCACCTTGGACCTTTATATCTTCACATTCTTTTTCTGCGAATGTTAATTAATAGATATTAGGAAAATTATATTGATTTTTAGAATTTCTAGATTTCAATTTGGAGAAGTATTGTAAATTTTCATCGATTAATAACATCAAATTTTTTTAGCATCGAATAAGCTATCATAATATTTTCCAAATTTTTGCATTTAAAGCTCTAAGAGATACAGATTTAAGTTAAATTATGTGGCATACTTTTCGCTGAGAATCAGTGAAAGTTCGCTGATTGAGATTTAGAGAGTAAGAAAAGAAATTATTACAAATTTTTTTTTACCTTTTTCTCAATACAATTTAACATTCTGTTATATAATTAAAAAAAAATTTTTATAATAAATAGAGAAAATATATTATTTTGGATTATCAACCAAAATTTTGTTACAAAACTTTAATTTTTTTTGTATAAAAAATAAAAGAAGTTTGCGTGATGTTGATTTATCAATTATTATTAGAAGATTATAAAATTTTTTTTGAATGAAGAAAAGAAAATTGCATAATTTCTCTTTCTCAATGACAATTATTTTGAAAATATTCAAATTTCTCATTAAAAATAGAAAAAAAAGTTTTCAGATTCTCTATTTTATAAATTTTCATCATTTTCACCTCATTTTTAAAATTGACACAACACCTTATCGTTCGTTTAAAGAAAACAAACTTCAATCCAGTCTTGAAAATAAAAATTTAATTGAAAATCTGGTTAAATAAATAATTTAATTTTTTTCATACTTATTAAATAATTAATGAGTAGAGTGCCCAAGGAAATTCCAATTAAAATAAATTTATAATTTTAAAAGAAATCAAGTTTAAAAGGATTCGTTAAAATTCCTTTTCCTCCACAAAAGATATAAGTTAAAGAAAATTATGTTTTTCATACTGTGCAAATTAAAAAAAAATACTAATTTTACTGTTCAGGTGAGTTATTTTCAAACAACTTTTCATTACTTAGATGAATTTAGGAAAAATAAAAATTAGAATTTATATTTCTATTTTGAATTATTTATACTGAGTTTTCGAAAAATGGGCTACGTTAGACTTCATAACCAGTTAAAAAAAATTATTTTAAAGAATGTAAAATGTATTTAGTGAAATAAACCACTAAAAGATAATCTACTTTTACTAAAGAATATTATACCTATATTAATCGCAGAATTTTTTTTTAATCTTCGAGCAATCAACTCTAGTCGATTTTCGCTGGAATGACCCAGAATACAATTAATAGTTAATTAAAGCTATACAATTTTTATTATTTATTTTCAGTATTTAATTTTAAACAGAAATTACTAAAACAAGTTGTTCATTTCATGACCATTTAGCTTCTTCAATATATATTATTATATATAATTTTAAAAGTTAAATAATTATAATAGTTTATTAAATATAATTAATAAATCTTCTATTTAATAAATCAAAAAAAATATTAGGAATTGTGAAAACCAGCTGGAGTTAAAATATTTTTGAGTAGGGGAGAGTGGGGCAAACCGGACCCCCTAACGGTTTTTTAACTCTTGTGACTAAACGAATCAACCGATTTCATTTTTTGATGGCTTGTTTGAAAGATCATTTAATTGCGCAACTTTTCCCAGAGACACCTATACTTCATCTTTTATTGTTTAGTTGCTGTGTTAACTTTAAAAAATTTTGCAAACGATCCGGTTTGTCCCACCCCCTGGGGTAAACTGGACCCTTCATGGGGCAAACCGGACAGTTTGGTTTTTTATTTATAATATTGCATTTACATAATCTACAATAATAAAAAACATAATGAATCATGTAAACAATGGTTGTAGTAATGAAAATAATAATTCGGGATTAAATTTTAATTAAATAAAAAATTTTTTTTAATAAAAAAACAAAAATGTTTATCATTATCAGAGAAACAATATTAAAGGGTCCAATTCTCATTGGAAGACAATTATTATTCAATGTAAGTAAATATTTTAATGAAAGAAACATTTTATTTAAAAATAATTTTTATGAAACTTTAATTCAATGGAAATATCCTATGGCCGGTTTGCCCCACCGGAAACGGTCCGATTTGCCCCACAGGCCCATTTTGAGAATAAATGTTTGTCAAAAATAAACGCTTTGCAAATTCTTCAAAGTTTTTGGTGGTAAATATTCCTGAGGTGTGTACCTTCAAAACCCAAGACCTAATATTTGGAAATGTTACACGATTTCCTCAGAATTTCCTTAAGAAAAAATTCGGAAAAGTGTAGAAAAAACTAATAAAAAACTTTTGCTCCCAGCGTTGCACAAACAAAAGTAAAAAATGCCAAATTGAAAAAATAAGGTATACTACACATGGTTGTTTCAAATTTCTAAATAGCACTTTTGACAATTTCGCCATTTCGGAAATATTGAGGGGGGTCCGGTTTGCCCCACTCTCCCCTATACAAAAAGAGATTTTATTAATTAATTTAAAAAAATATTTTTTCTATTATATATATATATATTTATTTATTTATTTATTTTATACATGTCTTTTTTACGAACGTCGAACAAAATTAATTTTTAATCGCATTAGCTATATTTTTTGTGTGATCTACGCGTAAAAATACGTGTGTGCCAATTTTTAATTCTCTAGGTAAAAAAATGTGAACGTTATGGTCATTTTCATAATAGTATTAGTAGAAAGTTTCTACCGGGTAAAGTACCCTGAATAAATATTAATTATTCAATTTTTTTATAATAGAATAATTATTTTAAAGTGTTATGATAAAATGTCAAAAAATACAAAATTTTATTTTTTTGTGAAAAATTAAAATTTTTATTTATTCTATAAATTTTGATAAAATATATACTTTATATACATGAATCGATTCGTTTTTATGCCAGGAATGCAATTTTGACAAGAATTAATAAAAATTTTAATATAGAAAAAAGTTATTTCAAAAAATCCAAAAATTAAAAAATTGTTGAAAAAAAAGACAGAAAGTTAATAAAAAAATAGTGAAATTAAGCCAAAACATTTATATTACCATCTATCTCTAAAAAAATCAAAATTTTGTTAAAGATTATGTTTAAAAAAATAAATAAATTATTCCATTTTTTAAATCTTTTTTTAATAACAATTAACATTTTGTTAAATAATTTTCAAATTTTGTTACACTGAGAGAAGTCCAGGGCTTAATAGTTCCCGCTAGACGTCGCTATAAGCTACTCTGCTTGTCGCGTTTGAGATGTCTCGAATCTAGGGCTCAGACACCCCGAATCGGTCAAACATTGTTCCCGCATGTGAGAGACAATTCATGGCCGAAACTAAAAGTTGTAAGTAATCCCGCTTCGGGACGTTCCGCGTTTTTTATCGGGGCTTGAGACGTCCCGATCGAAGGTTCACATAAGAACATTCAAAATGATCACTCAAGCCTTGCACGGGACGTATTAGTTCCCGGACTTCTCTCAGTGTAGAAATAAATAAAAGAAACTATAGAAATTCGATTTGTCTGATAAAAGATTTTTGACAACACTTTTTTTTTAATAGAATAGAGTATAAGAAATTTTCATAATTTTTATTTGTCACCAGCACCTGCTTAATTTTTTAAAATTAAATTTAAAGTTAAATATTTTTTTGTTTTAAATCCAATTCAAAACTTGGTACAGCAACTGATATTTCAAAAGAAACTAATAATTAAAAAAATAAACAAAAAAATTATTATAAAATTTATAAATCAATTTTATGAAAATTTCTTACCTTATTTTATAAAAACAAAAATATTTTATAACCTTCATTCTTCTTAAAAAAAATTTTGATATTGACAAATCGAAAAACTGTATAATTTTGATCTGTCAATCAAAGTGTTTTGAAAAAGGAAAAAAAACAAAAGCATTTACAAAAACTAACTTCAAACTGCGGACAGAATGAATGAAAGAATACGAAGATTATTATATGTACAATTTTAATATTAAATACTAATAATAATTATAGTAATGATATTGTATTTATATTATAAATTATTAATTAAATTAAAATATTGACTTACCATTAAATTGTGCTTTTGGTCGAATGAAAAAGTTTCTCAAACTGGAAAGTACACCACTGACACGTTTGAAATACATTTTAATACTAATAAGCACCTAGATGTTCTTATTATACTAACCTTCACAAATTCTATACGTAAGGGGAAGGGCATCAAGATGGACATATTTTGATTTCGAGCACCCCCCTCTCTCTTTCTCTATCTAATTTTTTTTAATTTCACAGAAAAATATTCTGACGTTCATACATAATATAATGAAAATATATATGTCCCCATAATATAAACAGAATTACTAATACACACTAAAGTTAACAGGAGTGTAACGTATTAGACTTATTAGAGAATTATTGTAGGACAATTACGAAAGAAAATATGACTTATATAGAATAATTCTTATCGATATATTATTCAAAATATAGTCTAAATAAATTGTGTATCTTAGAAAATATAATTATATAATTTACATTACAAATATTAATTAAAATTTAGTGTTCTATGTAATATATGGTACAATCTACCATAAAATATTACAAAAAACAGGTTATAAAATATACATTGTAACTAATAAATGCTAAATTACTTATCAAGTAATGCTAATTTTTAAGCGAATCAATTTTCTAAATTATTGAGTTTACCTAAAGGGGAAGAATGTAATTTAATATTTAAAAAACCTTCATTATTAGAGGGTATTAATCATAAATTTTATATGTATGTTATTGAAAAAAATTCCTGAATCTAGCAAGAAAAACGTCATTTTTCAATATTTCTAATTTTTCCTGGGTTTATAATTTTAATATAAAAACATGCCATTTAATATGTAACAAATAAACAATCCAAAATATCACGAAATTTGAGCTTAATATTGTTTTAATCTTGCATGTCCGCACTGTGACATTATAATATATCCTCTCAATTTTTCCTCTTAAAACAAAAGTATTCCATTTGAATGTAAAATATTTTTTTCTTTCGAGGTTAAGAATAAAACCAAATAATTTTTTGAATTTTAAATGTTAAAAACATTGAATTTAAATGAAGTAAATAAAGGAATAAATGAATTAAGGAATGTGAGAAATTAGCTATTAATTATAATTATTTAACTAAAAATATTTAATTCAGTGCACCAAATTAACTTTTCTTCATCATTTTATAATCATAATTGGATACCAAATAAAAGAGAACAATATGTATTGAATTTAAATGATTCTGTATCAAATTAAGATTAATTTTTTTAGAGTGTATTATTATTTATGAAAATAAAAATAATTTTATTTTAAAATATTCAGTAATAAAATTAAAATGTTAATGACTGATAATTTGCATTTGTGGTTCGTGTAATGTCTTGACGCTGTCGATGGTGATGCGTGTAAGAATACATTGAGAAAACTGTTTGATTCCGGCAACAAAATTTTTGTTTTACGAACAAAATCTTTTATTTGAAATATGTGCAACAAAACCGTTTAGTTGGGCGAACCAAATTTTTTTGTCATAAATATCTACTTTTTCTAAATCAAATTCCTACACTACTTTTGGTATAAAGATGTAAAATAAATAATGACTATTAAGATTAATAAAGTTAATTAAGATATTATTAATTGACATCAATAATATATTGTTGATCTAACTGTTTTTGTTAGATTATGAAAAAAAAGAAAAAAAACACGCCAACTGTTAAAGTGTGTATGGTATCGCGAGCAGACACATTTTAACAGCGCGTGCGCATCAGACGATTTAAACACATTCTGCAGATTATTTAGTATGAACAACCAAATTTTAGTAATCTCAACAAAAAGTGCTCATCAAAACGATTTTGTGAACATTACTTATTATTTTTTTCAGCGTAGTGCAGTAAAAATTTCAAAAAAACATTCCTCAAAAAAAAAACATTTTTATACATTTACACAGACGGTTAAGTAAACAATGAAGTTTATTTTTAAAAAATACATCATCCTCATAAAAAATTAACATTAAAAAAATAATTGTTTAAACAAATTGTCAAATATTAAGTTTTGTCATTTTTAAAAATAATATTAAAATTCAATGTTTTCCTTACAATTTTGAATATCAAAATTTTTTTCTACGATCAAGTTTACTAGATAAAAATTTCCAAAAAAGTATCGGAATTATATTAATGCAAATATCTTACAAAATATTGAAAATTTTGCAAAAATTTTTGTCACGCTTATTTAGAACGCTAAACTCTATCAAATTACTCGTTGGTAAAGCT
Source organism: Leptopilina drosophilae (assembly GCA_032873175.1). NCBI lineage: Eukaryota > Metazoa > Arthropoda > Insecta > Hymenoptera > Figitidae > Leptopilina > Leptopilina drosophilae. The sequence continues at coordinate 25,200,129 of CM065482.1, forward strand.
TATGAACAATCTAATAAAAAATAAATAGTTAATTTTAAACTTATTCATTTTTAGATATTTTTAAAAAGTTACATATCTTCCGTTAAATAATTTTTAGCTGAGTAAAGGGTCTAGGGGAGTAAGTATGCTACAGTTGCCCCCGCACCTAATTAGTTCATATTTGTACCATGTTTTAATATTCACATAAAAATAAAATGTTGAAATTTTCAAGTCCCCATATGTTTTTTTTCTAAGAGTTATTGAGGGGGAAAGAAAAATCAAAAAACTCATTTTTCTCAGAAACTTTATGACAGATTTAAATGAAATTTGGATATGTTATTTATCACGTTAATATGAATTACAAAAAAAAATTCGAAATTTTTTTTCAAAAATACCCCAAAACAATCAATTTCGGAATTTTCAAAAAATTTTTTTGGGTTTTTTTCGGGGTACACCTCAAATTTCTTTTTTAATTTATACCCTCAAATGTCCCATTGAACACAAATTTTTTTTTAAATTTTTTGCACAGGTACTAAGGGGTGAAAATATTAAAAGTTTCCTAAGAGTACCCATTTTTTGGAGTATTTTTGAATAAAAAATTACAAATTTTCGTTTAATGAATTTGTATTACCGTGATTGATAACATATTCAACTTATATTCAAATCGGTCAAGAATTTTTTGAGAAAAATGATTGGTTTTTGAGGAAATGGGTACTTTTTGGAAACTTTTAATATTTTCACCCCTTAGTACCTCTGCAAAAAATTAAAAAAAAAATTTGTGTTCAATTGGACATTTCAGGGGATAAATTAAAAAAGAAATTTGAGGTGTACCCAAAAAAAACACAAAAATGTTTTTTTGAAAATTCCAAAATTGATTGTTTTGGAGTATCCTTAAAAACCAATCATTTTTCTCAAAAAATTCTTGGCCGATTTGAATAAAAGTTGAATACGTTATAAATCACGGTAATACAAATTCATTAAATGAAAATTAAAAATTTTTTATTCAGAAATACTCCAAAAAAATGGGTACTTTTTGGAAACTTTTAATATTTTCACCCCTTAGTACCTCTGCAAAAAATTAAAAAAAAAATTTGTGTTCAATTGGACATTTGAGGGTACAAATTAAAAAAGAAATTTGAGGTGTACCCCGATAAAAACCCAAAAAAAATTTTTTGAAAATTCCAAAATTGATTGTTTTGGGGTATTTTTGAAAACCAATCATTTTTTTCAAAAAATTCTTGACCGATTTGAATAAAAGTTGAATACGTTAGAAATCACGGTAATACAAATTCATTAAATGAAAATTAAAAATTTTTTATTCAAAAATACTCCAAAAAATGGGTACTTTTTGGAAACTTTTAATATTTTCATCCCTTAGTACCTCTGCAAAAAATTTAAAAAAAAATTTGTGTTTAATGATAGAACGTCCAACGTCCTTCCAGCAGGACCAAAAAGACTCAGGTGAGTTCGTCCGAAATCGCTAAATAAAACTAACATGGATTGACATAAACAAAAAGTAATATATATCGTTGGAAAGGTGATGAAACAAGCTTTCAGCGCATGTAAATGTCGAGCTCGTAAGTTCAAACTGAAGAGCAGGGTAGCTTAAAGAAGTTGAATTTTCCAAAAATTCATGTAATTTTTAGTCACAAAATGATGAAACCCGGTCCTGCCGGCAGGACGCTTTTCGCTTTGTTTAAAAGGCTACCAAGCCTAGGCATATAAATTTAGAAACTTGATATTTACATCATTGGAAAGCTTGTTTCATTACATTTCCAACGATATATTTGTTTTTGTTTTTATCTGCTTCCATATTAATTTTATAAAGAAAATTTGAAGAGAGTTTTTATTTAATTGGCCGCAATTTTGCTGATTAACATTAAAAATGAAATTTTTTTAAATTAAACAAATAGGTTTCATTCTTTGAACGTTTCTGAAGAAAAAGAAACTAAACCGGCCAAAATATATTGATTTTTGTGGATTTTACATTAAATTTACGAAAAAATGTTTTTCTTTACATTTTAGAAACAGGGGGCTTTGAAAAATGGTTTAATATTATTATTTTAAAAAGTTAAATATGTGGATTTTTTCGTCTTTTCGTCTACTTTGATCCCAAGGAGTTCCGGAAAAGAAAAATTGAATTCCCTTTTTTTAAAAGCCTTATTTTCGGAACATCCTTCCGGCAGGACGGGCGCTTGGACGTTCTATCATTAAGGGGTCATTTGAGGGTACAAATTAAAAAAGAAATTTGAGGTGTACCCCAAAAAAAACCCCAAAAAAAATTTTTTGAAAATTCCAAAATTGATTGTTTTGGGGTATTTTTGAAAAAAATTTCGAATTTTTTTTTGAAATTTATATTAACGTGATAAATAACATATTCAAATTTCATTTAAATCGGTCATAAAGTTTCTGAGAAAAATGAGTTTTTTGATTTTTCTTTCAGAATTTTATTCTTATATGGATATCAAAACATGGTGCAAATATGAGCAAATTAGGGGCGGGGGCAACTGTAGCATACTTACTTTGAAGGGTCTAGGGGGCTAGACCCTTCAAGATTTTAAGTTGGACCAATATATAAAATTCTGTCAAGTTTTAATTCAATCGGTAAAATGCGGTCGAAATGCGTTTGCGTGATGCGCGGTCAAAATTTTGCATACCAAATGTATATACATACAGACATATTTTGGTTGTAGTATGTTTGGATTAATCGAAATACAATAAAAAGTAATATACCTAAAAGAAATTTTAAATTCTGTGTAATCTACAGACAAAATTCTGATTTTATTAACAAGGATTACATTTTTAAGTATAATTTGAAATATAGTTGTAGAAGAAATCATTTTGGTAACTTACAAATTAATTACAAACTTACAATTTTATATTTATTACATATTTGTTATAGCAAAGAAATATTTTGATGTAATGCAAAAAAATTTAATTAGACCATAAAGATTTTTCCTGACATATACGACTTCGTTGTTTTTAGATGGTTTAAAAATGATTTAAATTGAAAGTCATCTGCCAGACAATTTTTACAATATAGATATGCATGATACATTATTATAACAATTATCGATGAAGTAAATATAACGCAATCTATAAAAATGTAAAGATTACTAATGCAGGATTTAAGTCGATTTTAAATTATAAAATAAAATTATACTTTTATTCTATTAATTAATAATATTTTATAAACATTCTTAAGTTTTTAAAGTTAAAAATTTTCTAATTTATGTTTTTAGTAAAATAAAAATTTTATACCCTCAAGAAAAATATAATTTTTTTTTTCTTTTATAAATCGCATATTTCTTGGATGGGATCATGGTTTTTATTATAATTAACTATTTTTCGAAAATCATAGGAATTCTTATTTTAACGCTGCCATTGAAGGCGCAGCTTTTTTATTTCTTTGTTGTAGAGGTTATGTCTTTATCACGCTTTAATGTGATAATAGACTATTCCATTCTTCATAACTTTTTCTTGTATTATGCTCTGCTTCTTTAAAGCGCTGCCAATAAAGGCGCTGCTTTTTTTTCTAAGTATTGTATTCTTTAAGTAACCCATTTTTAAATGACTGCTAACTTTATCATTGTTTTTTGTTGTGCTACAAGTTATAATATTTTTTATCCGCTGCCAATGAAGGCGCTGCTGTCTTTTTAGTAACTAAATTAAGGTTATCTAATTTCTAAAAAATCCTGCTAACTAGTGTTGTTGCTATTTTTATTAATTTTATTAATTATTTTGTTTACGCTGCCAATAAAGGCGCTGTTATATTTTAAATCAGTACATTTCTTAAGGAAATCAGAACCTCCCCTTAATTAAATGAATAAAATAGAATAGTAAGAAATAGTTTAAGTAATGTTAATTTGAACAATAATTTAATTTAACTATAAAAAGACTAATAATTCAATAATGACAACTCCACCAGAGCGAGCGTCAGTCACCACTGACAATATCGCTAGTATTTATAAAGATTAGGAACTTCACAAATGTATTCGTTTTTTTTACTTTTAAATGCACACAAACTCTCTCAAGATTAACAGTTGGAATAGCAATTTCATTATTTGTTATCAATATAACTTTTTGTAAAGCTTCATATTTATGTCTGACAGATGGTTGTGTTTGCAATTGTTGGCATATTATAAATTCTTTTTTTGAATACGGATCTACAATGAATTTTACAATTCTTATGTAGCTTCCATCCACTAATTTCGCAAATGTGTTATCGGAACGTTGATTATTTGCGGAGGATGAATATAAACATCTATTAACAACCATTTTTTTATATGAGCGTGCTCGATTTGACAAATTTAATTGTTGAATCCACATTGGCTCAACACCTTTTGAAAATCCAAAATAACGCGAATTATTGAATTTTATCGTTTTTTTAGTCATGGATGTCCCTAATTGTGTACATAATGATTGTACTTCTAATTGTGCATGTGGATAAATTAATTTTAGAAGCAAACTATAGCTGGTATTAAGGTTAATGCTGCGACAGATTTGATGGTGCACACCCTTCGCAGCATGAACAGATTTCAATAACTGGAAATTTCCTGATTCGAATGCAAAAGCGGAATGAGAGAATAGTGGTCCCCAATTCAAAACACTCTCTGACAAATGTAACAGAAGATGTACATTGAATGTCATCGCGAACTTTGAATACAACGTTTCTGTTTCTATGACAAACTCATGCAACAAAATGTCAGCACAATTAAGTTGCTCAATGGAAATTTCCGATTGTAAAAGAATGTACAACGCTTCAACGAATTTCATCCAATGAAGGACGTATTTTTGGTCAAAAAATTGTGCTAATATTGGTGTGCTGTAATATAGAATCCAATTTTCCCACTCGCGTGCCTTCCAGAAAGCCTTGTCTTTCAAAGTTCTTGTTAGTCGACCCACTTGATGAGGAACTTTTATGGACTTCATAATATTGTTAATCTTCTCAACTGTTTCTTTAGGAGCAAAACCTGATCCTTTACTAGAGCCAAACCAAATATTAGCAAACTGTTTACCAATGCCGGCAACAATATGCATATAGTCGGGCACGAAACCATCAATAACATTGAATTTGTCTAAATTCATCAACCGAGATGGATTTTTAAATCCAAAGCATGGTTTTTCTTCGGTACCTTGTTCCATATGCTCTCGCGAATCTTTATCATTACGCTTTGCTGGAGTAAACTCTAACAACGGATATTTGTGGCTTCCGGATGAAGGGTTCTTATTGCTTCTAATCCATTCACCTGGATGAAGACACCAGTTACATCCGTATTCACCATTGAATTGTGTCAGTCCCTGCATTGGTGCTCTAGCTATAGAATCGACACAACAAGTTAAGCAAAAAACTTTAATTGAACGTTCCTCATTGTCTAAGGTGCACTTTACACCTTTCTTAGACAGTCTGTTCATGTCTTCAACAAAGGGTTTTAGGAAAATATTCATGTCTGGCTTATTTTTCCCGAACCATAAGCCAACAACTAACAATTCAGACGTCCTAACAGAAATCGGTAACTCATTTATCATCATATAGATTGGCCAGATTGAATATGCAGAACTTTCAAAAAGGGGAGCACCATCAGTATTAAACGTTGCAGAAACAAAACTATTTCTATCATTAGAATCTAAACCTTCAACAAATTTTCGATACAGCTTACCGTCATAAATATCTTTAGAAATATTATCAGATTGACCTGAATTCATTACATGATTGTAATAGGTACTATTAGCTTCTAATAAATTTTTAATACTAGTTGTCGGATCTAAAGTTACAAAAAATTCTTTATACATAGGATTTCTAACATTGACATTGATATTGCATATACAGCAATGTTTGCTTAAATCTGAACGTTTAAATATTCCGATATCGATTCCACATTCAGGGCATAACGCATGAAACGTCACTGAATTTAATGGGTTGAATAATTTGTTAATTAAATATCGTGTGTCAGGAATAATCGGTCTAGCAAAAATGCAATTGATGATCATAAACAGGTTACAAACAGCAGATAGACCAAGTGAATGAATCAAAGCGTATTTTACAAGCATTAATAACAATTCACTGATGCTTATTTTCACTTCAACGTCTATCTTATCGAAAATATTTTCATTGTCCAAAAATTTATATAAATTCTGGAAGCATGTATCCTCTGCATTTTCTTCTTCGTTGTCTTCTTCTTCGGTATCGCTTTCATCCAAGAAATCAAATTCTGTATTACCCAACTGAAATCGAGAGACATACTTTTACATTTAAGATAGTTATAAGTTTAACATTTCATTATAATTATGTCCTGTTCATTTTTTAAATACATTTTTTTCTTGACATCACACCTATAGAATAAAGTTTACGGAGAAACCTTTGGATCATCTACTCGCCCGACGTGTTGATAATCGTAAGCCGGTAATAGACCTTTAGTTTAGGACGACTACCTTTCCTCTATGGGGGAGTGTAGCTACCTCGTTTTGAGGCGACTGAACGTCAGAGTACCGGGAGACGCCACTTGGGTTGACTACTCACCCATAAAAAGGGAAAGCAGTCAGTCTGACTGGTTTGACAGAAGTCCCAATTTTAATAGTCTCGCTGTCTCCGCAGTCACGAGCGACCAGACAACTCAAAGGTTTCTCCTTGTAGTTAACGAAATCAATAAAATATTTACAAATAAAATTTTGGTTATGCTTGGGTTATTTTGGTTTTGGTTATTGGTTATAGTGAAACCATTTTTAATAGTAAATACACTCGCATTAAAATCGAGGGTTTCGTACACCAAAATTAAACTCAATTGTTATTAAAAGATATATGGGGAAGAAATGTGATTAATTAAAAGTTGTAAATAAGAATTAGATTTCTATTAAATAGATTTATACTATAAAATTTTTTAAAGAATATTAATATCTTAATCGTTTAATTATTGCATTTATAAACGTACTGAGATTAAAATCACACATATTTTCATATCTAGATTAAAAGAAACTATACGTAAGGGCTTCAAAAGGCCTCAAATTGGGTCACTTTTTCGACGTATAGGTTAATAAATACGTCAGATTTGACCTAAATTTTCACAAAGTGTAAGGACCCTTTAGAGAGGGTTTTCTTTTTAACATGTAGTTGATATAAATATACTATTAAATGGCCTTAGAACTTTCTGAATTACAGAAATTTAACATAGATTAATGTTCCATAAGGATTTTTAAGGATCCTTTTGACATGTAGGTCCAAAAATAGGTCAAATTTGGCATAAATTTAGACATAATGTAATTGCAATAAAAAATTTTTAAAACCTTACTTCTCCCCTTAAGGATCTATTTGACATGCAAGTCCAAAAATAGTTCAAATTTGACATAAATTTTCAGGGTGGCGTAACCCCTTAACAGCATGTGACTAGTACATTTTAATTTTTCGACTACTTTTCTCTTAAAATATTAAATTAAATGAGCTAGTTTTTTGTAAATAACTGTAAAATGTAACAAAAAAGACAATGTGGTGCAAAAGTTTTCATAAAGAGGTTTTTGGCATAAAATATCTAGTATTTTACATATATGTAATTTAAATGAATTCTATAAAATAATTGAAGTGAAAGTAACACTTTACACTTTACAGGAACTTTAAAATATGCTAAATGTTTGTTTTTTAGGTTAGGAAGGTTTGTTTACAACTATTTTATACATAGAGATAATCCCCTAACAGACGTTAGAGGAGCGTGGGGGAATTGGAGCCCCTTAAGGAAAATTATTTAAAAAACCAACTTATCTTTGTAATAATATATTGTTTTGATCATTTTCTACACATTTTGTTATTTATCTTTAATTATGTTTAATTGGAAACTTAAAAAAAGAATGCAAATTTAAAAACAAAATTTTTCAACAAAAAATTACATTTTTTCTGTCACTCAATTTGTGGGGTAATGAAAGCCTTCATTTGAAATTCAAAAAATTTTATTTAATTTCAATTTTTCTAAAAAGTATGTATCAGGATATTTGTTGGAATATCCATAAGATATCCCTGAGATATTCCAGATATCTACAGATCTAACGTTATTTGGATATCCATAGAATATCTTGTGTTGTACGGGTAGTTTTGCTTTAATTAATAATAATAAGAAAAGTAGAAACATTTGTAAGCAATTTACTTTCATTATGAAGAAAAGGGAAACAATAAATGTCAGCATAACTTTTTTCATTAAAAGAAGAATTGTGATATCGAACATTGGTTAATACATACCTCCGCAGTTATGTCATCAACATTTCTCCGATTTGACTCCTGTACTTCATCAACATCATCCTCTGCTAAAGCATGAGTTTCAATAATGTCTTTCAAATGTTCCTTAAAATTATCTGTCCAAGTTGTACAAAAAGGTTCAGTCTCATCTTCTTCTACCTACATTGAACACTTGTTTCATGCTTTATATCTCAATTGAAAATAATCAAAATCAGTATACATTCATAAAAATGAAATATTTACCTCGTTATCAAATTCAACGGAATTGTCATCTACTTCTATATTGTGGTGTTCTTCCATATTCACGTTCTCATATGATTGTTCAATTTGTAAATCCTCATTATCGATAGACAAATTTTCCCATTCTGGAGATCCCTTTTCGAAAAATTAAATTTAAAAATTACATTTATACACTAAAAAATGTATTAAGTACATTTATTAACAACTGTCAGAAATTGTTTTAAAATGAAAGTAATATTTTAGGTAACATAACAGTTCAATTATTTAAATTCTCGAATATAATAAAATGTCGATCAATTAAAGTTAATAATTATGTTACAAGGAAAATTAAAAGGGACTAACGAGTCAGATATCGATTTCTATTTTTCAGAGGAGAACGTGCAAAAACGTGTTGCTATAGCAGCTAATAGTAAATAGAAAAAATTAATTATTCATTTTTTGTTTTATTTCTTTCAATTGAAATATTTTCTATTCTTTCCCTCTGTTCAAACCGTACCTCTCTCAATCGAATATATACGTCATCGTTTGATTTAACGCGTTTTTAAGAACGCAAACAAAAAAACAAGTCGCTCTTACAATAAGTAAAGAGATTCGGAAGTGTAAAATTTAAGTTTTAAAAGGTAACTTATTTTTTTCCAAATACTGTGGACACTACAATTAATTGTCTTAGTTTAATTAAAAAAAGTTCCATGTCACCACGAGTGGACCACTGTTTGCAACCGTGAATAAACTGCCTCTTTTTTCCATTTTTAATGTCAATTTACCATTTTTATGGATTAAATTGGCAAAAAAATGTTTGATACTATTTCTTATGTCATTTATAAATTTTTTATGATATTTATGTGTGACGCGATCTGAAAAAAGGGACCTTAGAACAAATCACTTTAAGGTTATGTTAGTGTTACTTTTTTATTGATTAAAAGTTTCAGTTTATTTACTGCAGATTAAAATCAGTATTTATTAAATATTTTAGTTGTAATGGAAACTTAAATATTAATTATTTACATTGTCAGTTGATTCACTGTTTGTGTTTTCATTTCAAAAATTATAAACATAATCTATAATTTTTTGCTTCTAATGTCTCTTTTTTCAGATCGCGTCACATATGATATGTGCCAAAACTATTAAAAATGGTTTCACTTGTAAACATTGCGGCACAGATATCACAAGTATTAAATACAATAAATAATTTAGAATAGCTTTCGAAATTCGGAGAGATTTTTTTGATTTTCTGACCTTTTTCGCAATTTTTCAGGACGTGGACCACTCAAGGTGACATTACTCTATATATTTGGAGAATAAAAATAATTGTATGTTTTTAATTTTTATTTAATATTATAATCTGCAGATAGCATCAAATTCGAAACTCCAAAAAGGTAATCGTCCAATGGCGCACAGTTCATCTCAGAATTGACAAATCCGAAACAAAAAATTTAAACTGCTTTTTAAAAAGGAAGGTGCACTGAAAAACTGTTGAAAGAGCAGTTCCGCTATTGACTGTAGTGCAGCGCTACTTGCGTTTAAACTCACACCTCTATCAAAATTAGGAGAGTTGCTCTCTTAAACTTTGCTGCCTATGGCGTTAAGTGAGCGGCTGTTTGACAAATAGTCCGGCAGCTCTATCAAAAAGGAGAGTTGCTCTCCAAAAAATATAGTGTACTGTGTGATTATTTTTAACGTAGCCGCTCAGCGCATTTAGCTAACAGTTCTACCAACAGTTTTTCAGTGTGTCTTGCATAGAAATCTACCAAAATTAATGAAAAATCCACTAAAATAAAAAAATAGTAGATATTTAAAAAATAGTTGTATAAATTCATTATGTTTTTCACTATTTATATAGCCTGCAAAAATGTTTTTTTTTAATTTTTTAAACTATTTTCTGGTGAATTCACACACAACATATTCTAACAAACAAAACGACCTAAGATTTATTAAAATCGGTTATTTAGATTCAGAGATGGTAAGCTGGTGAAGTCTGAGATATTGATTTAAATGTCAATTGACTTACTTTTGTAAGACTTTTGAATTTGATTCATATTTATACGTCCTTTCCGTAATAACACCAGTGCCCTTGGCACGGCGAAAAAGGAATGCATAGACTAGTCTGTGGCGAACCTTCAGAAACGAAACTGTTAAATGTGAATAAAAAATAATAAACTGTGCAATACTTTTAATTGTATTCTATTTATTGTTTTAACCCATCCTCACACTTTTTATATATTCAACAGACTTTTCGCATATTTTTACTATTGATCAGAATTCAGTCATCTAATTACATAAAATTTGAATGCATATACACAGAGAGAAAAATCTAGCGTTTATAGTATGTTACCGATCCATGCTATCTTCTATGAATTTCTCTTTGGAATGAATCATAATTTCATACCACTTTCGCGTTTTAGTGATCACGGAAAAAGCTAAGACAAACATCCCCTTTTCCCGTGAATCGTAATGGTTTAAATGCATGACATCTTCGGTATATAGAATGGAAACTTTCATATTACAATTGAAAGACTATCACGGTATTCTGCTATGATGTTCCTGCAATGAGCCTTTTACGCCATGCCATGCAAACTAATCGAAATCTGCAAAAAAAAATTTATTAGGGTACAGTCGACCTCTGAAAAGTGGAGATTTCACAGAAGAGAAAAAAAATTTTTTTCTATAATTTTTTATTTATTCATAACTGAATAAAGATTACTATTAAAGGAAATTAACTAAAAATTGTTTATTCATCATTTTAAGTATTTAAACATGCTTCATATACAAATATTTAAATATCGATAAACTACAAAAAAGATTTTTTTTCTCTCCGTGTAGAAGAAGTTAAAAACGGCGGATTTTTCAAAAAAGTGCTCGGATTTCCTTGAAAATCGTTACATGGGGGTTTTCGGGGTCGCTAATTGTGAATTTGAGGACAGTTTTTAAAAATTAAAAATGTCGGATCCAATATGACGACCAAAAGAATAAAAAATTAATCAGATAACATTAGATTTTAAAAATTCTCATTATCAAATTCGTTATGGCTTACGTTTAACATGTTTGCATACTCTTTTGGTTCTTATTATTTTGGTGTTTCCTCAAGACGCCAACTGTAAATCTTAATTTTTGCTAGTTCTGTAATGCACAGAAAAAACCTAAGTTCAAAATGAGTCACAAAACGAGACTCATTATGTGCTGCAACAAAAAAGAAACTCCTGGATGGCTCCAAGTTCTATGTCATTTAACATTGAAGCATTTTGAGTTGCAACACAAATGAGTAAAAGTTTCTTTTGTAAGGTTACATGGTGGCCACGGGTTTCAGTTCATCAATTTCCCTGATAATTTACTGACATTAAAATCACTTTCCCTGACAAAATTATTTTGATAGAAAAATATGAAAAAGTCTCAATTTTCTTAATATCCCTGTCAAAAAATTTTTCCTGACTTTACTGACAAGTGGCCACCCTGGGTTACTTGTGAAAATATAATTGATGGGCTGGCTGCTATAAGGGGACAAATGCGTGGTTGAAAGGGAAAATTCCAGTCAGGCAGCAATGAGTGGCCCAAGGCTTGTGACTGCTGCCCGACTGGTAATGTCTTTTCCAAACCTCGTTTTCCTCCCCTTATTGTTTAATGGGCTATAAGGTCCGCTTTGTAGATTCTCATATTAATGAGTTTTCCGAAAATCTCGGTCATCTCAGCGAGGAACAGGGCGAGATGTTTCACATTATATATAAAGGAAATGGAAAAACGCTGCCAAGGAAACTGGAATAAAAATATGTTGTCGGATTACTGATGGGCGCTAAAAAGAGACATACCAGAAGCTTAAAATTCAAAGAGGAAAAAAAGAGTTCCTCTGCGGAGATAATTTGTATCAAAATGAATAAGATATTCACGAAACAAAGATTAAAACTGCTGTGAATTTGACATTTTTAATTTTTAAAAACCAACGTTATATTTGTTTTCAGCGACCCCGAAAACCCCAGAGTAACGATTTTCGAGTACATCTGATTAATTTATTATTTTTTTTGGTCGACATATTGGATCCGACATTTTTAATTTTTAAAAACTGTCTTCAAATTCGTAATTAGCGACCTCGAAAACTCACAAGTAGCGATTTCCAAAGAAATCCGAGCATATATTTTTTAAAATCCGCCATTTTGGATCAGCCATCTTCTATGTATTCAATTTAGTGTTTGGCCACCTGCATTTCAAGTGTTTGGCTACCTGTATTGCAAAAAGCCATTAAATCAACAAAAAAATGTATTCAATTTTTACGTAATTAGAATCACTTAATTTAAATCAATAGTAAAAATATGCGAAAATTCTGTTGAATGCATAAAAAGTAAGTCAATTGCCATGCAAATCAATTTCTCAGACTTCACCAGCTTACCAGGCGTATAAAAAAATATCAGCACCAAAGTTTAGGTCCGACAATGATTTTCTCTTTAGATATACCCTAAGCAAGACAACCTACCATATGGTAGTCTTCGCACTCGAAATTTTATTTTTTTATGCCGGTGATTGAGGTCTTTAGTTAAAATCTAGTTTAGTTAAGATATTCCATTTTTAATTAAAATAAAAATGTATTTTGTAAATATTTCACTTATTAAATACTATTTTATTACATTTAATTTTGTAATTATTTTTTTAAAATGTATTAATATCAATTACTTAGGGGAGAGTTGTCAGGGTTGAACAGAGTTGTAACTTTTCTTCGATCCGAGGCCTCATTTAGTTCTCTTTTTTTGACACCGCAAAACGCTTTTGCTCAGCCTATGTCACTGAGTTACACAAAACAAGTTAATCTTGAACTGCCTTTTTCAGAAAGGAAAATAAAAATTTTACCTCGCCAATAGGAGAAGAATTAGGTTGTTTAGTTTTCCTTTTTTTTAAAAAAGCAGCATCCCTTCTCTCGGAAAGATCAGAATTAGGTGAACTGTTCCAAGAAGAACTATCCTGAAAAATTTATAATTGTTTTAAATGCATGTACTTTTACTTAATGTTTAAAGAACGTACAAGCACATTATGTCAAAAACGTATTAAGTACACAATTACAATTGCAGAGGAAAACTTTTCAGAGGTACTATTGCAACTGTTATTATTAGAAATATTAAACTACAATTTAGGGGCTGGATGATATAATGTGTTACGCGCCATGTTAAGTACATAACGCGAAACACATTATAGCATCCAGCCCCTCAATTTTTCCATTAAAAAGAGCACTTAATCGTATGGTTATATCTTATGCAGCATTGAGAAAAGTGGATATTAAAAATCTTAATATACTAGATATTAAGATAAAAATGGTATTGCATAATATCTGCATATTGTGGTTTTATATCTCAGATGTTAAAAAGGATAATCTGCAAATTTCAGTTTATGTTTGTACAAGCCTTTCCAATATCTGTAGATACAAATGTTTATATATTTCACTATCACCAGTGGCGGATTCAGAAGCAAAGTTTGGGGGGCGATTCATAAATAAAAACCTTATAGTTATAAAAGCATAGATATTTATACATAATATTACACTATGAGTAAGTGAGTTTGGGGGGGGGGGGGCGATCGCCTCTTTCGCCCCACCGTGGATCCGCGCCTGACTATCTCAGATATTGACCATTATTATTTTTCTCAGTGTAATTGTTTTTAATTTAAATTTTAAATTAAATTTTTTAAATATGTTAATTAGATTTAAGAGGTTTTCTCTAAATTTCTTAATATTTATATAATTAATTCTAATTAATAGAAAAATTGTAAATGACGTATTAATGTCAAATTTTTTTGTATAAAAAATTAATAATTAAATTAATTTATTTAAATACTTAAACAGTGATGCACCTAGAGCGAGTCTCGTTTCGAAAAACCGAGAATCTCGCGAGAAAGACAATGAAAACAATTAAATGTGATATTTTCATCTCTTTTCTTTTATGAAAGGACAGAGTCTCGTCATGCATTACTATATTTAAATAATAATTTAATAAAAAGAATAATTTTGCGACAAAATAGTGGTATTATATTTTTTGCAAATGTCAAATATTTTTATAATTATTATTACAAGAATCTCGTTTGGAAGAACATTAATTATGTTCATTTAAAAAATTGACCTTATTAATTTTAAGTAATTAATTGATTTTATCAATTTTCTTTAATAAACAAATATTGTTTAAAACGGTATTTAACATGCATACAAATTTTCTTCAAAGTGGTATTGCAATTGTTGGATTAGTATATATAAATACTGATTTACTTTGTCGATATGAATTGTAATTGCATTCCATCGATATGTATCTGTCACTGACATTCGACGTTTTTTTCAGTGAAATCATGAATTTTTAATTTTTATCAATTGACTACTAAATTTAAAAACTCTCTTTCCGTGTTTTAATAGTGAGAATACAACATATTGATACCGTCGCAGTTTTTCCCCACTTCAGTAGTCAATTTTCTAAACACACATAGTGGTTTTATAAAAAAGAACATACAAAGGTTCCGGTGTTAGTTTTTAAAAATTCAGAATGGCGGATCCAATATAGCGAACACGTTTTTGAAAAATTCATTATTACCCAAAAAATTTGTTACTCTGGGGTTTTGTGGTTGCTGATTACGAATCTGTTTTTAGTTTTTCAAAATTTAAAATGTTAAAAGGTCAAACGAAAATGAGCTTCCAATCTAGTTTTGTCTGCGCATAGGCAAGACAAGCGTACTACAAATCTATAATAATCTACAATAAAATATTTCGAAAATAGATAATATTCATATGACAAAACATTGAATTAAATTTCTTTCTTCATAATGCAACATAAAACAACCAACCAATTTTAAACTGTTCATCTGATCAACCTAAGAATTATTTTAAAATATAGTTTAAACTCTGTAAAATAAGTCTGAATACTTTAAAATCATTCTAAAAAATATTAAACAGTAGATAAAAAGTTTTGCGCAAAAAATCGTGTGTTCTCCGAGGGTTAATACTTCACTTTTGATGCTTTAGGGTCATTTGGAGTAAATGTAAACAGTAGATGTTTTAACTAAATTTACAAATTTAAAAATAAGTTCGACGTCAATATTTTTACCTCAGCTCACCTACAAGATGTTCTGAGTATTGCCAATATTTTATTTAGAGAATTGGCAATGCCATAGTGTAAGTTATCTTTTAATGAAAAAAGATTGAAAATCAAAGTTTTACTGTTTCAGTATTTTGTCTCGCATTTGCATAAAAATAAATTTTAAAATCGAAAAAATATGTAATTCTTCCTTATTAATGCCCTAACAAAAATTTACTTTGATTTTTGATTTTCGTCAATTTAGTTAATAAACAATTAAGTGTTTACATTTACCCCGAGAATTCGAAAACTCGGGGTAAATGTAAACAGAACTTGAACTACATTTTAAAAGAAAATAATTCGATAAATTTGCTTTTATTTCTCAATTTTATTACTTTGGCAATGTAAAATTACATAAAAAATCAGGCAGAGAAGCAGGCGCAACACGCCTACATCATAGGGTTTCGTGGCCTAAAATAACAAAAATGATGATAATGATAATGAATGAATAAAAAAAATAAATAATAATTTATTTAGAAATTTTTTTTTTGAATTAATTGTTTAAAAATTTTAATGAAGTAATTGGTTCTTTTAGTACTTTCGAGTATTTTCATGTCGCATATGTTTTCAATGAAAATATGGAATACTCTCTAAATCTGAATCAGCGATAAGTATGCCACTATTTCAATTAGCGTATATGCACTGTGAATTAGTGAAATTTCACTAATTAATTAGCGCATATACGCTGATTGAAATTAGTGGAATACTTATCGCTGAGAATCAGTGAAATTTCGCTGATTCATATTTAGAGAGTAGGAGTGATTTAAAATATATTATCAAAAAGTATAACTTTAACAAATTAAGAATTTAATAATTTATTTTTATCAATATACAAAAATTGTAGAACTATGTAAATTACCTATTACCATTACCCTAACAACAGTTGTTATGACAACCATTACCATAGTAACGGTTGACATGGTAACGGTTGTTATGTCAAACATTAACATAGCAATGGTTGCCATAGCAATGGTTGCCATGGCAACGGCTGTTATGACAACAATTACCATAGCAACGGCTGTTATGACAACAATTACCATAGCAACGGCTGTTATGACAACCATTACCGTAGCAACGGTTGCCATGGCAACGGTTGTTATGGCAAACATTAACATAGCAACGGTTGCCATGACAACAATTGTTAAGACGTAAGACTTAGGACTTAAGACCTTCTTATACCGAAGTTGCCATGGCAACGGTTGTTAAGACGTAAGACTTAAGACTTAGGACTTAAGACCTTCTTATACAGAAGTTGCCATGGCAACGGTTGTTAAGACGTAAGACTTAAGACTTAGAACTTAAGACCTTCTTATACCGAAGTTAAGTCTTAAGTCTTAGGACATAAGAACTTAAGAAAAACTTAAGACTTAAGACTGAATACTTAAGACGTAAAAACTACGGACGGACACCGAAGTCTCGCTATAAGGGTTTTGGCCCTTGGCCACGAAACCCTAAAAATGAAATTAGGTCTTCTTTAAATATTTTTTTTTTAATTTAATCAATTTTTAAAAATATTTTAGGTTTATCCGTCATATTGGATCCGCCATTTTAAAAATTTAAAATTTGACGTCAAATTCGTATTCAGCGACCTCAAAAACCCCCTAGTAGCCAGATTCAAGCAAATTTGATCAATTTTAAAAAATATTAAAGGTGAAAGAATGTAACAATTATTCCGAATCAAATCTTTCGAAAATAAATTTCTTGAGTAAGCACTAGATTTCGTTATGAAAATACAATATATTTTTCATGTGTATCGACAGCGCAGCTGTCCTAATACAGAAACCTGCTTTTTCTGAAAATCATTTTTTCGAAATTAATTAATAATTTCAAAATTATCAAAGAACTCAAAAAATTGGTTAGCATGGTGGGATACGAGCCCACGACCTTTCTATTGCCGGTAGACTGCTCTGACCACTGATTGTGAGCTACATGCACCCCAAGATTCACCGAGTTCTTTGATATACACTATACCTCCCTGCATTATTTCATGATAATGTAGGGAGTTTCTTGAAGATGGTAAAGCCTTATTTTCAAATTCATAGGCAAATATAATTAAAGAAAGTGAATTTATCATTCGGTAGTATTAATATTAAAGGTGAAAGAATTTAACAATTATTCCGAAATACCTATAAAAATTTTAGTAATTTGTAAAACAAAAATAAAAATGATAAAATTTTTAGAACGTTTTGAAAACATAAATATTTTTATACCTGCATATTTTTCCAATTCTCTTTTATATGAAGTTATTGAATAAAAATTTTTCTTAACAAATTGATAAGTCAAATAATATGAAAATCTCTTAGGACTTAAATTTATAATAATTAAAAAGTAATTCATAAATACATTTTCGATTCATTGAATTAATTTTTCTTACCTCATCAAGTTTGGCAACATCTTTGTCTTCATCTGCAATACGAGAATCAATTTCAGAAGAACTACTTGGCAGATTATCCTGAAAAGAATTGAATTGTATTGATTATTTACAAATAATTTTGATTATTACAAATAAAATTTTTGTATTCTATATTTTCAAAACAAAATATTTATTAACAAAACTCAACAATGACAATTGAAATTTTATTCTATAGAGCAAGGAAGCATGTTGTTTGTGAAAATTTGAATGTAAATTGCAATTCTTAAACTCGGATTGTAAAGTTTTGGTACATTTTATTTAATTGCTCGTATCTGTTCTCTTCAAATATTTCTGCATATAGTATAAGCTTATCGGATAGAAACCATTTAAAAGTTTATTATATTCTACGAAAATTGGTCGAAGAAAGAACCGAAAGCAAAATCTACAAATTGAAGTTGGTCAGACCATATGATTTGAAATGCATTTAGCGCCTAGAAAAACTGTTACTTAAAATAAATCCGAATTATAAATCTGTAATAATACTAACAAGGATTATTTTGAAAAAAAAATTTAATTTTAATTAGATTTTAATAAATAAACATTTTTTAAAAATTGTAGTTAAATGACAAATTTAATAAATAACCTGAATTATCGGAAGTAAGGTATTTACATTAAAATTAACTTAATAGGGTCATTTGGGGTATATGTAAACAAGAGGTAAATGTAAACAAAACTTGAACTACATTTTGAAAGAAAATAATTAAATAAATTTGCTCCTATTTCACAATTTCATTAATTTGGCAATGTAAAATTACATAGAAAAGGAAATTAGGTCCTCTTTGAAATAAAAATTGATAAAAGAAATAAATTTTTTTTTGAAAATTTGATTAATTTTTAAAAAAATTTTAAGCTTATCCGCCATATAGGATCCACCATTTTGAAATTTAAAAATTCGATTTTAGATTCTTATTCAGAAAATTAAAAAAAATTTCTTTACCTCATGGTTATTCAAAAATCGATTTTTCTAAATTCAATAGTTTTAAAGTTATAGATAATTGAAAATAAGTCTACTTTTAAAAATCTTAAATTTTGTTTAATTTATAACTAAAAAATTAGGTTACCTACAAAATGTGAAAAAATGGATTTACATTTTTTTATACACAGGATGAGTAACAAATATTTGTATCCTTATTTCAAATATGAACTGAAAATCTAATGTGAAATTGCCTATATACCTATAATAATTCTTTACTAAATTGTTGAAAAATATGATTTTAATTGAAATTTTTTTAATAGATTTTAATGAATTAACGAAACTTTCCAAAAATTCACGGATATTTTTTCCCATTCCCGGGTTTTTCCCGGTTAAAATATATTCCCTGCAAATTCCCGGTTAAACTAAATTCCCGGTTTTCCCGGACGCTAGACACCCTGAATTTAAAAAGCAGAAAATACATTCAAATGCACTGAAAAAATTACATTCTGAATTTAAGAAAAAATCTTCTTAAATATGCGCCAAGAATATTCCCCACTTAAATTAAGTGGAAATATTCTTACAATAAGAACAATATTCTTACAAAGACAACATTAGATGCTTTAATGCTGTCCTTCTGGTTTGACGGTATTTTGTGAAGTCGTATGATTTCTGTCAAAATGTTTTTAGTTCATGACATATGAATGAACATTCGTATGTCACGAACTAAGAATATTTAATAGAAATATTCTATTTTATTAAAAACCTTTAAACCGGAAGAACAGCATTAAAGCATCTGAGTGTACATTCAACTTGACGAGTTGTGAACGTGTGCACACCTTAATGGTCAGTACAGTGCCAATGTTGTTATAATTAAAATGTATTGCATATGAGACAAACTTCCTCAATTGTCCTAACTTAAAATCGCAAGTTTTCAAATTGGGCTGATTTTTGCACAAACTTTAGTACTATGTGAGATAACTTTACCCATAAAATATTAAGAGATTTTATTAAAAATTGAAGAGGGGGAGGGGGTTAAAGTTTTTGCTAAAATGTGAACAGTGGATTTTGTTAACTCTGTAGCTAAAATACAGTAGAGCGAACAAAATTTTGACCTACATGTTTTCTTAATTATGAGTTCATCATCGTAAGGCTTACCGAATTCCGTATCCAACAAGTATAATAACACACTGATTTTGACAAATAATTGTTAAATAAATAAATAATTGATTATTTATTTATTAATTTTTTGAAAAAAGGACATTTTTTCATTTTCTTTTGCTTTTAAAATAAAGCTTAATAGGGTGATTGTGTGTATTACTACGTGTTTTAAAATCAGCCACGTTTAAAGAATCATTTGAAGCTTTTAACCTCAATTTTTTTCCCCAATTTTTTTTTAATGAGTAGTTAATCTTTCTTAGAACTAAAAAAAGTCTTTGGGTTATAAAAATAATTTAATTTGTATTAAAAAAAGGAATATTTAAAAAAAAGTGCACAAGTGTGAATTACTACGAAAGTGCTTGAAATTCTACGCGTGCATTACTACGCCGTGTTTATCAATACGCGTGAATTATTACGAACGTTCCAAATTCTAAGTTTAATTACTATAATTGAAATTACTTTGTGATAACCTAAATTTTAGCTTTTAATTTATTTCAAAAGGACAAAATAATGTATTTAATTATTTTATTATTAAATTAAACTTTATTCATAATATGAAAATAAATATTTATTTTTATTTAGATAACAAAATTAAATTAAATAAGTATTTGAGGTTGTACCTGTAAATCATATGTTTTATTTATTTAACAAAAACTTTAATTATTAAGCATTGCCATTTAGTTCCTTTTATCTGTTTTGGAGGTTTTGAATGTCTTGGAGAATACTTTTTTATTTTAGCCAAAAATTATAATTTTCATTGCGTTTGCTACAAGTATTATAGGTAAACAAACACGAACCACGAACTATGACAACTATATTTTAGGTTGTGTTACACGGCGTAGAAATAAACGCATACGCGAAAAATCCTGTGTCCAATTCTACGTTAAAAATTAAATAATAAAAACGTTCAAAACATTACATTTTCTTTAAATTTATAAAAACTAATGTTATTGCTTTATTTTAAAAATAACTTAACATTAAATATTTGTTCACAAAACGCATAAATATATTTATCTTTCTAAAAGCACTCTCAACTCACTAATGCAACTTTTTGTGCTCACATCTGAACTAGTGATTTTCAAAGTTAAATAAAATGTATTAAAATACAATTTTTTAGAATTTTTCATTGAAAATAAAAATTAATATAAATTAAAGTTTTATTATAGATATTTTATAGTTTATTATCTGTCAAATAAAGTAAAGTAAAGTACTTTCAATAACCGAGTAGAAAAAATGCCGTTTTTTGTTTTCGAATTATGAATTAATTAATTCATTAATAAAAATTAGTAAGAAATTACTAAAAAATAAAATATTTTTCAAACAAATAAACGTTTCTTAATTATGAGTCTATCATCGTAAGGCTTACCAAATTCCGCATCTAACAAGTATAATTTTATACCTATTTTAATAAATAATTGTTAAATAAATTAATCATTGTTTATTTCTTAATTAATTTTTATTGGAAAAAGGACATTTTTTCCTTTTTTTGATTATTTTCTAAGATTATTAAAATTGTGCTTCTTAGATGCGGAATTTAATAAGGTTTACGATGGCAAGCCTAAGATCAAGAAAAGTTTATTAGTTTGTAAGGAATTAAATTTTAACTAATTTTTTAAATTAATTAATTAATAATTCAAAAACAAAAATTGCCATTTTTCCTACTCGGTTATTGAAAGTACACATATTAAGCTTTATTTTAAAAGCAAAAGAAAATAAAAAACTGTCCTTTTTTCAAAAAATTAATAAATAAATAATCAATTATTTATTTATTTAACAATTATTTATGAAAATAAGTGTTATTATACTTGTTGGATGCGGAATTTGGTAAGCTTTAAGATGATAAACTCATAATTAAGAAAAGTTTACTTACTTGTAAAATATTTTATTTTTTACTAATTTCTTACTGATTTTAATTAATTAATTAATAATTCGAAAACAACAAAAAACGGCACTTTTTACTATTAATGTATTGAAAGTACATATATTAAGATTTATTTTAAAGCAAAAGAAAATTTAAAAAATGCAGATTTAAAAAAAAAAGTCAAAAATTTTTTTATTTTGAAAAAAATATAGGTTCAAATTTGGTCCGCTCTACTGTATTTTAGCTACAGAGTTAACAAAATCCACTGTTCACATTTTATCAAAAACTTTATCCCCCTCCCCCTCTACAATTTTTAATAAAATCTCTCAATATTTTAAGGGTAAAGTTCTCTCACATAGTACTAAAGTTTGTGCAAAAATCGGCCCGATTTGAAATCTTTCGATTTTAAGTCAGGACAATTGAAGAATTTTGCCCCATATAAATAGAAGACAGACCTCATACTGACTTTAATGATAGAACGTCCAACGTCCTTCCGGCAGGACCAAAAAGACTCAGGTGAGTCCGTCCGAAATCGCTAAATAAAACTAACATGGATTGACATAAACAAAAAGTAAAATATATCGTTGGAAAGGTGATGAAACAAGCTTTCAGCGCATGTAAATGTCGAGCTCGTAAGTTCAAACCGAAGAGCAGGGTAGCTTAAAGAATTTAAATTTTCTAAAACTTTATATAATTTTTAGTCACAAAATGATGGAACCCGGTCCTGCCGGCAGGACGCTTTTCGCTTTGTTTAAAAGGCTACCAAGCCTAGGCAAATAAATTTAGAAACTTGATATTTACATTATTGGAAAGCTTATTTCACTACCTTTCCAACGATATATTCGTTTTTGTTCTTATCTGCTTCCATATTCATTTTATAAAGCAAATTTGAAGAGAGTTTTTATTCAATTGGCCGCAATTTTGCTGATTAACATTAAAAATGAAATTTTTTAAAATTAAACAAATAGGTTTCATTCTTTGAGCGTTTCTGAAGAAAAAGAGACCAGACCGGCCAAAATATATTGATTTTGTGGATTTTACATTAAATTTACGAAAAAATGTTTTTTTTTTACTTTTTTGAAACAGCAAGTTTGAGGGCTTTGAAAAATGGTTTAATATTATTATTTTAAAAAGTTAAATATATGGATTTTTTCGTCTTTTCGTCTACTTTAATCCCAAAAAGTTTCGGAAAAGAAAAATTGAATTCCCTTTTTTTAAAAGCCTTATTTTCGGAACATCCTTCCGGCAGGACGGGCGCTTGGACGTTCTATCATTAAGGCTTGAAAAAAGTCATTTTAGTCGATTTCAAGAAGAAAGACGAATTTTTATGACAATAAATATTTTATTATTATTAACTATTTTTCATAACATATTAAATAACAAATTTTACTAATTTTTTAATTGAATAATATTTATTCATAAGAATATTTTCAAGAAATATAATTTAGAATATTTCCAAATTAAACTGAGAAAAATTTTCAAAATATTAATTCACTAAAAAATATTTTCAAAAATTTTTTTAAATATATTATTCTGATTCTGAAATTATTTTTTCATCTCTGATATAGAAAAATTGTTCGAATTATGACAAAAGATTTTTTCTATTTACAGTAATTATTGAATTAAAAATGTTTGTATTTTTAAATATTTTCTTCTGCCTAAAAAAAGACAATTTAAAATAAAGGTGTGTAAAAAACACATCTATACAGTGTATAGGAGCTCCTGTACACTTTAAATTTTACATTTAATAGGAAAAATTTTAACAAAAATATTTTTATTTCGCTAATTTCATTCCTTAAAAATTATTCCTACAAAGGATTATAATTTTCAAAAATTAGTCGGCAGCGATTTTGGTCGAAATATAATGGAATAACTACTAAAATGTTCTTTTCTTAAAGATGTCGAGAAAGTTAAAAAAAATAATTTTTTATAAATGAAATAAACATAAAAAAATGTTGATAAGTAAAATAAACAAAACAAAAAGAACAAGAACAAGAAGATGAACTGCAAAAATATATATGACATTATTTTTGGGGTTATGTTTGATGGAAAAGGTCAAAAACAAATGTGTGAGTACAAGTTTATTATACAAAACCTATATTATAGGTAAGTACTTACCATTTTAAAGATTGTTATTTCTCAGGCACTAAATATGGCACACAGAAAAAACTGAAAACAGATAAAACTGTTTTTTGCGTATAATATTATGCACTATAGTAGACGCCAAAACCAAAATTTCAATGGAATCCCTTGATTTTATCTCTCTCTCTCTCTCATTCTTTCCTTGCTACAACGGTCTCTGTGGCAGAATAGAGAAACGTAAGGGGACTTATTCTGGAAAATTTGTTCGGCATCGGAAGCAGGAACAAGTCGTAAGATTTGAATTTTACGTGCAATACTAAACAGCGCAACCACGGTTGTTGTATTTGTCGCATGCGCATGTCACAGACACTGGTACCTACACGTCCACACCGTCAAACGTTATTGTCGTTCTTACCAACCGCTTCAATTAAATGATTCCTGTTTAGCAGAGGTTTTTTGCATTTCCAGAAAACTCGATCGGCGCCCAATCTTTCGGCGCGCGTTAGAATTCGTGAGAATTTGAATGTCTTGTCTTCCGCCCCCTGTAAACGTACCTTCTTTTCTATTGGCTATTCTATTTGTAGTAGTAATAAACAGCATAGCAAACGTCACATTCGACGTACGCGCATGTTGCACACACTGTCACGTTCACACCGTCACACGTTTATAACTATTATTTTCAACGAGCCAGAGCCACATGGTCGAATGTATACCGGCGAGAGTGTTAATATTTATACCTATTATTTGTCAGCAGTTTCTGTGTTTTTTTTAAAGTGATTAAAATTTCAAAATGTCAGAAAATACGCACGCGTTAGTACAATATTATTCCGACAAAACCACGGATTTAATCGAGATTTCTCAATTGTTTAACAATCAGAATGTAGCGAAAGGGAGGAAGGGGAGAGTGAAGTGGCACAATGATAATACCAACAAACCAACACTCCACGAGGCATTTATTCATTTTTTAGGAAGTAAGTATTTTATTACTTAATGTCAAATTAAAGAGATAAGTATTACAATATTTGTTCTTTCCTCCTTAAATTTAAAAGTAGAAAGGTTTACCTTGTTTATAAAATTAAACAACAGTAAATTTTGTTTGTGAAGTATAAACTGTGATGACATTTACTGAAATAAATGTTTTGATTTATGAAAATTGTAAATATTATAAAGGATAAATATTTAGTATATGAAATTCTTATAGTAGAATAGAAATATAGTAGCATAGAAAGTCAAATTAAGAAATGTAAACATTATAAATTAAACAATTCATCCTAAATTGCCACAATTTCTGTAACGCATTAGTGGAAAATAAGAAATTTAATTTTTAGTTGTAAATTTTTTTTTAATTTTCGTATTATCAATATATTAGTTTCCAAACTGGTTAAATCAAAACATTCACCAATTTTTCTTTTACATCACAAAATAATTAAAGTTTTTAACTTTGTCATGTAAAAATATTTGTTTGGTAACTTCTTATTATTAACGAAAAAATTCCTGGATTTCGTGACTAATAGTCAATAATTTTCTTTATCAGATGAATAGTGTAATACAGAATATTGAAAAAAAAATTTTCAATAATCTATATATTTAACTGTTTAAAAAATCTATTTACATTTTCAAATTTCATAGGGGGTCGTCCATATACCACGAGGACACTTTTTAGACACTTTTTGACCACTCCTCCCCCCCTCGTGGACAATCGTGGTTTTTTCACGAACCACACCCTTTATTGTCCACTTGGACAATCGGGTTTTTTTATTTTAAAATAGTGAATAATAAAAAGATATTTAATAAGAAATACAATTAAAAATTTTTTTTATAACAAACTTCTTTAAAATTCAACAAATATTAAATAATCTTAAACTATTATTAAATAGATAAATGTGTAAGAATTTCTGAAACGTGCCACCAAAATTCAAAAAATTTATTTATCATAAAAATGTTGGTTTTCCTACAGTCTTTTACATAAAAAACACTACATCAAAGGATTTGACAAAAAAATTGTTGTTATTGTTGTAAACAATTAAAGTTTTATTTTAAAAAATTAATTTCGAAGAAAGTTGTTAAGCGATTTTAATGATTCAAGTGGCATTCTTTTTAATTTGAGGCAAAGTTATGAATAAAATTTTTTTCGTAAAAAAATATTCTGAACTACAGAAATATCTCAATATCAAAATCCAGCACTACAAGAGATTAACAATGTTTAAATTAGCCATGCCATTTTTTTCTCAATGGGATTTTACTCAGTGATAATTAGAGAATAAGTACTATTTTTTTCATTTTAAAATTCGATTGCGAACATGGTTTTTAGCTAATTTGTTATATATAAATAGTTTGTTTATTTATTACTCGGACAAAAATAGTTAGCTACTTCAGTTAATTTTTAGCTACCTCAGCTAACCTTAATTGTTATTATATGGATAGCAATTATTGTTAGCTAATGCAGCTAATAATTAGCTAAAATAGGTAATTTGTTTTGTTAAAACAGCTAATTATTAGCTGTAATAGATAAAAATTCGCTATCCATATAATAGCAAACTCATTTTTCTCCGTGTAAACTTCAATATTTTTTTACGAAAAAAATTTTATTTAAAACTTTGGCTCAAATTTAAAAGAATGCCGCTTGAATCATTAAAATCGGTTAATAACTTTCGTATTATTTTGTATTTCTATTTATTTTAATAGCTTTCGAAATTAATTTTTTAAAATAAAACTTTAATTGTTTAAAACAATAACATAAAATTTTTTTTGTCAAATCCTTTGTTGTATTTTTTTTAAGTAAAAGACTAGAAGAAACCCAACATTTTGACGAAAAATAAAATTTTTGAATTTTGGTGGCTTCAGAAATTCTTACTCAAATACTATTTTTAGTATTATAGAGAGGATTTTGGCAGCAATATATCTTCAATTATTATATTATTAGAAATACTTAATCTTTTTGGTAACAAATCTTAAATTTTCTAAACTCCATACACAGAAAAAACTTGGACTCATTTTTGTTGCAACTCAAAATGAGTCCATGTTAAATGATATAGAGCGTGGCGCCATCAGTTTTGTATTTCTAATTGCCAAATTTGCATATATTTATATTTGTGCATTTACGATAAAGATTTTGTAACATAATTTAAAAAAGAATTTGGCGTTTTTTTGACAGTTAAATAAATTGCGGATTACAAATATTGTCTGATCACAATCTAATAATAAAATTTAATAAAAAGAAAAAAAAGATATAAAATTAAACTTTTGTGTCAACGTGGACATTTGTATTGACCCCCCCCCTCCCCCTCGTGGAAAGTCGTTGATTTTTGACGAACCCCCCTCCCCTCTAAACTGTCCACGTGGTATATGGACGACCCCTAGCGATGTTACGAAAAAAATTATTTAATTAAAATTGTAATTCAGTGCTGTCAAATTTACTCGAATAGCCATTTTCTTAATACTTCAAGTTGAACTCCTTTTTAAGTATTAATGGAACCTCACACCCTGTATTGCTTCTACTTAATTCTTACATTTACAAATGTTTTCGAAATTATATATTAGATAATAAATATAATTAAAAACATTCTTGTTTTGAGAGACAATTTTGAATAGTAAATTCTTAAAAAAAATGATTTGCACGGGCAGCTTAATTATTTATTTAAATATATCAAACTTGTCAGGCCCGCTCTGAAACTTTTTGCAAAATCTTCTTAGCTTCGAGGTATATTTTCATACAAAAAATAAAAGATTTATCCTACCCAAAGTTAAAAAAAATTAATTTGTTTATTTTTTTAATAAAAAATGAAAAAAAAAATTTTTTATTATCATTATTTAAGGTATTTGTCGCGTAACTGGTCAGTCTCAAAAGTTTTTTTTAGAGGACTGTACTTATGAAACGATTTTAAATGCGAGTTTCTTAAGGGTAAGTCCAAGTTGTGAAATGTAAACAAAGCAAAATGTAAACAAACCAAGCACTAAAATCACATTTCGGAAACAGCCTTTTCTCCCACAAAAATTAATATTGGACCGGTTTTTTTATAAAAATGATAAATTAGTGTGTCAAAGTTTCCAATGAAATCAAATTTCACTATAAGCAATTAACAGTAATTACAAAAATAACTAATTCAAATGACCTGTGAAATAGCATTTTTGACGCGTCGCGAAAAATAATCTGTTTGAGTATATCAACCGCACCGACGATGGAGAAGTCTCATATCAGCGATTGGACCTTCAACATGTGGAAAGGGAAATTTTTCCCTTTCCTCCATGAAATTACAAGCAGAAAGGGTAAAAACTTCTTCATCGTCCGTGCGGTTGATATAGTCAAACAGTTTATTTTTCGCGACGTGCCAAAAATGCTATTTTCAGGTCATTTTAATTCGTTATTTTAGTAATTGCTTTTTATTCCTCCTGGTCAAAAATTATTTTATTAGAAACTTTGACACTCTAATGAATCATTTCCTTTATGAAAATGAAAAAATGTTAATTTTTGTGAGAGAAAAGGCTGTACGAAAAATGTGATTTTAATGCATTCTTAGTACGGTCTGGGCATGCGAAAAGAGAAGCAGAGTCTCAGGTCGCAAAAATTAAAGTGTTTGAGTATATCAACCGCACGTACGATGAAGAAGTTTTTACCCTTTCTCCTTGTAATTTCAAGGAGGAAAGGGAAAAATTTCCCCTTCCACATGTTGAATGTCCAATCGCTGATATGAGACTTCTTCATCGTCAGTGCGGTTGATATACTCAAACAGTTTATTTCTCGCGACCCGTCAAAAATGCTATTTTACAAGTCATTTTAATTAGTTATTTTCGTAATTACTGTTAATTGCTTATAGTGAAATTTGATTTCATTGGAAACTTTGACACACTAATTTATCATTTTTATAAAAAAACCGGTCCAATATTAATTTTTGTGGGAGAAAAGGCTGTTTCCGAAATGTGATTTCAGTGCTTCGTTTGTTTACATTTCACAACTTGGACTTACCCTTAAAAACTTTTGCGCACGTACAGTCTCACGAGTTTCACACACGAAAGTTTTCAATGTATAATCATAACCTCAATCATGGAAAACGATCGTGGCAACGTAGCAAGTTTGGAACATGTCCATCTTTAAAATTTCACGCCGAAATTAGCAGACGAGTCGTAGTATTTAACCAGCATTGTTGTCACGTTTACGAATTCGCCTCTCCTTTAAAACAAATGTTTTAATAATTTTTTAAGTTTGACATTAAATATCTTTTAAATGAAACGGTCAAAAATTTTTATATTTTTTATAAAAGTTCATTTTAATTCAATAAATAACACTTTAGTTTTTCTTCAAAATCTGTCGATTAGTATAAGTGCAAAAATTAAACATCTGTAATAAATTCATGCTTTCCCTATACCGCACATGTTAAAGATCGAAACTTTGATTTCAATTTTTGAGACTTACAGACGGTTTTTCATGTACATGAAGATACGAACGTTCAATGAACGGTCCCAGTAAAGACGCTCGCACACCTCTGCATGCATGCCCATGCATGCATAGTTGCCATGGTAACACATGAGAGTAAATAAGTCAGAAAATTCAAATTTCATGTTTTTTCTCTCTTACTCTAATGCAAACAGTAGAGGTGTGCGAGCGCCTTAAGCTACGGTGGCAAGAGGAGAGAGACCCTTCCCCCACCATGCCTGCTGTTCGCTCATGCCACTACCACTCTACGCAAGGCATAGGCTCAAAGAGCGGATAGAGGGGAAAGCAGGCAGAAGCAGCACTTGCATGGTGGGGGGACAATTCTCTACTCCTTCAGCTCCCGAAGCCCAAAACTAGTTTTGAACGGTGAAAAATTCTATTTTTACAAACTTCAAAGCTCAAAAACTCATCTAGCTTCAGGTTTTATTTAAAAATAATGTATAAACAATTTGTTTATATTGATACAAAGAATATAAAAAAAATAATCAAAAGCTTCGCGACGGTCTAGAAATTTTGACTTTTTCGAAAAAACGGGTTTTGAACGGTGAAAAATTCTATTCTTTCAAATTTCAAACCTAAAAAGTTATCGAGCTCCAGGTTTTAGGTCAAAATTATGTATTAACAATTTGTTTATATTAATACAAAGAATTTTAAAAAAATAATCAGAAGCTTCGCGACGGTCTACAAATTTTGACTATTTCGAAAAAACGAGTTTTGAACGGTGAAAAATTAAAATTTCAAACCTAAAAAAGTCATCGAGCTCCAGGTTTTATTTAAAAAAAATGTATTAACAATTTCAACGCCTCCTGTTCATATAATGCTTATTGAAAAACGAATGCAAGATGATTCTTATTCACTTTTTCGTGCAAGACAATGCTTGTTCGATTTTCCGTGCAATAAAATGCTTATTCAAAATTATATGCGAAAATGTACATTCTGAAATAAGCTTATTCTATGAATTTTATAAAATTTTCAATTTAGTATAATTTATAATTCCAATTGCTTAAAAAATATTTCTTAATACGTGTTTAAAGTTTCTTATATCAATAGACACGTACTTAAATTCTCAGATATTTAATTGCAATTTAATATTAATAGGAAGATTTAAGGTTACATTTATTGTTCTGTCAGTGGCAATTGTTTTGCACACAATTTTGAATAAGCATTTTATTGCACGGAAAATCGAATAAGCTTTGTCTTGCACCAAAAAGTGAGTAAGATTCATCTTGCATTCGTTTTTCAATAAGCATTATACAAACGGGAGGCGTCGATTTGTTTATATTAATGAAAAAAATATAAAAAAATTGTCAAAACCTCCGTGAAGGAAAAACTTTTAACTTGTACATAAAAACGGAAGGAAAAAAAATTGTAAGTTCTTTCGGCCTGTTCGGCAAAAACAGAAGGCATTAAATTTATGTCACAAGCAATGGATATATCATTGAAATCCGAAGGGATTACGAGTTTTGCCGAACGCATCCGAAGCAGGTCTTTTATACTTTAACGTAGCTTTCTCTCTACCCAATCTGGTTTTTGTGTCTATTGGGTTCTAGTTCAGGTGCATTCGGTAAAGTTCGGTTCACTTTGAGAGTTAAAACCTGCTGAGTTGGGGTTAATGAAATTGGAGTTTCTAAGTTTCATTGAAAACGTAATTTTTTTATACACCGAATTACTTACGATTTTCTTATGTATAGAGTTACTATTTCACTTCCATGGAACAATTTTTTTGGATAGTTAAAAATATGGGCTTTATTAAATCCTAATAATTAACTGTTTATATTTACCTCCAACTTTTTCAATTTCCTAAAATTTGTAGGTAAATAGAAACATTACATTGAGAAAACATTATACACGTTATAAGTAAAAAAATAATGTTATGTGATTTTGTTTAATTGAAATTAGTTTGTAAGCTTAATTCTAATATATAGAAAATATTTACTGCTTTGATTTAAATGTAATGTTTGTTTGAATAATTACGTTTAATTCAAACATATTTTCTGTTTTGGTTTAAACAAAAAATATGTTTAAAAATGTTGCTTTATTCAAAGTTAAATTTGATGATAAATAATTTAAAATCATCAACAAAAAATGTGTTTGAATTAAATATAATATTTCTATAAATGAACCAAAAAATATGTTTGAATTAAACTTAAATTTGTTTGACTGTATAGCAAATATATTTTAAGTTTGATTTAAACAAAAATCGTTTTCTCAGTGTAATTATTTCAGTTAAATAAAAAATTTTAAAAATAAATAAATATGGCCTTAAGCCTTGAACCTTAGATCACCCCGAGAAGATTCTAAGCATTATTATTTTTTATAATATAAATGTCAAAATTGTCTCTGTCAAAATGCAACTCTACATTGAGAGACAAGACGAGAGAATGGGAGAGAGAACAGAACTAAACAAACTTATTTTGTGTAATGTGTTTTTATTTTTAGCGTTCTTTAATTTTTAAGTTATTTAATGCTTTATTATTTATTAATTTGAATTATTTTATAACTAACGCATTTTTAATCGCTAATGCCAGTCGGGTAACTGTGTGTGCCTCTGGGCCTATCACTATTACCCGACTCGCATTAGCGCGTGCATTCAAACGTCGGGTTAGTTATAGAATTAGAATGCACAATTTGCAAATGGGAAAATGCTTAGAACCTGTTCGGAGTGATCTAAGGTTCAAGGCTTAAGACTATATTTATTTTTAAAATTATTTATTTAATTGAAATAACTACTGTTTCTATTTACCTACAAATTTTAGCAAATTGAAAAACTTGGAGGTAAACATAAACAGTTGATTATTGCGATTTAATAAAACCCATATTTTTTGCGACGTTAAAGTATACAAGACCTACTTCGGATGCGTTCGGCAAGACTCGTTATCCCTTTGGATAGTATGATTACAGGTAAGCTTTGCGCAGCTTGGGCCCACGTCAGCATAAGCTAACGTCAACAGATGCTGGGAACTACTACGGTAGTCACAGGGCGCATGATTGTTCCCCAAATGTCAATTTCCTAATTTTTAAAACATCGAAATTCTTATCATCGAAACTTCATTTCGCATAATTTTCAGATTTCGAAATTTCATTCAATATACTTTTTAATTTATCGAATTAATCTTTATCCTAATGTTTAAGTAGTCGAATTGTTTTTTAATGTAATTTTTAATTTATCGAAAAAATCTTTGACATAAATTTTGTTTTTCCGAATGACTATTTTTTATAATTAGTAATCCTCCGAATTGCTATTTTAAATAATTTTCAAACCTTCGAAATATTATGTTACATAAATTTCATTTATCGAAATTTTATTTGTCATAATGTTATTTACTCGAATTCTCATGAAACATAACTTTTAAATTTACGAAATGTCATTTTTTAGAAATTTGAATTTATAGAAATTTCATTTGTTATAATTTTCATTTATTCGAATAACCATTTAACATAAAATCTATTTGTCCAAAATTCCATTTGACATAATTTTCAAACATCCAAACTACTTTTAACCCATAATGCAAGTCACAGAAATTTCATTTGTCCTAAAATAACAATGAAATTTTCCAATATTATTATTATTTTAGCACAAATGAAATTTCTGTGACTTGCATTATGGGTTAAAAGTAGTTTGGATGTTTGAAAATTATGTCAAATGGAATTTCGGACAAATAGATTTTATGTTAAATGGTTATTCGAATAAATGAAAATTATAAGAAATGAAATTTCTATAAATTCAAATTTCTAAAAAATGACATTTCGTAAATTTAAAAGTTATGTTTCATGAAAATTCGAGTAAATACGTTTTATGTCACTTGATAATTCGAGTAAATAACATTATGACAAATAAAATTTCGATAAATGAAATTTATGTAACATAATATTTCGAAGGTTTGAAAATTATTTCAAACAGCAATTCAGAGGATTAATAATTATGAAAAATAGTCATTCGAAAAAACAAAATTTATGTCAAAGATTTTTTCGATAATAAGATGATAATAAGATGATAATAAGATGAAATAAGAATTTCGATGTTTTAAAAATTAGGAAATTGACATTTGGGGAACAATCATGCGCCCTGTGACTACCGTAGTAGTTCCCAGCATCTGTTGACGTTAGCTTATGCTGACGTGGGCCCAAGCTGCGCAAAGCTTACATGTAATTATACTATCAGAAGGGTTAACGAGTCTTGCCGAACACATCCGAAGTAGGTCTTCTATACTGTAACATTGCTTCTTC
Organism: Leptopilina drosophilae; assembly: GCA_032873175.1. NCBI lineage: Eukaryota > Metazoa > Arthropoda > Insecta > Hymenoptera > Figitidae > Leptopilina > Leptopilina drosophilae. The sequence goes on from CM065482.1 coordinate 25,233,742, forward strand.
TCTCCCTAATCTGGTTTTTGTTGCTATTGGTTCCTTGCTCGGGTGCGTTCGGTAAAGTTCGGCTCACCTTGAGAATTAAAACCTTAGCGTGCTCAGCAGTTGGGGATAATGAAATTAGAGATTCTAACTTTCACTAAAAACGTAATTTTTTTTCTACACCGAATTACTTTCGGTTTTCTAATGTATAGAGTTACTATTTTACTTTCATGGAACAATTTTATTGGGTTTTAAAAAATATGGGCTTTACTAAATCACAATAATCAACTGTTTCTATGTACTTCCAAATTTTTCAATTTACTAAAATTTGTAGGTAAATAAAAACAGTACACTGAGAAAACATTAAACTCGTTTCAAGAAAAAATATAATTTTAAGTGATTTTGTTGAATGGAAATTAGTTTGTTAGATTTTTTCAGGAATTTTTATCTTTAAACTATTGGTCCTATAAAAAAATAATTTAGATAAAAATTGAAGAGAATAATGTATAAAATTTTAATATTTTATTAAAAACTAGTTTTTTAAACTTTTCGACAAATTTGTTTAAATAATTATTTTTTAAAGTTGTTTTTTTTCATGAAGGGAATAATCTAATTTCATAAAAAAATATTTTTATTGAAGCTTGGAATGTCATTAAATATTACCGCATTTTGTGAGGATGTGTTTTTTTTAAATATTGAGAAATTAGTTTTTGACTTTTTGATGGAAGAAAGTTTGAAATGCTTGCGACCGTTGCCAGGCAAGCCGAGCAATCAAAAAGTCAAAAATTAATTTCTCAATAAATAAGTCAAATAAATGAAAACGAAAACATTCGGACAAAGTAACAAATTTTATTTACCCCAACGTTTCGAAATCAAATTGATTTCCTCTTCAAGGAGTCAAAAAATAATTTGATTTCGAAACGTTGGAGTAAATAAAATTTGTTACTTTGTCCGAATGTTTTCCGAGACGAAAATTTCCCATTGTCGCGTCAGCTAAGTCGACTCGCTACCTGCACTTCAATTTTGGAAAATTTTTTTCTCAAAAACAAAAAATAACGTGTTCGCCAAATTTGGCATGTTATTTTGTAGTATAGTAAGCAATATTTATCTTTTTTCAGCTTGATTGAAAGCCGATAACAGGTTTAAATATTAAAAAAAAATTATTTTTGAATAAATTTATTAAAAAAGTTAATTTTTAATTCATTAATATTTTTTTCAAAAAATTAAAGCCATTCTAAACAAAAAACATTAAGACATCTTTTTTCTATAAACAAAAAAGGAATTATTCAATTTTTAAAAAAATATTGCATTAATTTGTAAATGTAAATATCTAACAAAATATTAAAAATTTTTAATTAATATTTGCTATAATTACATAGGCATACAAACTCTATTGAAAAACAAAATTTGAAAAATATTCGAGAGTTGGCCCCTCAATCTCATATAAAACTCCTCATATATTGGAATTAAGCATACAAACTAATTTCCATTGAACAAAATCACTTAAAATTATATTTTTTACTTGAAAAGAGTTTAATGTTTTCTCAGTGTACGTACTGTTTCTATTTACCTACAAATTTTAGTAAATTGAAAATTTGGAAGTACATAGAAACAGTTCATTATTGTGATTTAATAAATCCCATATTTTTTAAAACCCAATAAAATTGTTTCACGAAAGTAAAATAGTAACTCTATACATTAGAAAACCGGAAGTAATTTTGACCTAAAACCTGGAGCTCGATGATTTTTTAGGTTTGAAATTTGAAAAAATAGAATTTTTCACCATTCAAAACCCGTTTTTTCGAAAAAGTCAAAATTTATAGACCGTCGCGAAGCTTCTGATTATTTTTTTTTAAATTCTTTGTATCAATATAAACAAATTGTTTATACATTATTTTTAAATAAAACCTGGAGCTAGATGACTTTTTGAGCTTTGAAGTTTGTAAAAATAGAATTTTTTACCGTTCAAAACCCGTTTTTTCGAAAAAGTCAAAATTTGTAGACCGTCGCGAAGCTTCTGATTATTTTTTTTATATTCTTTGTATCAATATAAACAAATTGTTTATACATTATTTTTAAATAAAACCTGGAGCTCGATGACTTTTTTAGGTTTGAAATTTCAAAAAATAGAATTTTTCACCGTTCAAAACCCGTTTTTTCGAAAAAGTCAAAATTTATAGACCGTCGCGAAGCTTCTGATTATTTTTTTTAAATTCTTTGTATCAATATAAACAAATTGTTTATACATTATTTTTAAATAAAACCTGGAGCTAGATGACTTTTTGAGCTTTGAAGTTTGTAAAAATAGAATTTTTCACCGTTCAAAACTAGTTTTGGGCTTCGGGAGCTGAAGGAGTAGAGAATTGTCCCCCCACCATGCAAGTGCTGCTTCTGCCTGCTTTCCCCTCTATCCGCTCTTTGAGCCTATGCCTTGCGTAGAGTGGTAGTGGCATGAGCGAACAGCAGGCATGGTGGGGGAAGGGTCTCTCTCCTCTTGCCACCGTAGCTTACTGGGACCGTTCATTGAACATTCGTATCTTCATGTACGTACTTTCTTCCTCTTGTCAAAAAATGAAAAGAAGCAATACTTTTTGAGTTATATGACATTGAAAACATATCTACATTTAAAAAACGAAAATTTTGAAAATTCATAACTAAAATTTAGCCTTAGAAAAAATTACAAAAATACGTATCTTTTTTTCAATACAGAATAGATAAAAAGTATTTTTGTACGATTTTAAGAGGGAGGGGAGACCGGGGCGTATTGGTTAAGGGGCGTAACGAATGATTGTAATTTATTTAAAGATCGTAAGTCGAAATAATTTTGCTGGATAGACAAGTTATTGTACTTCGTATACTACAACTTTGTACGAAGTTTCATTAATAATTAAAAAATATAGTAGAAAAACTTTTTTTGAGGTACGAAAATAACTTTTCAAAATTTTCATTTTTTCGTTATAATTTTTTGAAAAATAGCTTTTAAAAGGATACCAAAATCGCTTTTTGAGCTTGAAACATTTGTTTTTAAGGTCCAATTGGAGATTTTTTATTGACACTTACTTTATTGCTAAAAAATTACAAAATATTTGCCAACTACCCCTGGGGCGTAATTGCTAGTTTTTCCCGGGGCGTGATGGCTAATGCAATACCCTATGTATAAAGAGCAACCTACCATATCAGCAAAGTGTAGCTGCGTTTTCGCGGTTGCTTGTCACTTAGTTTAAGTATGTTTTGGTATTTTTAAAAAAAAATTTAAGTTTTGGTTTAATATTTACATGAAATTTAAAGCTACGAAATTACAAAAAAATTGAAGAGGGTCAATATCACAGGATATTATTTGAAAAGCGACAGGAAAAGTATTGCTAAGTAAAAATTGCATTTATGGAATACATAGGAAACTTAATTTACAATATTCAATAAGATTGGAAACTAGATAATAATTAGCAATCATTATTCATTACGCCCCGGGAGTTATCCAATACGCTCGGGCTCCAGGCGAATTTTGGAGCTCTGCATTGCTCCAGAAAAATTGTTGTAGAATAAAAAGTAAGAGTCATATGGGAACGTTTTTAGATTAAAAAGAAAGCTGAGATACCAGAGTAACCTTTCTATGAGATAAACATTTAATTAGAACAAAAATTACCGAGTAAAACAACAAAGAGTGAAAAGTTAGCCATTACGCCCAGGTCTCCTCTAAGTTAAAAATCATAAACAAAATAAGTATTTAACTTTCAATTTTAATTGAGGAGCAATTTTTCAAAAGTTGGTAAATTCATAACTTTGTTCCTAATTGCGGGACCCCAAATTTAAAAACGGGTATGGAATCGTTATAAAAAAGCCTTTATGATAATATTTGAACGAACTTCCTACGACGATAAGAACATTGTTTATTTTACAAATAAACAATTAAATTTGCAATAACAATAACAGAAATTAAACAATTAATTTTTTTTAATTATTTCATTTTAAACAACATCATTTTCTGAGTAAACATACCAAATTTTAGAACGATTTGTTTATTCTGCTTCGAGATATTAATATTTTGATAAAACACTACAAAAAACTTCAATTGTTTATAACAAAGTGAAATTTAATTTTTTTGGAAAATCCTTCAAGGCATTTAATTATCTCATAATTATGTTTCATTTTCATGTATTACCAAGTAAATACAGTAAATCCCAAAATTTGCTGTTACACTACAGGAATTCTTACTTCAATAGAAAAGCATGTAAATTTGGTTTTATTTAGAAAGAAACCAAAAAAAATTACTTAACCTAATAATTAGTTAGTTCATATCTTTTTAATTCTTCGAGTTATTTTCAAAATTGATAATTTTGTACATTTGAAACATTAATTTGCAGCGAGTGAGGACGATGTCGAAAGACAGTTTCAAGAATTTGAAGCCACTGGAAAAAGGTTGAAGTTGCCATCTTTAAGAACAGTCTTATCGCTTGACGCTCACAACGAATTGAGCGATGAAGAATCGGATGTAAAAGAGAAGGTAAAGATGAAACTGTAATAATTATTGATAGTAGTATTCAGAGGCCTTTCACGGTAAAAATTTAAGATGTTCCAATATTGTGTAAAGCAATATTGTGTTAATATCGTGAAAGGCCTCTGAATACTACTATCAATATTATTAAAAAACGGTTCTAAAATAAATTTATTAATTTGTAATAATTATTATTTTGCATATGACCCTCATAGCATCTTTTCGTACCACTTAGTTATCCCAGGTAGCCCATTTGCATCAAGAAAGTTAAGCTCCATTAGTATAATATATTATATTAATATTATGAAACTGTTTAGTACTTTAGGCTCTAGGTTTGTCTAAATGTCAAACTTTTTTATGAAAAATCCAAATATTTAAAAAATCACTAAATGTTTTGAAATTTCCTGCAATATATATTGAGATTTTAACACAATCAATAATACTCTAGAATATTTTACATTTCTGTTTAGAAGTTTAGTCTCTACATTTGTCTAAATGTTTCAAAATTCATTTTTTTATAGAAAAATCGATATTTTTCAAAAAATAGGAAGTGTATTAATATTTCCTGAAATCTTTATCGATAATAAACCTAGTCGATAATGTTGTAGAATGTTTCACATAACCACTTTGAATCATTAATAAAATAATTTCCTAGCAAAATTATTGCATAAACGGAGAGCATCTAGACTCAGAGGGCCCTCCTCTATCATTCATCCAAATATAAACCCGAAATATTTTATTCTCTTCAAATGAGACCGTGATACCAAATCGTTCCAATCTCCGTTTTTTCCCATGTTTCAACAATTGTTTATCAAAATTATACAAAATTCCGAGAGCGCGATCACGAAACCATTATTTTTTCCCGGATGCCCTTAAATTAATAAAATTGTGATACAGTTTAATAAAATAATCATAATCTTTAAGGTACTATTACACTTTTGAATTTTTAATAAATTAATTTTTTATTGTATTTTTCAACTCCTTCAGGCTTCAAAAATCACCTCCTTAAAGTGTTCATAACCGATTGTAAATAATAAAAATAAATTTTTCAAAATGTTTTCAATAAATATAAAGAGCTATTGCAAGGCGGCCACTTTTTCATTTAAAAAATCTTTTACTTCTTAACAACTAAGTACATCCACATCAGACCTTGGAATTTTCATATTTGTACATACACCGAAAAAAAATGTAATTGAACCAAGTAAATGCATTTACTTAACAGAATTTACTAGAATCAATCCCATATTTATTTGAAGAGAGAAATTTATTTTCTTCTGCCAAGTAATTATGAGCATTGGGTATAGTTCTTGTATTAATAAATCAGTATTTGGTGGAAGTAAATATGATATTATTACAATCAAATATTTTACTTATCCGAAGTACCAAAAAGGATTGAATCAAGAATATTATGTTCTTAAGCAAAATAGTAAAGTATTGTCAGAAGAATTCGTGTTTTTAAAATCAAATCATTTCATTCATTTGCTTTGAAACTTTTTTTTACTTAACACAATGCCGGTGTTCTTGATCCAAGAAAATATTTCTCTTCAAATCGATGTGCAACTTAAATATAAATTTTGAAAACTATCCATTGAGGCTTGAATGACATAGTGGCAACGGTACGGCTTCTGACGCGTGCAACCCGGGTTCGATTCCTCCGACCGTGAAAAATTTTCTTTCAAGGTATATTTGTTGTATTTGTGATAAGTATTAATTAAATGTAAATATTATGTAAAATAACAGTTGTTTAATTATTTAAATAAAAAATATAAATGTTAATTAATTAAATAATAAAAATGTTTGACCTAAGTATTAGAAATCATGGGATGGGGGAAGGGGAGGGGGGGGGGGAATTCAAGTAAATAATTTACTTGAATTGAGAAAATGTTTTTTTGATTGAAATCTATAATTTTCTCAAATCAAGAAAATATTTTCTCAATACAAGTAAACTATATACTTGATTTGATACACAAATGATATTGAATTAATATATTCTGCATTTCTTACAAGTTACTTAATTTCTTGATCGAATTCCATATTTTCTTGGATCAAAAACATATGCTCTCCAACCAAGTATACTATGTCAAGAAAATCATTTTCTTGAGCCAATCGCATAATTGGATCGACCCTATGCAATCCCGATATTTACTTGAACCAATTCAGATTTTCTTGATTCAATTAAATTTTTTTCAGTGTAATATTCTTAATTTTATGTTACTAACTACGGTTCTTTTTGAATTATTTAATTAAAATGAAACATTTGACTTCTTTTTAGATATAAAATTACTTTTTTCTATAAAGACTTGTAAATCATTCATTTTTTTGTTCTAAAAATTTTAACGCAATCAATAAATGATTTTTTTATTGATTACAGAAAGAAAAAATTTCAAATGCAAAGGCAAAAATTAAGGAGGAAATCTTAAACGATTATAAAAACACATTATTAACCAACAGAAAGAACCTTAGTTTTCACGACGAAATAGATGGTGACACTGAAGGTGAAGATGATGATATTGAAAAATCTAAAGAAACTGAAAAAATTGAACCTGGAAATAGCAAAATGACAAGAAGTAATCGACCAATAATTACATCAAATGTTATAATTTCTCGCGGGGAAAGTGCTGTTCCTGTAATGAGTAACCACGAGCATGCAGAATCTGTAGTGAGTCCAGATAAAAAAACAGATACTGAAAGTAACAATGTACTTAGAATGAATGAATGTGAAAATTCCGACTCTGAATTCAGCGAAAACAGAGCAAAGAGTCATGACGGTAGTACAGAGCCTCCAATAAATCAAAACGAAAATATAAATCCAGGAATAAACGCAAATGAAAATGATGTGGTTCAAAATCAACAAAGAGTTAATATAGTTAAAAAAAAATTAAAGAAATATGATGTTCACAACAATCAGGTAATGATAATCAGAAATCTTTTATAAACAATCAGAGCACTGCGTGTAAAATTTTTAAATGATTACAGAAAACAATCGCTTTTCATTGACAGAAAATTGAAATTTCTATTACATTGTCTAAAATTAAATTCTTTGCCCTTCTACCATAACGAATTTCAAATGTAATTTAATTTCTTTTTTTTAATATAAAATTATTACATTAGACTAAATTTTGATACGATTATTTGTTGAATACTTCCTTAAGGCCAAAGTAAAAAAAGACCCCTCATATTATCAATGAAGTATAGTGTATAGGTGATTTTTCTGAAAGTGCATTTTGAAATTCGATTTTTCAATTTTTTTTTGAAATTATATATGGTTTTTTATATTGATCTTACTTTATTTTACTAATTACAGCATTTTTAAAAATCAGCGAGAAACCTGGCCTAGACGATTTTCACTGGAATAATTATTTTTACTTTTTCAGATATATCTTGGAGGAGGAATTTTTATTCTTACCGAGGATTGGAAATATATTAAATGCTCGAAAACCAACGGATGCTTCATTATAGAATTAGCCCTTAGTATTTATGGCGATAATTTAAAAAATATGTGTCTTGATGATACAAGGGCTGGTCCCAGAGATGAACAGCAGGTCCAGGTTCGGACCCAAATTCCTCTAAAAGTAATTAGAGCAATGGAAGGTAAATTGTAAAGTAAATTGTAAAGTTGGGATATAGTAGCATAACAGTAATTTTTAATAATTTTTAAATTATTTTTTCATGAATAATATTCAAAATTTAATGTCATATCTTTATTTTTTACAAACTAGTACTGTAAAAGTTAAAACAAAATTGAAACTGAACGTTTAATAAAAATTAAATAAAATTTTAACGTTTCTTTTGAACACTTTCTTGATGGTCACTAACGTTTCAGGAACAGTTCGGTAAAACTTTCTTGACTTGACTCGAGTGTTAGTTTTCAGGAATAGTTCGGTAAAACTTCCTTGACTTGCTTGAATTGTTAATTTTCAGGATTGAAATACTTTTTTAAATGCCCCGTAGTAAAAAAAGACTTTGACGTTAATAGTTAGTTTTTTTAACTTATTTGTACTCATTAACTAATACTTAATAATTTTATTTATAGCAGAAACCGCTTCTGAAACGAAATTAAATAGAAAATGACTTTCGTTTTTGTTCTTAAATAATCCAAAAACAAAAATATTTGAAACTTTTAATTTTCGTGTAGACTCGAAGCAAAAGAATGAAAAACATAATAATTTAGTGATAATCACAGAAAAATTGTTTTTATATTTTACATTTTTTAATTTACATAATTACAGCAATTTACGTATGTGACGTAACCAGAGAAAATAGCGTAAGTACAGTAACTTACGTAAATGTTCCAACTTAAGTAAGTTACGTAACTAGAATAACTTACGTAATTTGTCAATTTTACGTAACTTACGTAAATAATCAAGCTAATGCAACTGACGTAAGTAATATAACTTACGTAAAAATTAAACGTACGTAACTGACGTAAGTTGGATCCTTCACGTGAGTTACGTAAGTAAAATAACTTTACAAAAATTACGAAAATAATCAATTTTACGTAACTTACGTATGTAATTTACGTAGAAGATCAAACTTACATAAGTCACGTAACTAGAATAACTTACGCAAGTTACGTAAATGATGAAACTTATGTAACTTATGCAAATGATCAAAGTTGCATAACTTACGTAACTATAACACCTTACGCAATTAAAAGAATTTACGTAAGTTTTACCATTTACATAAGTTACTGTAGTTACGTTATTTAGTCTGGTTATGTAATTATAGTAATTTCTGTTAGTTATGTAAGTTACTAAAGTTACGAAATTTACTCTGGTTGCGTAACTTACATTAATTACTTAAGTTGCTCTAGTTACGTAAGTCAGGGAAAACAATTTTTTTTTGTTTGACACTAAAAAATTATGTTCTTTAATCTTTTGTTTCGAGTTGTCACGAAACTAAATACACTTTATTAGTTTAGTTTCGTGTCGACTTGAAATTAAAGTCACTTTGTTAATTTAATTTCATGCCATCTAGAAAACTAAAACGAAACTAATCTTTCGAGACGGTCCCTGATTTATAGTAACAATAACACTAAAATTGATAATTTTAATCTTTTTTGATAAAAATTTGGAAACAATAAGAATTTTAATAAACTATTGTTTTATTACATAAAATACAAATTTAAACATTTTTCTTTATAACAATAAAAACATAATTTGAAACTATTTCATAAATTGACCTTAAATATAGTTAGAAATTATTCAGTAACATGGATTTAATATGGATGATTCTTTTATTTTACACAATTATTGTTTATTAATTTCAATCTTTCTCGCAAGCGGTGAAATAAAATTCAGATTCATATATAAGGACAGTTGAAACTTTCTGAAGCAATAATGTAAAGCGTGCGATGTATGTATTAATGTATGCGTTTAGAATGTACTGTAGGCAGGTGTAATGTATAAGTATTTGTTCGTGAATAATTGTAGGGGGTTTAGGTAGTGATTAAAGTAGGTAGAATGAGATTTACGGGAGTATTGCTATAGAACTACTGCAATGACATTATTTTTTTTTTATTCTTCAAGTTTTACCGAACTATTCAGTAATTGAATGAATATAAATTTTACCGAACATTGTACCTTTCGTTTTACTGAACTTTCAATAAAAATAAGTATAGTGAACACTTACCCTACGTTTTACCGAACTATACAATAAATATAAGTTTTACCGAACACTGTGCCTTACGTTTTACCGAACTTTCAATAAAACTGAGTATAGTGTATGCTTACCCTACGTTTTACCGAACTGTAAGTGAAGGGCTAATACATGTACCGTAAGATTTATTCTTTTTACATTATTTTTCAATGCAATTGCTTTTACAGTCCTGTTCCTTAAAAATTACAGTTTTGACACTTCATCCCAGTTTTACCGAACAAAGTTCGGTAAATTTTCAGGAATAAATTTTCTCCGTGTATGCCTCGTAGCTACTAATGGAAGTAAGTGTAACTGTAAACAACTAAAAAATCAAAAATCCTTTAGACAATCACCCAAGTAGAAATGTCAGGAGTTATGACGGAGTTAAACATCAGAATGGTACTGACTCAGTACTGACCGTCGGTACTGACTTTCGGAACCCGATCAGTACTGGGAGTATACTGACTCCAAAACCGAATCAGTAACATGTCGGAGTTAAAAAAGTGTTAAAATCAGTACTGGCACAAAACTGGCATAACACCAAATCAGTACTGCGAAGGAGTTATAAAAAACAAACAAAATTTATTATAATGGCATTAAACCGGCCACTATTAATAACAACATCGTTTGATTTATTAACTATTAAACTATTTTCCAAGATTTTTAAAAGCATTATTCATCAACAATAACGTCAAACTCTTACTTATCATATTATTAATTATTAATTAATAGGTATATCATAATAATAATAATAAATTATTATTTATTAATTATTTTTACTATTATGTGTTATTAATAATGAAATTTTTTTTTATTTTTTTAAAAATGTAAAAATATATACATTTTTTAATTATTATTTAAATAAATAATTTTTACCATATTTTTATGCTATACCTATTAATTAATATGTAATGTCTTGTTAAAATGTATATAAATATATAAAACATATATTTATAATAATTTTTCTTTCAATAAATATATTATACAGTGAATTCATTATTATAGCACTGTATATATCATTCGTTAAAAAAAAAGGAAGTTTAAAAAAATATACTCCCAAGCTTGCGTGGCTGTGCGGTTAGTGTATTCGACTTGCGTCCTCGAGGTCTAGGGTTCGATCCCCCGTGCGTGCGATATTTTTCCGTCTTAGTTCTAAGTGTTTAGTGTATAATTCTCAACAGTGTTACATAAAATATAAATTTAAATAATTATAAACAATAATAATAATAATTTAGTAATTAATTTAAATAAATAAGATTGTCTAAATTAATGAGAAAAATAAGAAATTTTTTTTAAAAAACTTACTTCAATAAAAGCAATTTTACTAATAATTTACATTTTAATTGATACTCATAAAAGTTTATTTACTACAGCAATATTAATAATAATTATTAGTACTCAATAAATTACTCCCTCTTCTTTAATAATCAAATAACAAATTAATATAAGCTACTAAAGGTAAATTTTCTTTTATAGAACGCGCTGCAGCATTTTCCAAATTTGTTAAATTTTACCTGCGAATTAGTAATTAGGCGGTGTTCTGCCAGTGATATTTCAGTACTGACTTAGTACTGACTGCCGGTAAAAAATCAGTACTGGACAGCGTTACCAGCCAGGGATTTCCCAGTACTGATTTAGTACTGGAGTCAGTACTGCTACACTGACAGTCAGTACTGGGTCAGTACTATGCCAGTATTACATTTCTACTTGGGCATATGCCTTAAGAGAGATAAAAATTACGTATCTTTAAACTTGAGAGATATCTTTTTTAAAATTTCGAGACTGATAACTTTTGCTATAACGGTCGCGTTTTAATTCATTTAATAAATTAGAAAACTCCTAATGCATTTACAGTCTTTGAGCTAATAAAGTTTAAAAACTTTTACTCTAAATACACAGTGTTCCTCAGCGGTCAATAAGCTTAACAAAAATTTCAAAGAAAACTGTTATAGTACCATCTTTATTTATTCCATATCCGTTGGATTTTGTTGAAAATTTGTACTCGGAGGTTTTTGGGGTCTTTGATTACGAAACCGAGGTCAGATTTTCAAAATTCAAAAATGACTGATATATTATGTGGCTTACTAGAATTCAAAAAATGTCTTTAATTTGCTTTAAAATTGTTATTTGGAGCCATATTGGATTCGTCATTTTAAGTTTTATAAATTTTGAAAATTTGACATCACATTTGTAATCAGCAATCCTGAAAACTCGAAATAGAAATTTTGAAGTTCATACCACTTTACACATCTGAAAATTTAGCTTTTTTGTTGTATAATTACTTCTTTTAGCCCTTATACGCATTGGCTCGAATAAATATCTTTTATTGTAAATCTGTGGACTGACGCAAAAAAATATCATTTCATAAAACTAGGATATCCAACAGTTATTGAAATAAATATTAGAATAACAATGACCTAATAAATGTCGAATAATATAGTATCAAAATTTTCGGTCGAAAATTTACTTTTCGCAATTGTTTTGCACACATATTAAATACGTCTCAACAACTTTGCTCTGTTACAACTCATCTCGGTCTATCCTAATATTTTTAGGTAGAATTTTTCTAATTCAAATTTAGAGAATATAGATTTTAAAAAATTCTAATTTTTCTAAATAATAAAATTTCTAAAAAATGTTTAAAAACTTTTAAATGAAAGAAAAGTATATATAGTTGGCTGCCTCACAAGGATTGCAAAAAAATTCTTAAACTTTTCTTGACTTCTTCCTTTTAGCAAAATAATATAATACACTAATTTAACAATAAATTAATTTCTAATAGTAGTAACAAATGGTAATAAAAATAATATTTTTAGTCTTATTACATTTAAAGAAATTTAAATTTACAAAAAAATTATAATTTTTGTATAAATTTATATAAATTTCTCTGACTTTAAATGAAAGTCGCTAATATTTCCTGACTTTTATTGATCAAAAAAAAAATTCCTTGAATTTTCTCTAACTGTTGGACACCATGATATAAGCGCACACGGTTTACATTAAATGGAATGACTGTAATTTTAAAAAAATTAAACAATTTTCTACTATTCTATATAAACAATCTTTCTTTTCATTTTAATATTATAGAACTATATGAAGACCGATTAAAAAAGCAGGGAGCGAAAGGAAAAAAGAAAATTAAAGACTTGGTGACTAAAGTCAGAAGAACTTTGACAAACAAAATTAATGACTTAAACAGACCGAAAAAGGGAAAAAAGAGGATTGGTAAGTTAAATAATGTTCTATGATTTTAAACAGTTAAATTTCGTGGATTAAAATTTAGAAACTATTTCTTAATTACTAAGTGATTTCTATGTAAAAGTAATACTATATTAAACTTAGAATTAGTTTTTTATTATTATGCAAAAAAAATTAGAAGTAATTTAAAACCATCAAGTACAACATAAGAGCATTAGCCGAACACAATTTAACAAAAGATTTGTTATTTTGGAAATTTTGTTTATGAGGCATTCTGTTTCAAAACGACCCCCACCATAAACAATAGCCATTGTAAGTCAATTTTTAAATAATTGTTTCTCCTATTTATTAAAGTCAAACTTTATTTACTATTAGTGTTTTTGAAAGAAAAATTCTAAACTTTTCGATACCGTTAACTGGGGCTATTTTGACGCGAGGTTTTTAATTAATGAATTCATTGAAATGAATTATTTTAATCTGATATTTTGTGAAATAAAAGTTTGATTACATGACAATAGAGAGCAATAAATGTCATTATTTGTGGACGTCCGCATGAAAAGGGACCACTTTGTCGGTCCTAGATTCAGAGATATTCGCAATTTACTAATTTTGAAGAAAAATATCGAAATTTTTTTTATTCTTTTTTCTTAATCTACAAGGTCTAACACGTGGATTCATGCAGTTTTCATTAATTTATTGACACTCTAAGTATTTTATTTCGTTGTTAGAAAAAAAAAATGAAAAGGGACCACTTTGTCGGTCCGTTTCAAAAGTTGTAAATTTCTGTCATTTCCGACAGTTTATTGAAACATTTTGGATGAAAATATTTTTTAACATGCACATATCTAGTTAATGCACCTAAACCAGGGACCGCCATAAGATATTTTTTTTAATTTACCCTCCCCTGAAACAGTTTAATCTCTCTAGGATTAAATTAACATAAATCAATGATTTGACAGTTTTCCCTGACTTACGTCACTAGAGCAACGTAAGTAACCAGAGTATATGACGTAACTACAGTAACTTACGCAGTTAATCAAACTTATTTATTAATTAATTAAAAACCGTATTTTTAGAAAAGGGACCTCTTTGTCGGAAATGCGTTATTTTTACATTGTTAAAAATGAGGGGGGGGATTCGAAACCTATTGATTTTCAATCTTAAGGGTGTACTAGACTTAAAACAACTCTTATCTATATAACTTCCCAGGAGAGCCGGAGAAATTCGCATTACAATTATTAATTTCGTGTTTTTGAAAATAAAATTTTTAATTTTTTGTAATAAAGTCGCTTAAAAAAATTTTTTTTGGCTACTTTTCTTTTCTTTGCTTGAAATAACTCTAAAAAATAACACCGAACCTTTAACTTCGTAAAACATTGCACTTTATTAATTAAAAACCGTATTTTTAGAAAAGGAACCACTTTTTCGGAAATGCGTTATTTTTACATTGTTAAAAAATGAGGAGGGGGGGGATTCGAAACCTATTGATTTTTAATCTTAAGGATGTACTAGACTTAGATCAACTCTTATCTATATAACTTCCTAGAAGAACCAAAGATATTCATAATACAATCTTTGATTTCGTTTTTCTCGAAATGACGTTTTTGATACTCCAAACTTTAAAATTCTGTAACTCATCGAATTTTTCACCAAAAAGATTGTAAGACCACTCAAAATTTTCCAAATTTTGTCAGGAATTCGCCCATATAAATAAGTCCAATAATGCCAAAGTGGCCCCTTTTCATGCGGACGTCTACATTTAATTCTCTGTCAGTTAACAGAAATAAATTCTAAAAACGGAAAATTTGTGTTAAAATTTTTGAAACTTTTGAAAAATTATACCAAGTTTTCTACAGTTATAATGTGTCTTATAAACTGTGCTACATATTATTAGTTGTTGATTGTGTTGTGATGATACATACCTAATGCGCTAATTTTTTATTCATTATTTTAAGAGAAAAGTGGAAAAAGCAGGATTGCTTAGGGCTAAATTGTGCACTAAAAAAATCAAATAATTTTCAGAAATTTCTTATTTAGTAACCCAGGTAGAAATCGATGAGTATTACTGGTTCAGTACGAAAAAATGACAACCAGTATTGACTTTAATACTGGCCTACTACGTGTCCAACAAGGGTGGTAACGCCTCTGACTTGGGCTTAGTACTGAAAATCTGTAATTGGTTAGTACGAACTTTCTGTGTAGGCCAGTATTAGACCAGTAGTAAAGTAATGCTGGAGAGAAACATAACTCCTAAAATTTGGAAAGAAAAATTAGAAATACAAACATTAGGAAATTGAAATTTTATTTTGAAAAAAGAAATAAAGTTTCCTTTTAAGGATTTAGTCTGTAATTTGATATCAGTTAATAAGAGTAATTACATATTTACATGTGAAATTAAAATGTGTTATAATAAATTTTTCGGTTTTACATTTTCCATTTTTTTAATTTGTTTTGAAGTTTACATATTTTTTAAAAAATAATTTACCAGGAAAACTGGAAAAAGAAACAAGTAGTAAAATTTTTCTATTGGATTAAATTTACAAATAGCCTATAAATCCTGCAGTATGATGGGATTAGCAAAACATTAACACATTTTAAATAATTTAATAGTATGTTATTAAATGATAGCTTAAAGTTATAGTAAAATTATTTGCATTTTTTAATTATGATATGGTATTTGATGCACTCATATCGCGTATTTGTAACTTAACCTCAATACTGTCACATAGTAAGTTTTTCACAAACGCATTGCACGTTCTGAGCCAGTCAAATGCCGAAGTTCCTAATAGCACAAGTTACACAGGAAATCAGTACAGACAAATAGTATTATATTAGTAGTGGATCAACCGGTGCACAGCATAGCCTCCAAAAATTAGTATTTATTAATATTTATACTTTTTTATTAAATAAAATTCGATGAAAATACAGTAGTCAAAATAAATGGGGGTCACCTCGGCCCTCTCAAAGTTAAACCAACGAAATGCAATCATTCACACTTTACGAGATTGAAATAACATCATTTCAATCTTTTTGGTGAAAAGTTGATGTCAGATTTTTCACAAGGTATATTAGATATTAAATTTTTATTTGTTTAACCTTAAAAATATAATTTAAAAATCCAGATTTTAAAAAAATCTTAGTGTTTTATTTTATATTTTGGGTACTTAAAACGAGTGCAATCCCCATTGAAAATCCCCACATGGGAACCTGCATAGGAAACCACATGGGATCCTATGTCAAAACCATGTAAAAGCCTACTTCCATTAAGGAAACCATGTAGATTACCATGTGGATTCCCATGTCAAACGATATGGGAAATTGAGGCACGATTTTAGTTCGGAATAGACATGGGAAATGTCAACAGTTTTTCAATGCATAAAACCATATTAATTCCCACATGAAATCCTGCATATTTTTCCCTGTCAAATCCTAAACCACATCCCATGTGAAAAACAATATCATTTATTTATAATTATTTTCCCAAGTCAATCCCCAAGCGAAATCCTTTTTCATTCTTTGGGAATATTTTCCCATGTTAAATCCTAAAACAAATTCCATGCGAATAACAGTATTCGCCTTATTGAATATCGCCACATGGGAATCGGCTTAGAATATTACAAGGGATTTGACATAGCATTTTATATAGGAATTGATAGTAATCTTTTACATTACTAAGAAAACCATGTGGAATACCACCTAGTATTCCATGTGGTTTCATATGTGAAGATTTACATAGTATTTTACTTAGGAATTTACGTAGAAATAAATTGTCAAATGAACTTAATCGATGAGACCCTAATATACCAAAATGTGTCAAATATATAGAATTTGTACTTTGAATATCTTTGTATTTTTCTGAGTTGATAGTGATTCTATAATGTTACTTTCCTCCTTAGGGATTAGGAGGAAAGTAAAAAATGCAGAGGTCTCGAAAAATTCATTATGTGAACTGGTTATTTAATCTAAATGTCTCATTCAAATTTTATTTAACAGTTGAAAGTCCAAGAAGATATTAACAAAAATTATTCGTTAAATAGTTTAACGCTAAAAAACTGATTTTTGTTACTTTCCTTCTTGGTCTCCCTTATTGATAAAGATTATAATTTGGAAATATAATATTAAATACAAAATATTAAAAGAATTTTTTTTTCATTACAGCTAATGACAAAAGTGATGAAGAGGATGGTGTGGTAGAAAAGTAAATAGTCTTCAAAGTGTAAATTGGCTTTCATTAAAAGTCTAAAATTTTATTTTCTTCATATATTATATTAAATATTAAAATTAAAATATTTCCTTTACTTCAAAGGATTTTCCATTTAATCATATATTATAGGGACAGTCTCTATAAAACTTACACCCCCTTTTAAAATGGGTTTTAAAATAAAAGACCAATTGTATTTTAAAATTACAGCGTAAGATATGTAGTTTCTTTTGCCGCATGTCCTGTTTTAATTAAAAATTATTTAAAGATAATACAGCGTTATAAATAATTAAATGCTAACAAACAAAAAGAAAAGGGCGTTCCAAAATTGTCAAATTTTATCAGATTGGCTTAAAACTTCAAGGGAAAGTCGGATATTTTTATTAAAAATTTTGAAAAAAATACATTTTTAGAATTCATTAGAAAATTTTGAATTTTTGTGTCTTTTTTGCTATGAAATCACTACGAATTCATTTACAAAACTTTCAAATTTCTCTACTTCTGACAGTAATTTTTCATTTTAAATAACTTCATTCCTCTGAGTAATTAAATTAATTAATTATAGGAATTCAATTATTATAATGAATAATAAAGCTCATTGCAGAATTTTTATTATTTTTAGGACAATTTTAATCGAATTCTTCGAAAAATGTAATTTTTTTAAAAATTTCGTTAAAATTGGTCAAAAGAATTCAATTATTTAATAATATATATGTTGTTTTTAAATGCATAAGAAGTTTTCTAGAATTTTTTAGAAAAATTCTCTTATCTATATTAATAAATTTTTCTAAATAGTTAGTGGGATTTGCTTTCTAAATTTCGTTGGGAAAAGGACCACGCACTTTTTACATTGAATTTGGCTTTCAGCCAATTTTTTTTATATTTTGTAGTTTTGTAGTTTATGATCCCCTGAACAAAAAATGTAAATGACAAAATTAAAAATAATGAACAGTTTTTGAGTTATTAAGCTCCAAAGTAGCAAAAATAACACAAAAAAATATTAACTGATGTTTTTTGTGATTCTTTTTAAAATCGGTCAAATTGTTTTAAAAATTGTTACTCTTGGGTTTCTGAGGTTGTTAAATACAAAAAAAGAAGTCAGAATTGAAAAATTCAAGATGGTGGATATAAAATGGCGGCCAAAAATAAAACTTTTCGCTCAGATTTGCTTGAAACTTGTTACTCATGTGTATTTAGGATTGTTAATAAGCTGCATACTCTAAGTTCTGTTTTACAGGAAATAAACATTAATAATTCATTGTTTTGCAAAAATGTGAAAATCTTATTCTTGTTTTATCCAATTATTATTATTTTTATTAGCCAAAAGTCTTATTTTTTTAGTGCTAACTATGATAATTTTTCAAAAATACAATATTCACGCCATTTTTTAAATGGAGAAATGAATAAGAAAACAGCAATATTAAAATAGGAGGAGTTTAAACCTCGTTTATATTGGCCAAAAGTTTTTTATTTTTTTAGTGGTTGAGACTAACCATCATATTTTCAAAAAAAAAATATTCACGCCATTTTTTAAATGGAGAAACGAATAAGAAAACAGCAATATTAAAATAGGAGGAGTTTAAACCTCGTTTATATTGGCCAAAAGTTTTTTATTTTTTTAGTGGTTGAGACTAACTATCATATTTTCAAAAAAAAAAAAAATATTCACGCCATTTTTTAAATGGAGAAATGAATAAGAAAACAGCAATATTAAAATAGGAGGAGTTTAAACCTCGTTTATATTGGCCAAAAGTTTTTTATTTTTTTAGTGGTTGAGACTAACTATCATATTTAAAAAAAAAAATATTCACGCCATTTTTTAAATGGAGAAATGAATAAGAAAACAGCAATATTAAAATAGGAGGAGTTTAAACCTCGTTTATATTGGCCAAAAGTTTTTTATTTTTTTAGTGCTTGAGACTAACCATCATATTTTCAAAAAAAAAAAAATATTCACGCCATTTTAAATGGAGAAACGAATAAGAAAACAGCAATATTAAAATAGGAGGAGTTTAAACCTCGTTTTTATTGGCCAAAAGTTTTTTATTTTTTTAGTGGTTGAGACTAACTATCATAGTTTCAAAAAAAAATATATTCACGCCATTTTTTAAATGGAGAAACGAATAAGAAAACAGCAATATTAAAATAGGAGGAGTTTAAACCTCGTTTTTATTGGCCAAAAGTTTTTTATTTTTTTAGTGGTTGAGACTAACTATCATATTTAAAAAAAAAAAAATATTCACGCCATTTTTTAAATGGAGAAATGAATAAGAAAACAGCAATATTAAAATAGGAGGAGTTTAAACCTCGTTTATATTGGCCAAAATTTTTTTATTTTTTTTGTGCTTGTGACTAACCATCATATTTTCAAAAAAAAAATATTCACGCCATTTTTTAAATGGAGAAACGAATAAGAAAACAGCAATATTAAAATAGGAGGAGTTTAAACCTCGTTTTTATTGGCCAAAAGTTTTTTATTTTTTTAGTGGTTGAGACTAACTATCATAGTTTCAAAAAAAAATATATTCACGCCATTTTTTAAATGGAGAAACGAATAAGAAAACAGCAATATTAAAATAGGAGGAGTTTAAACCTCATTTATATTGGCCAAAAGTTTTTTATTTTTTTAGTGGTTGAGACTAACTATCATATTTTCAAAAAAAAAAAATATTCACGCCATTTTTTAAATGGAGAAACGAATAAGAAAACAGCAATATTAAAATAGGAGGAGTTTAAACCTCGTTTTTATTGGCCAAAAGTTTTTTATTTTTTTAGTGGTTGAGACTAACTATCATAGTTTCAAAAAAAAAATATATTCACGCCATTTTTTAAATGGAGAAACGAATAAGAAAACAGCAATATTAAAATAGGAGGAGTTTAAACCTCGTTTATATTGGCCAAAAGTTTTTTATTTTTTTAGTGGTTGAGACTATGTGTAATATCTAAAAAAGTATATTCTCGCCATTTTTCAATAGAGAAATGAACAAGCAATTTTTATATTCGTTGCGATGATTAAAATAAAAGCAACGAATTTTCAAATAAAAATACAACATTTAGTCTTATTCTTTAAAAAAATAATAAAGGCTAAATTAAATGAGACTCAAACCATTCGTGAGCTAATGTTTCTTTGTAGTTGAATCACTTCCTTATTATGTATTTGCTGGTTAGAACCAGAATACAATTTAATTATCAATATTATTGTGCATATTATTAAATAACTGGATATTGGGTTGAAATATCCAAACAAAACGATCGTATTATTTAATGAAATTCTTCAGTTATTAAGAATATTATAAAATATTGTCTATCGCATTCGCAACTTGGAAATACGCATCTTGCAAAGTCTTGCAATTGCGTGTTTGTGCATGTTTGTGGTAGCCAATCAGCGCATTGCTTGGTGAACGCGTGAGGTGCGTGAGGTTCCCCTACTATTATATTACCGTCACGGACGTGCATAAGTAGCTGGCTCGTACATTGTCTAACCTAAACGCCAAAGAGCTTTATTAAAAATAGTTTACAATTGATTTAACAAATCTGATTATTAACATGTTGCTTTTTCATATACATTCGACATTTACAAACCGTAATTGAACATTCATAAGAGTATTTATTGAGATCTGAATGTGAACTTTTATGTATTTTATTTAGTCTTGTTTTCTTCTCAATTATTGTTGTTGATGAATGTTTTTGTTTTGTTTCACACATTTCAAATAATTCAGAGATTTGAATAAATTGCCTTACTAATATTTAATGTTTATTTGGAATTGTTTATAAAAATGCTAAAGGAATTAATTAATTACAAAAATTAATTTTTTTCATTGCTTATAATTAAGAAACAAAATGGCGTTCAGGCGTCGATTTTTATGTTACACATGTAACAGACAATTCCAAGGACAGCAAATGCGTTTATTAAACGGTGACGAAAATGTTATTAGACGTCAAATTGCTATAACAAGAAGAGAAGGTTTAAATTATCCTCCACTTCCTGTTAATGAAGATTCAAAATTATGTTTCAATTGTTATACGTCAATAACGAACGAAATAAATGTTATGCAACAAGATCCAAATTGTACAAGACTGAATGTCATCCATCAGACTTCGAGTCATTCTTGTATTATTTGCAATGCACAGGTTAACATAGAAAGACTCTCTGTTGAATGCAGGGTAAATATCTTTGTAGTAAGAAACATTTATGTACCTGAGAATGTAAGATCTTGCGCAGATCATTTAGATGAAAGCGGGCTTTTTTTTGATAACTTTTTAGCTGGTTTCAGGTACATTAATAGACCATATATTTTGAAAGGTAATGTGCTGGAATCATTTTTAGAGACTTTAAGAGAAACTTCTGCCAAGAAAGAACGATTTTTAAGTGAAAATGATTTTACTGATGAAGAATTTGAGTGCATTGCACCTATTACTAAGGAACAATTTCACGATTTATATACTTATTGCGAACCAGTTCTCCAGTATGGAAATAATAGAGAAGTTTCAAAAAAAGATTTAATGACTTTTTTATGCAAATTAAGGCAAGGTTTACCCGACAATTTTTTGAAAATTATATTTGATTACCGTAGTAGACAAACTGTGAGTTTAGTTATAGACAATGTTCGAAAATCTTTACTTCAAAGGTTTACTCGAGAAAATATTGGACTAGAATCAATTAATCGACAAGATTTCATTGCAGCTCATGTCACGGAATTTGCTCAGCATTTATACAATGTTGATCCAGCAACTCCTAAAGCCATTGTAGCTATTGATGCAACGTATGCATATGTAGAAAAAAGTTCAAACTTTCGTGTTCTTAGACAAACATATTCTATGCACAAAAGTAAACATCTTGTAAAACCAACAATGGTCGTTGCTCCAGATGGTTATATCTTAACTATTTTAGGGCCTCACTTTGCAGATTCTAGAAACAATGATGCGCGAATTTTAGAAAGTGACTTGGATAAAGATGTTGATTCTTTAAGAGAATGGTTCGAAAACGGCGACATTGTTTTGGTGGATAGAGGTTACCGTGATGTAATGCCTCTTTTAGAACGGTTAGGAATCCATGTCAAAATGCCATCTTTTCTTAGAAGAGGAGAAAGACAATTGTCCACAGAAGATGCAAATGAGAGTCGCATTGTCACTAAGAGTAGATGGATAGTAGAAGCTCGAAATGGTCATTTTCAATTGATATTTAAATTCTTTGCTAAAAGAATTGGTTATCATCATTTGAAAAAATTGCAGAGCTACTACTGGATAGCAGGTGCAATAATAAATAAATATCACCCTACTATACAAATGGAAGGGGCAAATGCAGACCTTGCCAGACATATCCTGCAAAGATCTCTAGTTCCCAATGCAGTTCAGAATAGAGTGCAACGGGAAAATCTGCGAACTAGAAACGGACAATGGCGAAGACTTAATAATGGTCATGTAGCAGATTTCCCAATTGTAAGTATAGAGTTTTTAAAAGACCTTATGATTGGTTGCTACCAAATCAACTTGGCGCCATCATATGTTCAAGATAAGGTACAAAGACAAAATGATTACGAATTTCAATTGGACGAACATTTCAATGAACACGGTTTCATAAGAATCCGAATGTATTCTCGATTTAGAAACAGCACCAAACATTATGTCTTCATAGAATATACCGTTCAAGATTTAGATAATGAACCGACTGAAGAACCAATTAAAGGCTACTACTGTACATGCCAAACAGGAGCGAGGACAGTAGGATCATGTTCACATGTCGCATGTGTTATTTGGTTTTTAGGTTTCGCCAGACATCAAGAACGTGTCAAATATCCGGACGAATCGTTATTAAATATAATATTAGACGCAGATGGTAGAGAACCACCAAGACAAGAAGTAAATCAAGAAAACGAAAATGCACTATAATATTCTTTTAATGATAGCATCAATTGCTGGCTAAGAAATCACGTTTTTATTACCAAAATGACACACAATTATGACTTTACTAGCTGGACAATTGACCATTTTGCCTTATTGGCCGAATAACTCGCTATTCTTGCCTTTATTGGCTGGACAATTGACCATTTTGCCTTAATTGGCCGAATAACTTGCTATTCTTGCCTTTATTGGCTGGACAATTGACCATTTTGCCTTAATTGGCCGAATAACTTGCTATTCTTGCCTTTATTGGCTGGACAATTGACCATTTTTGCGTTAATTGGCCGAATAAATTGCTAATCTTGCCTTTATTGGCTGGACAATTGACCATTTTGCCTTAATTGGCCGAATAACTCGCTACTCTTGCCTTTATTGGCTGGACAATTGACCATTTTGCCTTAATTGGCCGAATAACTTGCTATTCTTGCCTTTATTGGCTGGACAATTGACCATTTTGCCTTAATTGGCCGAATAACTTGCTATTCTTGCCTTTATTGGCTGGACAATTGACCATTTTGCCTTAATTGGTCGAATAACTCGCTACTCTTGCCTTTATTGGCTGGACAATTGACCATTTTGCCTTAATTGGCCGAATAACTTGCTATTCTTGCCTTTATTGGCTGGACAATTGACCATTTTGCCTTAATTGGCCGAATAACTTGCTTACTCTTGCCTTTATTGTGCTGGACAATTGACCATTTTGCCTTAATTGGCCGAATAACTTGCTATTCTTGCCTTTATTGGCTGGACAATTGACCATTTTGCCTTAAATTGGCCGAATAACTTGCTATTCTTGCATGCCTTTATTGGCTGGACAATTGACCATTTTGCCTTAATTGGCCGAATAACTTGCTATTCTTGCCTTTATTGGCTGGACAATTGACCATTTTGCCTTAATTGGTCGAATAACTTGCTATTCTTGCCTTTATTGGCTGGACAATTGACCATTTTGCCTTAATTGGCCGAATAACTTGCTATTCTTGCCTTTATTGGCTGGACAATTGACCATTTTTGCCTTAATTGGCCGAATAACTTGCTATTCTTGCCTTTATTGGCTGGACAATTGACCATTTTGCCTTAATTGGCCGAATAACTTGCTATTCTTGCCTTTATTGGCTGGACAATTGACCATTTTGCCTTAATTGGCCGAATAACTTGCTATTCTTGCCTTTATTGGCTGGACAATTGACCATTTTTTGCCTTAATTGGCCGAATAACTTGCTATTCTTTCTTGCCTTTATTGGCTGGACAATTGACCATTTTTGCCTTAATTGGGCCGAATAACTTGCTATTCTTGCCTTTATTGGCTGGACAATTGACCATTTTGCCTTAATTGGCCGAATAACTTTGCTATTCTTGCCTTTATTGGCTGGACCAATTGACCATTTTTGCCTTAATTGGCCGAATAACTTGCTATTCTTGCCTTTATTGGCTGGACAATTGACCATTTTTGCCTTAATTGGCCGAATAACTCGCTACTCTTGCCTTTATTGGCTGGACAATTGACCATTTTGCCTTAATTGGCCGAATAACTTGCTATTCTTGCCTTTATTGGCTGGACAATTGACCATTTTGCCTTAATTGGCCGAATAACTTGATATTCTTGCCTTTATTGGCTGGACAATTGACCATTTTGCCTTAATTGGCCGAATAACTTGCTATTCTTGCCTTTATTGGCTGGACAATTGACCATTTTGCCTTTATTTTCTGTTTTAATTGTTTGGCTTATTAACAATCCTAAATACACATGAGTAACAAGTTTCAAGCAAATCTGAGCGAAAAGTTTTATTTTTGGCCGCCATTTTATATCCACCATCTTGAATTTTTCAATTCTGACTTCTTTTTTTGTATTTAACAACCTCAGAAACCCAAGAGTAACAATTTTTAAAACAATTTGACCGATTTTAAAAAGAATCACAAAAAACATCAGTTAATATTTTTTTGTGTTATTTTTGCTACTTTGGAGCTTAATAACTCAAAAACTGTTCATTATTTTTAATTTTGTCATTTACATTTTTTGTTCAGGGGATCATAAACTACAAAACTACAAAATATAAAAAAAATTGGCTGAAAGCCAAATTCAATGTAAAAAGTGCGTGGTCCTTTCCAAATAATCGAAATTTGGTCGAATTGAATAGAAATCATATGTTTTTAAAAATTCTCGAAGAACTTTAAAAAAGTTTAAAGTATTTTGATTTAATTTACAGAAAGTGAATTTATCATTCGGTTTACAAATATTAAATGAGAAGAAGCTATCAATTTTCCGAATCAAATTTAACAAATAATTAAGTCTTAAATAATTCTTTATAAGCTCATGGGCTTCATATGTATCGACAGCACAGCTGCCCTAATACAGAAACCTGCTTAATCAGAAAAATATTTAAATATTTATTTATATGGCTTACCATCTTTAAGAAACTTCCTGCGTTATCATCAAAATAATGTAGGAAGTGATAGCATATATCAAGGAATTTGGAAAATCTCGGGGTGCATGTAGCTCACAATCAGTGGTCAGAGCAGTCTACCGGCAATAGAAAGGTCGTGGGCTCATATCCCACCATGCTACCGCTTTTTTCTAAGTTCTTTGATAATTTTCAAATTATTAATTAATTTTGAAAATATTTTTCTGATTAAGCAGGTTTCTGTATTAGAGCAGCTGTGCTGTCGGTACATATGAAGCCTATGAGCTTATAGAGATTAATTTAAGACTTAATTATTTGTTAAATTTGATTCGGAAAATTGATTGCTTCTTCTCATTTAATATTTTGATTTAAGTTTAAAGAATTTTAGTTAAAAATTATAGAAAATGATAATTGAATTGAAATGATAAAAAATAATTTTTATGAAGTTACAGTAACAATATTTTTAATATAAAATAATATTTTTTATAAGTTGTTTAAATTTGATATTTTTAAAAATCTTACTTCCTGTAGAAAAATAAAAGTAATTAAATATTTATTTAATGAAGAAGTTATATATTAATGTTTTCGAATAGATTTTAAAATGAAAGAAATTCATAAGTAAATACAATAGAATATTCTTTTAAGTAAAATTTTTTTCCTTTATTTTCTAAAAATTAAAAAAATTTTAATTGAAGTTTGCAATTGACAAATAGAATTTATAAACATTTTTTTCCTTATTTTTAAAAAAAATTTTATTTTATTAAAGCACTTGTAATTTAGGAATAGAAATGATGCAAATTATTACCTTCTAAAAATTAAGAATTTTTTATAAAAGTATTAAGAAAGAGGAATGTTTTAACTATAGGGTAAGTGCCGGTATAGTCAGACAGTACAGATAGTCGAACACTTTTGGGTAAGACTCCGTCAGAAAATATGCGATTTGCATGTCTTTGGATTAGGCTGCAATTTGGTGAAATTGTAGTATTGGATACTAGAAACAAGTGTGCCAAAAAGTTTTTGAAAATTTTGAAATTTGTTAAAGTTACGCCATTTTGAATTTTTTTGTTATAATTTTTTTAAATTTTAATATTTCCGAAAGTTTTTGATAAAATTTAATAAAATTTGGAAGGCTTATACTTGACATCATGTTTCTTCTGACTATCACATAAAAAAAACAAAAAAAATTTTTTTTGCCCAAAAAAAGTCAAAAAAAATTTTTTGAAACCGTTTTGCCCGAGCGGGACCGATTTTTGAGTTTTCTTGTCAATTAATAAAATATTCCTTATAATTTCACCTTTTATTTAAAAAAAGAAAATCGATGGAGACTCAAATAGTTTTCGAGATATTGCAATTTTTGTGGAAGCGCGACCACGTTTCAGTGTCAGCGATGTGTGAGTGCCCGGGAATCCTAATTCTTACACTTTACTGTTCAAAATTGTCTAGAACCTACAAATTTCATCCGATTTTGATGTTCTTGGTCTTAAATGAAAGGAGATAATTTTTCTAAGAGTTTCCCCGAAACTGTTGTTTCAATTATTAATTGTTTATATATTTCTTTGTTACTCAAAGTAAACAATTTACAAGAATTTTGAAAAAAATCGTGTTTATTTTTTATTTTTCAATTCCTCATGATCGAAATCAATTTAAATTAGTTTCAGTATGACCACCCAAAAATAATAATGCATAATTCAATTTATTTAAATAATTTCGTTAATTAATAAATAGATAACTCTGGTTCTTCTTTAAAAAAATTATATTTTTTACAGATAAGCCTTCCAAATTTTATTAAATTTTATCAAAAACTTTCGGAAATATTAAAATTTTAAAAAAGTATAACAAAAAAATTCAAAATGGCGTAACTTTAACAAATTTCAAAATTTTCAAAAACTTTTTGGCACACTTGTTTCTAGTATCCAATACTACAATTTCACCAAATTGCAACCTAATCCAAAGACCCCATGCAAATCGCATATTTTCTGACGGAGTCTTACCCTTTTGTGATTTTTGTCAAATAAATAGTAAAGCATTGTGATAATTTCATTAATAAAATATACTGGGCGAATGTTTGAAGTTTATGTTCCATTAAAAAATTGAATGAATGAATCGTCGAATATTATATTTAATTCGTAATAGTAACTATTAGGTATATATAACAATTATGAATTAATTAATAAACTATAAATTAAAATATTTATGTCCAGTAAATATTTACTTAGCTCTAATATATGAGTAAAAACAAATAAGTTTAAAAACAACCGAACGAGCTTTAGTAACTAAGGATATATCGCTAGTTTAGTAATAACAATATTTCCGTACGAAAAAAACTTGAAATTTCACATTTATCACATGCTGGAAAAATATTGTAGAAAATGTTTGGACATTTAAAAAATACTAAATAAGGTGAAATGTATATTCTGTATAAAAAGTAATATTTAAAAAGTATTTATAAGTTCAGGAAATAAATTTCCATAATTTGTTTATAAAATTCTATTTAATAACTTAAGAATGCAATTTGTTTGGTTTATTTTGTAAGTCCGAAGAAAGTTATGTTAATTATATTTAATAGCTCATAATATGTGCAATAAGGCAATTTTTCAAGCAAGTCAATAAATGTTATATTATTTAAATAAACTAAAATCGGATGTACCTGTGTAAAAGTATTTTGCTTTTGCAATATTGTTTTTAATGTGAAAAATAAAATTATAGAATTTCATTTTTTGGTTTTTAATACCTATTTTTTTAATGAATTTCAAGAAATTTATCACTCGCATAATAAATATTTTTTTAAACTTCTTTCTCATATGTAAAGTATTATTAAAAATTGTTATATCTGTTTCTTAAAATAATCCCAAGTAGAAACTCATGCCTGGATCAAATCATGGTCCAAGTCTGAAAGCCCTGTTCCATCCGTGGCCCATCCAAGTTTTCTAATTGGTATCCCAACTTTAAAATTTTTTATCAGATCATTTATTTAGACATTTCTTGTCATCATTGCATGACCCTGTTTGTTTAAGTAAACCCGAGAATTGAATTATTAAAATAACATCGTTTGAATTTTTTTATTTGTGTCACGAATTTTCCAAAAATTTAGAAATTTAAACATAATAGTTCCTCGGACTCTACATTATTTGACCTAATTTGCTATAAATTGTTTATTCCTTAACTTGGAAGCAATTTTTTTCTTTTAATAATCTGAGGAATTATTAAGTTGAAATTTCGAAATTTTTGGAAAATCCGTGACACAAAGAAATTCAAAAGACGTCATTTTAATAATTCAATTTTCGGGTTTATTTAAATAAACAGGGTCATGCAATGATGACAAGATATGTCTAAATAAATGATCTGATAAAAAATTTAAAAGTCTAGATAACATTTACAAAACTTGGATGGGCCACGGATGGCTTCCATGTATGACCCATAGTTAATCATCGGGCAAAGCTAGGTAAATTTCTACATGGGATAAAACTTCTAAGTTATTTTTTAAGCATTCTTTTTTGTTAAAAATAAAATATTAAATTTCTAAATGACTTCAAATACGAAAAAATATTTAGGAATACTATAAACACATTTCTAGCAATTAATTTCATAGAAAATGCTCTACAAATGTAACATAATTAACTAGTAAATAATACATGGGTCACCTTCGTGGTGACCCATGTAGGTCACTACATGGATGTACCCATGTGTGAAGACTCACGGGTGAACCCATATAGGAACCCATATGGTGACCTACGTGGGTCACCATATAGGATCCCGTGTGTTATCCTACATGGTTTTTTTCAGTAGGGTCGATTTTAAATAAAGGTATTCAATTTTAAATATTGCTATTAATAGCACTTTTAATGCTCACGATGTCAATTTTTTATGAGTAAGTGAAACAAAGGAAAGTAATAATTTAAATTAAATAAAGTTTTATGACAAATTTTACATTATTTGTGATTTACATGAAAATCACATAGCACCGAGAATTTCTTGAAACTTGAAAGGAAATCGCAGTTATATTAGTAGGTGACATTTTAATAATAAGGCAAATATTGCATGCAATATTGATATAATATTGCCTGAACATGTCCAGTATTATTGCAATAAAATTTTTGTTCAATTTTGATATTCAATATTTCCTTATATGCGGACATTTAAATAACCTCAGATTCTCCATCAGGTTTACCCATGAAGCAATATAAGGAGACCGAACGACCATGCAAATTTTGTATTGAAACTGGGACAGATTTTGGTACCTGAATAGAGGGTGAAAAATACCAAAAGAAACACCAGCGCTGCATGTGGTTAAATTGTTGACTATGAGAAGCACAAAACATAACCTATATTATTTGTTTATGTTTCACTAATTCATGTGTGTCATATATGTTTTATAGTATTATTTTCAGTGTTATAATTCTATCAATTGCGAATGAACTGTGTTTCCCATTTTTCCCATGCGCAGCGTTAGTGTTCCTTTCAGTGATTTTCACCTACTAAGCGTGTACCTAAATCTGGCCCATTTATAATGTATTTCGTTCGGTCTCCTTATACTACTTCATGGGTTTACCACGCAATATTTCTATCCTCTCTGGGCGAAGTATTGTCAACTTTCGAGAAATTTTCAGTGCTGTGTGGGATTATATTTGCACTTTGGTAATTCTCATCCAATTATATGCACGTGGACAGTCGTACTTGACGCCAGTTACAGTTATCACTGAAATCACTCTGAAAAGAACCACTTTCTTTTCTTTTTTAATCCTTTTTTCAAGAAACTTAGTGCATTTTGATTGGTCAATTTTGGTAGGTGTCCATCAACAAGCATTTGATTTACAAGGAATTAAAAGGGATTAGATAGAATATCACGAAATTCTTTCATTTTAAGTGGTTAAAAAATATTCATTTTAATATTCTAAACTTTGAGTATTGAAAAAGATTTGCTTTACAGGCAAAATTGCCTTAATAGAAGTATTCAAATGTAGCGGAAAAAAAGGAGTTCAGAAGTATTTGAAAATTTCGTCTTCCTATTGATGATAAATTACTTTGTAATACTTTTCTATTCAAGCCTTTTTAGCAGAGTATACTTCGCTCGGAGCAGCAAACTTTGCACTCGTCGGAAACAGCTTCTTTCCGTACTTATTGCACAATATACTATTTAAATTTAAGTAGTAAATCAGTTGTCTAAATTTAAATAAGACAAAACTCTTCCACGTAAAAAAATAAGTGACAAGATACTTGAAATAAGGGAATTTCAACTGGCTTGTAAGTGAAATTTTATTTACTTCAAATTTCGCTTAATTTAAAATAAGTTAATTTTAATGCTTAATTTTTTATATGATTCTGTTATGAGCTACAATGACAACCAATAATTTTTCTACTGGACAAAGCGCCCTATGTTTTTCCTTTGTTTTCCAAACGAATCTTCTTTAAAAAGTTAAAATATTTTTAGAAAAAGCTAAAGTGACACTTGCAAAATCATGGTATTTTGATGTTTAATAAACCAAAACGTGAAAAAGATAATCAAAATAATTTATACTAATCGTTAAGGGCATCCAGGAAAAATAGCCCCTAAAAAGTGTTTTCCCACGTGTCATTTCACTGCTAAATAACTTTTTATATTTCGTTCGGATTTCTTAGGATTGGCTTTGTATTAGTAGAAACGAAAAGCAGTCTTTGATTTCCATATCGGTATCTATATTACAAACCATGTTAAAGCAGTATTCATAAAGGAAACCATATAAGTTCCTATGTGAAACGATATGGAAAATAAGGACTAAATAAGATATTATATAGATTTTTATATCCCATATATTTCCCATAAGATTTTATATAAGAATTTACATGGTTTTTGATATAGAATTCTAGGTGGGATTCCATTTGGAGATTTTCAATATTAAACTAATCAAAACTCGAGAATCGATTCACCCGTTTTTGCGTAATGCCCGTATAGTATTTTGGAGAGCAACAACATACTCAAACATTTCTAAAATTCAAGAAAAAAAATCTATACTTTAAACCTTAAAATATCAATACAAAAATTATTTGAAAACTGACGTTCATTGATATAATAAACCTAAGTTGAAGTTTAAAAATAGCAACCAGTATATATAATAACTTTATAAAAAATTAAACAATATTCAACAAACATATCAATTAAAAATTTTGCCGAATTTAAAAATATTATTTTGGCTTAAAATTCGGATTTATAATTTATATTTTGTTTTTATAGTAAAAATTAGTTGTACGCAAATAAAAAAGTTCCTACAAAAAATGTCACATTAATTTGACAGAATATTTAAAAATTTGTATTTTTTGATTTTTTGAATTTTGTAAAAAAAGTTCAAAAATTTGTTCCTTTTAATATTTTTCAATTGGATGTGGCTAAGATTTTAAATTAGACTAATACCTAAGAGACTGCCATGTTTCGATCTAATCGGTCAAGCCGTCTTTGAGTTATTAACGGACAAAATATTGCGGACATACATACATACATAATTTTTTTTATTGTCATTTTTGAAATTCTTACTACAGTAGAGACTCCATTATCCAAACCCCTATTATCCGGATAATCGATTACCCGGACAAATTTAAAATTTTTTTTTAATATAAAGTTTATAAGGTCTCAAGCCGTTAACTTCTTTTTTTAATTTAAAAAACGTGAATTTTTACACGAAATGTTGCGTTTTAAAGTGTTTTAATTATTTTAAGAAAATGTTTATATAAATATTTTGAAATATTTCTAACTAAATATTTATTAACGTTGACTTTAAAAGTTTTAGATTGTTTCAGTCTTATTTTAATACATATGCAAATAAATACATAAAATTATGAATCAAAAATTTGTTTAATTCGTACTTTACTCGATTATCCGGATTTTCGATTATCCGGACAAGTGCCTGCATCCATTAGTC
Organism: Leptopilina drosophilae; assembly: GCA_032873175.1. NCBI lineage: Eukaryota > Metazoa > Arthropoda > Insecta > Hymenoptera > Figitidae > Leptopilina > Leptopilina drosophilae. The sequence goes on from CM065482.1 coordinate 25,266,439, forward strand.
CGGATAATGGAGTCTCTACTGTACTTAAGTATAAAAACTTAACATAAATTTAGAAATTGTAAGCAATGTACAAACAAAATTCTAATTTTATATATATAGATATTGTAATTAAAACATACCCTTTCGATATTTCTGCTACAACTATTCTCCTTTGGCTTCCGAATGTGTTTTAACTTGAGTAAATTATTTTGAATCTCAGTATAAGAAGTAATTGTAGATTCAGGAGAACTACTCCAAGATGAAAATACCTGAACAATTTATAAATGCTCATTAAATTTAAAAACTTGGAAAATTTCTAACACACGTATACCAAAAGTATGAACACGGTAACTTGGTCGTTGTTTTTTACTGTAAAGTTGTGACTGTTGGCGGTATAGTTACTACTGTTAGTACACGGTGCTATGGCTCTGGAGTGAATTTAAATTAAATGTTCAGGGAACTCAAATTTTCAAGTGAATTTTGTTTCTAGATGATATTAGAATAAAATAACTTTATATGAAAAAATTCACTTGGCGCTTTTTTGGCAGCGAAAAAAAGATTTTTTGTACACGATTCAGCACTGTTTAATTTTACATACCCAAGCAGCACGTAACGTTACTCGAAAGTTGAAGCAATGTTATATGTAATGTTAGTAACATTACAGTGTAACATTGAAGTAATATTAAAATGTCCGCCCCAAGGCAATACTACATGTAATGTTACTGCAATGTCACTGTAATGTTACAGTAATGTCACTATAACATTACAGCAGTGTTAAAAGAAAGATCGCAAAATTCCTTTTTATATTAATTTTATAAACTTTCTTTGTAACATTACAGTGATATTGCAGTAACATTACATGTAGTATTGCCTCGGGCGGACATTTTAATATTACTGCAATGTTACTAACATTACATGTAACATTGCTGCAACATTCGAGTAATGTTACGTGCTACTTGAGTACATTTGATCCGCCGGATAGTAAAACCACGCATAAAATTCTGACGATATTTTTAATTGGCTCCTGACACCCAAAACACACACTTTAAACATATTTTAAAAAATTAACTTTTTTACATTCTACGCAGTTTAATTGCATCTAATTGTTTGTTTATGTATTATTTACAAAATTCTTATTTTCACTGCCAAAAACGCGCGAAGAGGAATTTTTTTCAGGAAAAGTTTATTTTCATTATAATACCACCTAGAAATTTTCTATAGAACTACGGTACTTATGACAACGTTGCTTCTGTAAGTTATGAACCACGAGAAGCCACAAATTTAAAAACTAATAGTTTTCGTCATTAATTAATACAACAAATTTTTTAATCAAGTTTGAAGTAAAATGACTTCTCTTTATAAAAGCTGTAGCTTTTTTCCTGATACAGAAAACAGATACATTTGAGCAGAAATATAACACTTAACGTTTGCTATATATTTTAACTCCATTACTTTAAGAATGTATAAAAATAAATTTTTTTAATTGCATTTTTTACATGAATATTTCACAAATTTAACAAACATTTTAAAAAAGGTGAAATATTAAAAAAATTTTTAATCATTTTGAAACTTAGTAAACATTTCTAAATCAAAAAAGGCAAATTGAATTTGTTTGAACAACCTACTTTTCAAGAAACACAATTAAAAATATTTCAATATTGAAAAATCTAGTTTTTGACATATTGAAAATTTTTGTTTTGTTAAGACTAAAAAAGAACACCGAAAATACACTATTTCTTAATTATTAAGGGTAAGACGGCATTTTCCGGTGATGTTATTATTAGGTGCAAAATATTAATTAAACTATGACTAGTGGTAAATCTCAAAGGTATAGTAATCCACGGTGCTCTGGAATAAAATTAATTATAAAATTTTTCTGTATTAGCAAAAAAAGCTACAGCTTTTATAAAGAGAAGTCATTTTACTTCAAACTTGATTAAAAAATTTGATGTATTAATTAATGACGAAAACTATTTGTTTTTAAATTTGTGGCTTCTCATGGACTATAACTTACAGAAGCAACGTTGTCATAAGTACCGTAGCTCTATAAAAATTCTCTAGGTGGTATTATAATGAAAATCGCTGTAACTGATATTATATTTATTTATGGTTTTATTCTATTTTTCTTTACATACCTCGTCGTCAGACTCAACATGTTCGTCACTTATATCATCCCTTTTACGTTTAGAATTGTCCATTATTAATTTCTAAAACAAAAATTTATAATTAGTTCCAAATTCCAATTTAATTATTATATAATTATTCAATACAAATATTTAATTATTTTTACACTAAAAATATCATAAGTGAACAAAGAAAATGCATTAAGTGACTATTCTCTATACAATCTCGATAATTACTTAACCACTTCGGCGGCATGGCGTTCCATGAGTAAATGGTGGAAGCGGCAAAAAGTGCGAAAATAGCGTTTCTACTTGAACTCGATTTCAAAAGTCTGTAGTTAAATTAAACTTGACAAAATCAAATATTCTTATTATTTGAGATAAACAAATAATAAATAACATTTGGTTTGGAAAACTTAATTTGTTTACAGAGTTTAGGAATAATGTTTAAATAGGAACGCCATTTTCACATTTTTTGGTGCTTTTGTCACCTATTCATGCGACGCCAATTGGAACGCCATGCCGCTAAAGTGGTTGAACCAAAGTAAAACTTTCTTTTTTAAATTGAATTTTGTTCAGTTATAATTATTATTTATTTTATTTCATAATTAATTAATTAAAAGTACTTGTGAAAACAAAAATTTTCGTAAAAAGAGCATTCAATTTCATCAATTTTTGTCCGAGTTATAAGCATTTCAAACAAAATATACATAAAAAACGTTATTTTTCAAAGAGTACTATAAGAAAAAAATTTAAGATGGAAAATCAAAATGATTTTCGACTTGGCGTGAAATTACACATATATATTAACTTTCATACGTAAAGTCATAAATTTTTGTGAAAAAGTAAAGTTTTCTTTCAAGATTACTTGAAACTTTTTAGTTCATTATGAGTTATTATTATTATGAATATGCCTACCAATTTGAATTTAAATTTGTTTTCACAACGCCCCTAACGAAAACTACACTTTCTACACCTCTATAGAGAGAGGAAAGTAGCCAATTGCAGACGAGATCGCATTTGTCTACTTTCCTCCCGCTCTGTTGACAAGATTCTTCCCTAGGGAGGAAAGTTGATGTCGTAGCGGGAGGAAAGTAAATAGAGACGTTCTGATTGGTTAAATGAATTCCTACCTATGTGTCCTCTGTAGTAGACAGATTTTACTAAAAACTAACCTCTGTTTTCACCGGCCGTCGTGTTTTGTAGTGAATATTTTTATTTTACAAAGTGCTCAACGTACACCTCCTAAATTATCTGAAGCAGCGCAAAATGCTGTCTCAGAATTATTACCGAAAAAATCCAAAGGCCGATATATAACAGCATACAATGATTTCAACGAATGAAAATTAAGAAATAAAGGTACTTGCTCACCTCCACTGCCTGCCTGCTCAGGCAGTAGATCGTTCACACCTCACTTTTCTCGTTGAAAAAATGGGATAAATTTGAATATCTATTAAAATTCAAATCTTCCCCCATTTTTTCAACGAAAAAAATTGAGGTGGGAACGATCTAGTGCCTGCGCAGGCAGTGGAGGTGTGCGAGTACCTTAACGCTTAAACAATTTCTGAAAATGTCCTTACAATAATATGTGTTTTTTTAACGGGTTGTTGTGAAAAGTATAGTGCGTGCCTCGGAGACACGCATCTTTCTCGCCTCGGGTGATTGCCGCCCTCGCTTCGCTCGTGTGTCAAACGTCACCCTCGGCGGAAAAGACTGCGTTTCTCCCCTAGGCACGCAATATACTATTTATCGTGTTTAAAAGAAAATGTGCATTCACAAACTCACCAATATACATTTAAACAATCGATTGGGATTTCATTTAACATATTTATGTATGTTAGAGAAAAATTTGTTAAGATCATTTATAAAAGTTTTATAGATAATTTAAAACTTCCTTCACGGAAAAGTAAAAACAATGTTCCAAAAATTTAATTAACAATATTCCAGTTAAAAAGTTTAAGAATTTTTTTTCTCAACTTACACAAAATAATTAATTAATAGCAGTTAATTGAAAGGGAAATTTTCCAATTAAAAAAGTAACTTACCTAACACCACGAGGTTTTATAAAAAGCACTCACTGTTGTCCAAGTATTCTATAGTTTTGTAAACTATCTTCTTCTCTCTCAGTCCTATTTCGTATCACTTACTTATTCTTAATACACTGCTTTTATAATTACGTATTTATAATAACACTGTGTGTAAAATAGAATAAATAATAGTAACTCTGCTCGCGCCCAAATATGTAAACAACTTTTTTGTATGACTGTTAAGGCCTGTCTCCAATAGAATCCCAAAAGCATATAAGGCCTAAACACAACGGCTTCGTGAACGCAAAGGTGTTGCATCCATTTGTATTAGAATGAAAAGAGCATAATGACTATTATATTGAATTCACAAACGTAGAATCTTTAAATTTACGAATTTATTTTTATCGAATATAAAATTTAAGAAAATTATTTTCTCGAATTAATATTTGACATAATTTCTATTATCACTAAACAATAATTGACAGAATTTAAAAATTGTCAATTTATTATTTTGTCGAAAGTTAAAAAGCAGAAATTTAATTAAATATAATTTTATGTTGTCGAATCGTGGTTTAATATAATGCGAATTTAACGAAATCTATGATAGCCAAAAAAAGCTAAAAGAAAGCATTAAGCACCAACAAGACACTTCAACTTTTCGAGATAATTATTATTAATTAATATCAATTTATTGATAATAAAAAATTGTTTGTAATTATTCAAATTTTCAACTAAATAAGAATTTCTTACTGATTTGACCATATATTGTACAGAAAAAGATTTATAACGTCAAATTTGATGCAAATCTAACTTAAGAAAAAATGGCGCTTAATGCGTTCTTTCAGCGCACCCTTCTATTGTTTAGTGAAAATAGAAATTATGTTAAATATTAATTCGAGAAAATAATTTTCTTAAATTTTATATTCGATAAAAATAAATTCGTAAATTTAGAAATTCTACGTTTGTGAATTCGATGTAATAGTCATAATGCTCTTTTCATTTTGATACAAATGGATGCAATCCAACGCAAAGGTTGAGTGAGGAAAAGACAGGAATATATGTGTGTCTTTTTCTATCTCATGCATCTCGTTCGCAAGAGAAAGAGCATCAAATTTGAATTCACTGACTCTCTTACTCTTGTATGTAACCATGACAACCTGCAGGCGGCCAGCTTGCTCCACTTCTGAGTATATTCAGAAAGGGGGAAATGGGGAAAATCAAGGAGTAAGATTAAGGAGACTGAACTGACTGTGTGCAGTCTCTCAGGGGCTTTCTACAACAGCTTTTTTTTATCGACAAGAGCAAAATGCACCATGTAAAATAGTGTGAAAACGTTGCGCGCGCAACGTTTTTACACTGATTTCGATGAAAAAAAGCTGTTGTAGAAGCAGCCTCAGAAATGAAAACTTTTTCTGCAGGGGAACTATACCTGCAGAATGACCAAACTTATACTCTGCGCTCATGCGCATTACATGCGCATATTTCCCTCTCTTTTTAAATCGTAAAATATAAGCATGTGAGAAAACAAAAACATATCAAAAGGTTATATTTGTCTTTTGGCTTTATTGATAATTCTTATATGGAGACGCATGATTTTCCCCTAATCACCAAGTGGTCGAATGTTCAAATGGTCGAATACCAAATCGTCGAATCGTCATTTGATCGAATGCTTAAAACGTCGAATTGTCAACAAGTCGAATGCTAAAAATATCGAATCGTCAAATGGTCGAATGTTCAAAACGTCGAATCGTCAAATGGTCGAATGCTAAAAACGTCGAATTCTCAAATGATCGAATGCTAAACACATCGAATCGTCAAATGATCGAATTCTAAAAACATCGAATCAGCAAATGGTCGAATGTTCAAAACGTCGAATGGTCATTTCGTCGAATGCTCAAAACGTCGAATTGCCAACTGTTCGAATGCTAAAAACATCGAATCGGCAAATGGTCGAATGTTCAAAACGTCGAATCGTCATTTCGTCGAATGCTCATAACGTCGAATCGTCATTTCGTCGAATCCTCATAACGTCGAATCGTCAAATGGTCGAATGCTCAAAACGTCGAATCGTCAAAAAGTCGAAAAATTTGTTTGATGTAAGTTAACATTAATTTAAACCAAGCAAATTTTTCGACTTTTTGACGATTCGACGTTTTGAGCATTCGACGAAATGACCATTCGACATTTTGAACATTCGACCATTTGCTGATTCGATGTTTTTAGCATTCGATCATTTGAGAATTCGACGTTTTTAGCATTCGACCATTTGACGATTCGACGTTTTGAACATTCGACCATTTGCCGATTCGATGTTTTTAGCATTCGACCAGTTGACAATTCGACGTTTTGAGCATTCGACGAAATGACCATTCGACGTTTTGAACATTCGACCATTTGCTGATTCGATGTTTTTAGCATTCGATCATTTGAGAATTCGACGTTTTTAGCATTCGACCATTTGACGATTCGATGTTTTGAACATTCGACCATTTGACGGTTCGATGTTTTTAGCATTCGACCAGTTGACAATTCGACGTTTTAAGCATTCGACAAAATGACGATTCGACGATTTGGTATTCGACCATTTGAACATTCGACCACTTGGTGATTAGGGGAAAATCATGCGTCTCTCTTATATGACATTTAAAGTTTTTTTATTTATAAAGTATATAATTAAAATATAAAACTTTAAAACACTTTGTAGTTATATACCAAAAAAATTTATTTTGAACATTTTAAAATATTTTATTATATTATTAATATACCACTGAAAAATATACACTCTTTAATATATATTTTAATATGTCTATATATATTTATTAAATTTATTTTATGCTAATAATATTCCTGAAAAGCACAACAATCAAACATTTAACATAACCTTCTCAACTTGTACTTGTAGCTTGTAATGATTTTCTTAGTCTTCTGAGTTTGTGAGAAAGATAGAGATAAATATAATGCATATGCGCATGCGCGTGAACTATAATTTTCGTTCTTACTTTATAGTTTCACCGCGACAAATGGTTTCACTTCCATAGCATTAGTTCACTTAGTCTCAAGGAGAGTCCAGAATAGGGTTTGTGAACGTCGGTAGAAGCGCGTTGGTATGTATTGTATATGGAGATCACGTGACCAACGCGCTTCTAACGAGACGCATGATTTTTCCCTAATCGCCAAGTGGTCGAATGTTCAAATGGTCGAATACCAAATCGTCGAATCGTCATTTTGTCAAATGCTTAAAACGTCGAATTGTCAACTGGTCGAATGCTAAAAACATCGAATCGTCAAATGGTCGAATGTTCAAAACGTCGAATCGTCAAATGGTCGAATGCTAAAAACGTCGAATTCTCAAATGATCGAATGCTAAAGACATCGAATCAGCAAATGGTCGAATGTTCAAAACGTCGAATGATCATTTCGTCGAATGCTCAAAACGTCGAATTGTCAACTGGTCGAATGCTAAAAACATCGAATCGGCAAATGGTCGAATGTTCAAAACGTCGAATCGTCAAATGGTCGAATTCTAAAAACATCGAATCGTCAAAAAGTCGAATGCTAAAAACATCGAATCAGCAAATGGTCGAATGTTCAAAACGTCGAATGGTCATTTCGTCGAATGCTCAAAACATCAAATCGTCAAATGGTCGAATGTTCAAAACGTCGAATCGTCAAATGGTCGAATGCTAAAAACGTCGAATTCTCAAATGATCGAATGCTAAACACATTGAATCATCAAATGATCGAATTCTAAAAACATCGAATCAGCAAATGGTCGAATGTTCAAAACGTCGAATGGTCATTTCGTCGAATGCTCAAAACGTCGAATTGTCAACTGGTCGAATGCTAAAAACATCGAATCGGCAAATGGTCGAATGTTCAAAACGTCGAATCGTCATTTCGCCGAATGCTCATAACGTCGAATCGTCATTTCGTCGAATCCTCATAACGTCGAATCGTCAAATGGTCGAATGCTCAAAACGTCGAATCGTCAAAAAGTCGAAAAATTTGTTTGATGTAAGTTAACATTAACTTAAACCAAGCAAATTTTTCGACTTTTTGACGATTCGACGTTTTGAGCATTCGACGAAATGACCATTCGACGTTTTGAACATTCGACCATTTGCTGATTCGATGTTTTTAGCATTCGACTTGTTGACAATTCGACGTTTTTAGCATTCGACCATTTGACGATTCGACGTTTTGAACATTCGACCATTTGCCGATTCGATGTTTTTAGCATTCGACCAGTTGAAAATTCGACGTTTTGAGCATTCGACGAAATGACCATTCGACGTTTTGAACATTCGACCATTTGCTGATTCGATGTTTTTAGTTTTCGATCATTTGAGAATTCGACGTTTTTAGCATTCGACCATTTGACGATTCGATGTTTTGAACATTCGACCATTTGACGATTCGATGTTTTTAGCATTCGACTTGTTGACAATTTGACGTTTTAAGCATTCGATCAAATGACGATTCGACGATTTGGTATTCGACCATTTGAACATTCGACCACTTGGTGATTAGGGGAAAATCATGCGTCTCTTTCTAATATATATGCTGTTTTACGATTTAAGGGAATTTTTAACAGTCCGCTAATGGTGCGTTTATACAACTGTTAAAAAAGTAGTTTTTACCGAAAAAGTTAAAATTGCGTTCACATGTCAAGTTTATAAAATTACCCAGCGGTCTCACTTATCTTTTTGTTTACTTCAAGTTATTGTTTTGAGTAGATGTTAGCATTTTGATGCCTTTTAAGGAGCATTCAGACCTCTGCAGGCTGTCTGCCTGCGCAGCCGGAAGCAATAAGAGTAAGGGAGAGGGTGTAATAAATTTGAATTTCCTTACTCTTTTACTCTTGTACGTTACCATGGCAACCTGCAGACAGACTGCAGAAGTCTGAACGTCCATTAGTAAACGTGCGCCGCCGAGGTAAGAAAGCTTTTTTCCAGCGGGAATTTTAAAATTTGTAATTTTTAAAAAATAAAAAAATTTATTTGCCATAAAACGGTAAATTATTATTAGATAAGTGTGATTTTCTCAACGAATTGTATTATTATATAATATTTGTTTAGGATTGAGCACAAAGTAGACAATTATTATTCAATTTTATTGTGATACAGAATACAAATGTTATATAATTAATTGTAATCAATGTTAATTAAAAGTTTTTAATAAGTTAACAAAATAAATCTATAAGTACAATGAAATTTTTATTCTTTACTTTAAATTAAAATTATTGTATACTAATTACATACTAATATATTATTTTTGTTTCTTTCATAAGAGAATAATTTTATTAATAAGTATAAACGAAGATAAAAACAAAATAACCTGAATGTTTATCAATTTAGCATTCATTTTTTTTAAATTTGTTTCTTGTAAGGTCAAGTTTATTTTTCTCAAAATAAGGATTTACTATAATTTTATTTTGCGTGATCACAAATATTGTTCCTATTAAAATTACCAAATATTTATTATATTTATATTATTGCATTCTTAAATTTTAATAAATGTTTTAATACAATACAATCACACACTTTCGCACTTTTAAAATAATTGATATTTCGAGACGCATGATTTTCCCCTAATCGCCAAGTGGTCGAATGTTCAAATGGTCGAATACCAAATCGTCGAATCGTCATTTGATCGAATGCTTAAAACGTCGAATTGTCAACAAGTCGAATGCTAAAAACATCGAATCGTCAAATGGTCGAATGTTCAAAACGTCGAATCGTCAAATGGTCGAATGCTAAAAACGTCGAATACTCAAATGATCGAATGCTTAAAACGTCGAATCCGCATGTGGTCGAATTCTAAAAACATCGAATTGTCAACTGGTCGAATGCTAAAAACATCGAATCGGCAAATGGTCGAATGTTCAAAACGTCGAATCGTCATTTCGTCGAATGCTCAAAACGTCGAATTGTCAACTGGTCGAATGCTAAAAATATCGAATCGGCAAATGGTCGAATGTTCAAAACGTCGAATCATCATTCGATTGAATGCTCATAACGTCGAATAGTCAAATGGTCGAATGTTCAAAACGTCGAATGCTCAAAACCTCGAATCGTCAAAAAGTCGAAAAATTTATTTGACTCAAGTTACCATTAACTTAAACCAAGCAAATTTTTCGATTTTTTGCCGATTCGACGTTTTGAGCATTCGAACATTTGAGAATTCGACATTTTCAGCATTCGACCATTTTACGATTCGACGTTATGAACATTCGACGAAATGACGATTCGACGTTTTGAACATTCGACCATTTGCCGATTCTATGTTTTTAGCATTCGACCTGTTGACAATTCGACGTTTTGAGCATTCGACGAAATGACAATTCGATGTTTTGAACATTCGACCATTTACAGATTCGATGTTTATAGCATTCGACCAGTTGACAATTCGATGTTTTTAGAATTCGATCATTTGAGAATTCGACATTTTTAGCATTCGACCATTTGACGATTCGACGTTATGAACATTCGACGAAATGACGATTCGACGTTTTGAACATTCGACCATTTGGCAATTCGACGTTTTGAGCATTCGACCATTTGACAATTCGACGTTTGAAGCACTCGACAAAATGACGATTCGACGATTTGGTATTCGACCATTTGAACATTCGACAACTTGGCTATTAGGGGAAAATCATGCGTCTCGATATTTCTTATTTTATTTTTTTCAAACTGTTTGTTTTCCTCACAATCAAGTAGATATGGCACTACTGCGCATGATAAACTTTGAAATTCGTAGACGGAACTGTTACATCGAGTGGTCTTGACCACTCGAAGTATTTCAATCGAATCGTTTCGCATCATTGATATGTATTACTACTGGATAGAGGACAGTAGACTTCCGGTTGAAATGATTTGAAGGCTTACCAGCTGGTGGCTATTTTTCACGCGTGCGCATTAACATGTGATTTGTTTGTGTTGACATGTGCAATGAGTATGGATGGTTATGTTTTCTGTAATGTTTATTTCTGTGAAAAAAGTTTTTAAATTTAATTACATTATAATTACATTATAATGGTACGTAAATGTATTTATTGCGGAGAGCCACAAGTAGCAGATGTTGATCGTTCCTTTCACACGTAAGTAAACTGAATAAAAGTAGGTTATGTTTTTGTGTATATCAAATTTTTGTTTCATTGATAGGTATATTTATCTGTTTTATTATAATTTAAACAATTTTATTTAATTTATATACAATTATTTTCACAAGTTTTCCATGGAATGATAAGAAACTGCTGGAAAAATGGATTGAAAATATGAAATTAGGGCCAAACTTCAAGCCTAGTAAATTGGCTCGATTATGTTCAGATCATTTTGAGAAAGAATGCACTGAAAATAAAATAAAAGGAACTTTATTATCAGGAAGTATCCCTACAAAATTTAAAACGTATAAATCCAGCTGCATTTATTGCCATGAAATAAAAGGAGTTAATAAAAATAGGTCCTATCGAAAGTAAGTGAATATGCATTCAAATATTCAAAAAACATTACAAATTTTGTTTATTTTTGCTAATATTTAATAAAAATTAATTTTTAATTACACAAAAGATTTGAGTAAAAGTAATGAATTTTCTCCTGATTCATTTTAATTATATTTTTAAAAAAATGTTATTTAGTAAATTTTAGTTTCAGTGAATTTTTATTTTTTTCTTATAACAGATTTCCTGTTGAAAATCCTATACTATTACAAAAATGGCTATCTGCAATGAATCTGAAAGATGTGGAAGTAACAAAGAGAAGTCTTTTGTGCAGTGATCATTTCGACAACACTTGCTTCAGAAAAACAGGAAAATATTTAATTCTAAACTCTGATGCTGTTCCAACTTTATTTGCAAGGAGTAGTGGTAAAGTTATTAATATTCTTATTATCATTTCAATTAACTTAAGATATTTAACAGTGATTTCTTTTTTTATAGATGTTGATATACATAATTCTCAGGAAACTTTTAATAATAAATGCAACAAAAGAGAAGTCTCACCGAATGGCTTACGAATTCCAAAATTATTAAAATTAACGGATTTTGAGAATAACAATATTATGGAAAACGTATTAGTTTTATCCGAAAAAGATAAATCTCTAGGTAAGCTTGTTAGTTTGTAAAATAAAAAAATTTTCAAAGAATACAATTTATTTACATTTATTAGTGATGGTTTATTTATTTTTAAGGTTTCAACAAAACTAACAAGAAAGACCGTTTTAATATTTAATTTCTTAATAATACTTTTCTCATATTTTGTCCTTAGGTTCTGACAATGCATTACTACCAGCATACTCTGGTGAATCAACAGAAAGCTCTAATAGCGCATTACCACAAACAAACTCTGGTACATCAGCACAATCTAGTGTTGTAATTGAAAATAATTTTGGTAAGTCAAATTTCGTCAATGCATATTAAGATTTTATTTACGTCAAAAGTAACGTTACATATTTATTAACATTTATTTAAACATTTGTTACTAGAAACACCTAATGCAAAACAATGTCGTCAAATTTATGAAGACCATCATTATTATAATTCACCGAGGTCATTGAGAAAAAAATTAAAGAAAAGCCGATCCATTATTTCAACTTTAAGAAATGTATCCCGTGTTCAGAAGCAGAATATTACACGTTTAAAGAAACGCGTATCATCTTTAACACAATTGGTATGTGAAATTCGGAAAAGAAAATTAGTTCCACAATCTGGTCTACAATGTCTGGATACGATTGCCGAAGATGACGTGTGTGAATTATTGCAAAGATTTCTTGTAAATTCGAAAAGAACTTGTATAAGTAGAAAGAAATATCCTCCCGCTCTTAGGACTTTCGCAATTACTTTGCATTACTATTCTCCTAAAGCTTATCGTTTTGTCAGGCAAAAATTTTGTAAAGCTTTGCCAGATCCGTGTACTCTAAGAGCGTGGTATTCTTCTATTGACGGAGAACCTGGCTTTACATCTGAAAGTTTTGAGGCTTTGGCACGAAAAGTAGAGGAAGCAAAGAATATCAATAAAAAAGTATTAGTTAGTTTCATGTTAGATGGAATATCTATCTCGAAAGGCTTACAACGTACGCGTGATGGAAAAGTTAGAGGTTATGTTGATTTTGGAGCAAATATGACAACTTCTGATACGTTGCCTATTGCCACAGACGCACATGTTTTCATGGTCGTAGCATTAAATGATTCTTGGAAAATACCAATTGGCTATTTCTTAATCAATGGAATTAATTCAGAAACAAATAGTTCGTTGATAACAGAAGCATTGATTCGTCTACATAACGTCGGAGTTGAAGTTGTTTCTGTAACTTTAGATGGCCCAGAAGAACATTTTGCAACTATGAAATCCCTAGGTGCAACGTTTTCTATGCCAAATCCTAAACCTTATTTTACTCATCCATGCGATGGCCGAAACGTATATGTGACGCTCCACGGTGAAAGGGACCTTAGCTGCAATAGACAAATTTTACAGGAAAGGCATTTAAAGTAGAACCACTCTGATTGGTCAAGGCGTTCCAATGAAATTCAGCCCCACTACTCATTACACATTGATAGTTGTCCGTGTTACACGAAGTGCACGAATTGTACGTGCATGGCCAGTGTAGTAGTATTAGTAAGTAGAGGGGCAGATTTTCTGATTAACCACGTGTAAACATTGAACAAGCTCATTTTTAAACATTAATAATAAAAAAACCTGTAAGTAAAAATTATTTTTTACTTTTGCATATGAAAGAACAACTCAAAAACTATAGAATGACATAAGTAACTCAAAATTAATTTTTTTGCAGCTAAGGTCCCTTTCACCGTGGAGCGTCACATATGTAATTTTCGACCCCTGTCACATGACTAAATTAATGCGCAATTGTTTTGGAGATTTCAAAATTTTTAAAGATAGTTTGGGACGTTGCATAGAATGGCGATATATTGTTGAATTGGTAAATTTACAAGAAAAAGAGGGATTAAGAGGTGGAAATAAACTTAGGTTGATTCACATTCATTATTGGAAGATGAAAATGAAAGTGGCTTTAGCTGCTCAAACTCTTAGTAGCAGTGTGGCTGACTGTATAGAATTTTGCGACGTTGTCTTGAATCTAAAAGAGTTTAAAGGATCTGAAGCCACTGTTCAATTCTTAAGGTGTGTTGATAGAATCTTTGATTTTTTAAATTCTAGAAATCCCTTGGCAAAAGGTTATAAAAGTCCTTTGAAAACCAGTAACGAAAACTTTTGGCGAAATAGAATCTTAGAAGACATGACTTATTTGAAAAGTATTACAGATATTGAAGGTAATCCAATGGTTTTTACTCGAAGATATGTTACTTTTATAGGATTTATCACAGCAATTGAGTCCGTTATACATATATTTGAACAGTATGTAAAACCAGTTGATGCTGCTTTAAAGTATTTGCTAACTTATAAGTTAAACCAAGATCATCTAGAACTTTTTTTCTGTGCAATTAGAAGTTGTGGAGGTTGGAATCCTAATCCCACTGCGCGAGATTTTGTTTTTGCTTATAAAAGACTTCTTATTCAACACGAAATCCAAGCAGTAAACGGAAACTGCGAAAGTATGGACGCCACTGCAATATTAACAGTTTCTTCTACGCGAAAATTGAAGCATGATCGTTATAATTCAGAAGTTTATGACCGTTTTGTAAACGTTCAAGTTGCAAAAAAATATGGATTGATTGGAAATAATGAGACCGATGCTAGTGGAGAGGATTTTTTACAAGAATTTGAGAACTACGCCTCTGTGCAACAAATATCTCAATTCTTCAGATCTTGTGTTGCGTATATCGTTGGTTGGGTAATTAAAAAATTACTTGACATGAAAAAACCAAAAATTAGATGTATGGAATGTGGTTTTGCACTTTTGGAACCAAGTGACACAGTTCATGAATTGACAGATAACCTTCTTATTAAAATTAAGTCACGTGGTGGCTTAATATTTCCGAGTGAATCAGTTATTCAAATTTGTTTAAAATCAGAACAATTTATTAGAAATACTCTAATTCAATTGAACGGTTTGGTGCCTTTAGAAAAGAATTATCCTTCAGTTCTTTGCTCTAAAGTTCTATCTGATTTACTTCAACCAAGTTGTCTTTTATTTCCAGACCTTAACACTCATATTTGTGAGGAAAGCAACGATGCTACCAATCATATTTATTTTTTAATTAAAGAAGTTTGTAAAGCATTTATTGAAATTCGACTGTACGCTGCAACTAAGAAAGCTACAGAACGAATTCGAGGTCAGAAAATACGTAACCATTTGACAAGACAAATCATTTGGGCACGCCAGTGATAGAAAGTTCATATTTTAAAAAGAACTATTTATTTAAAACAATAATTTATGTCACTATCTTCCATGTTGATTTTATTGCGTAGTTTTATTGTTTCAATTTTATTTCTTGTTTTAGTATTACACAACCAAAATGATATTAGTAGTTGGTTAATAGTTGTTTTATTGTGAACGTTCGTGTGTAATTTTTATTTACATTTTTGTTATTGTTCTACATTTTACTACTTTATTTGCATCACTTGACCAAAAAGGTAGCATGTAAGACTTAGTTAATGCCTTTATTTTATAATGAACCTAGTTTATAGTAATATTTTTTATTTTATGCATAGTTTGCCTTTGGTGAATTTTAGTTCAACAGTATTATTGGTTTAATTTATAGCATGTGCCAATAAGGTTATGGTTAATCATTTAAAAATTTTTTTTTTATAAATTACTTCAGCTTATTACAATACGCGACCAAAAACACAAAAGTTTGTTTATAATTTTTAATTTATTGCATGTAAAAGTTTATTTTTTTGAATATTATCTATTGTTATTTACTCTAAGGGTATACATTTATAACACGGTAGCAAAAAGATAAAAACTTATCATTAGTAACTTTCATTTTTCTTATAAAACCTTTGTCATTTCCTTCATTGTGTTTCCATTTTTATTTTGTAAATTTTATTTGTTGTAAAATTTATATAGGTGCCAGCTATGAAAAAATTGACATATTTTTGCAGGGGAAATTAACTTACAATGTTTTTATTTTACAGTTACAACAGCATTTATAGGAAGAGAAAATTGCATCCACTGATATTGCTGTAGCAGAAAGTCATATACATAACAATATGCAAAGAAGTATACTAGAAAAATATTTTTGCACAATCAGCCATGATACTTGCAACAACCAATGGATCAAGAAATATACAATTGTCTACGGCCTTCAATAATTTTGTGTTTTAAATGCATATTTTTAATTTCAAAAATTTACTGATGTCCAATATAAAAATTTATTTATAATGGACTTTTCTAAACTAGTATTTTTAAAAATATGGTATAAATTTGTTCAGGAAATTTTTAATTGTAAATATAAAAGAATACCATTCATTTCTAGTAATGAAATTTGACAAGATTTTAATACAAATAAATTTGAATTAATTAACAATTTAATTAACAATTCTTTTGAATTTATTTTTATTTGTAAATAACACAAATTTTAATAATAAATTAATCGCATTATTAAATAATTAAGGACATATCTTTTTATTTCCAATAATTTTATGTGCAGTTTCGATAAATTGTTTCTAAATAATTATTTTTATACCCATGATTAAAAATAATAATTTTGTTTACTTTCAAAAATTATTATTAAAATAATAATTTTTTTACTCTTGGGCAGTGATTTCACTTGAAAATTATTTTTCTTAAGTATTAAAATTAAACAATCATATTTTTATACTTTTCAATTTACCCGCTACAAAATGAAAAATTGCCACCAATGGTGGCCAACTTCCGACTTTCTACTTATGGCACGGTCACACCTCAGCTGCCTGCCTGCCTGCGCAGGCAGCCGCCACGGGAGTAGGAGAGAGGAGACGAATAATTTAAATTGTCTGACTCTCTTACTCTTATGTATTGCCATGACGACCTGCAGGCAGGCAGGCAGGCAACCGAGGTGTGACCGTGCCATTAGACACAAGATTGAAACGGCCAAAGCATTGGTGTCCTCTATCCAGTAGTAATACATATCAATGTTCCGCATAGGAACGCCTGGCGGACAGTTCGAGAATAGGGTTTTCGAGAAAGTCAATCGGAAGTCATAGATCCGTGCACGGAACTTGTTTCGAGAATAGCACCCCAGTGCTATTTCAGTGAAAATTTGCTGCGTTTCAGCACTGAAATTGTACTGGGAAAAATTACTTGCAAAAGGGTCGCTATCGGTGATGTTTATGGCTTGACCGTCATTAAGTTGAAGGAACAATATTTCTTTGTTAATGTTAAAAATACTTGTTATTAATATTTCAACATTATATTTGAATACCAAATCGTCTAATCGTCATTTGGTCAAATGCTTAAAACATCGAATTGACAGCAGGTCGAATGCTAAAAACATCGAATCGGCAAATGGTCGAATCGTCAAAACGTCGAATCATCATTTCGTCGAATGCTAAAAATGGCGAATCGTCAAATGGTCAAATGCTAAGAACATCGAATTCTCAAATGATCGAACGCTAAAAACATCGAATCGTCACTTGATCGAATGTTCAAAACGGCGAATCGTCAAATGATCAAATGCTAAGAAAATCGAATTCCCAAATGATCAAATGCTAAAAACATCGAATCGTCACTTGATCGAATGTTCAAAACGTCGAATCGTCATTTCGTCGAATGCTCAAAACGTCGATTCGTCAAATGGTCGAATGCTCAAAACATTGAATCGTCAAATGGTCGAATGCTAAAAACAACGAATCGTCAAATGGTCAAATCGTCATTTCGTCGAATGCTAAAAACGTCGAATCGTCAAATGGTCGAATGCTCAAAACGTCGAATAGGCAAAAATTAAAAAAATTTGCTTGGTTTAAGTTAATGTTAACTTACATCAAACAAATTTCGACTTTTTGCCGATTCGACGTATTGAGCATTCGACCATTTGACGATTCGACGTTTTGAGCATTCGACCATTTGACGATTCGACGTTTTTAGCATTCGATCAATTGACAATTCGACGTTTTGAGAATTCGACCATTTGACGATTCGATGTTTTTAGCATTCGATCATTTGAGAATTCGATGTTCTTAGCATTCGACCATTTAACTCATGCGCTAAAGGCCAACGCAGAATAGAATCTTTAACCGGAACCGCAATCGTAACCGTAACCGTAAGAATGAGTTAAAGAAGGATAAACAATATACCTATCCTTCTTTAACTCATTCTTACGGTTACGCTTACGATTGCGGTTCCGGTTAAAGATTCTATTCTGCGTTGGCCTTAAGAGCAACAGATTTGGTAAGTTGCCAAATGCGCCACGGGACAACTGCGCCATTTTTTTGTTAACTTCCCAACCTTGCTTATTGAAATTTCTGAAAATTTTATCGAGCAAAGTTGGGCAGCTACCAAAAAATTCAAAAATTTCTTTCCGCAGGGTTGAGCAGTTGACGATTTTTGAATTTTTTGGTAGCTGCCCAACTTTGCTCGATAAAATTTTCAGAAATTTCAATAAGCAAGGTTGGGAAGTTAACAAAAAAATGGCGCATTTGACCGGTGGCGCATTTGTCCCGTGGCGCATTTGGCAACTTACCTTTCTCTCCGTGTAAAGAAGGTGCACCAACACTTTGAGCGGTAACTTGTCGTGTCCTGACTTCCGGTATCCGCTGCATGCACGTGCTTATCGCCTTTCCTCTGTTCACCACGATTTATCACATTTATCATTTGGATTATCATATTTGGACATTTAAAATGGCGTGCATTACCCATGCATTAATTCAACATTTAGTTGAAAAAGATGTTTATATCATCGGTCTTGATAAAATAACTATAAATAAAAGGGAGAATCCATTATCAAAAGTCGTGAAAGTAAAATGGAAAAACCAAACACTATGAAACGTACGTTCATTTAATGGGATGTAAGTATTTCATAAATTTTAAATTTGAATTAAATTTTTGTTTATAAAAATAATGTTTTAAGTTTTTAAAATTAAGCTTACTTTAAATGTATTCGTTTTACTTTATTAATTAAGCGGTCTCCATGCAAAGTAAGAAAGACAAAAGGAACTTTCATTACGTTGTATTTTGTATATTATTATATTGTGTTATATTATTATTATTATTATATATTATTGTTGACGTAGCCATCAATCAAGTATTACAAATGTTGGTAATATTCCACGAAGATTATAATTCAACATTTACTGTAAATGTTTTTTAATTTTATTAAAACTCGTTTTAGAATTTTTTAAGTTTATATAGCTGTACTATATATAAATAGTAAAACTAAATCAACTGTTATATTTAGTGGTAAATAAAATATTAATTATTATCCGTCAGTATGTATTGTAATTCGTAAATTATAATTATTAACAAATTATTGTTCAAACAGTATATGTGACGCGACACGAGAAAAGGGACCTATCGCCTCAAAAGAGAATTTTACAGGGGGAGCGTTTAAAATGACGCCATAAGCAGAAAACCCATGTATTTAAGAGGACACGTTCAACTTTCAGGCTTTATATTATTAAAAATATTTCAGATTTTTAACTTCTGATTTTTTTACGTGAAAGAGCAACTCAAAATCTATAGAATACGACTAAAAACTCAAAAATGTTATTTTTTTCGATAGGTCCCTTTTCTCGTGTCGCGTCACATATGAAAAAGTTATATTCTTTAAAAAAATGTACTCATTACTTAGTAAAAAATTATATTTTAGATGTAAAACAAATTTATCAATCCTTTAAGTCAAAGTTGAGGATCGATAATTTTTTTTATATTTAAATACATTATTAATAAATGTTTGACCACTGAAAATGTATAAATTTTTTTAATCTTTCTGAAGTTAAGACATTTTTTTAAAATGCCGTAAGTTGTGTGGTAGTTTACAGTATTACTAAGGACAATAAAACAGCCAAGTATTTAGATTTGAATTTTCAACAGTAGGGTGGTCAGTAAAAATAAATCCAGACAAGAGGTGTTAAAACTTTTTTCAAATTTCCTTTGACAACTTTATTCTAACCTCAATACTTTCAAAATAAGCTATTGAAAGAAAATATATATATATATATATATTAACTTAGTTAATACCTAACACTAATACAACTCTCTAAATCTGAATTATTATAATTTTACTAAATTTTAGTAGTTTTCATGAACGACTTTTTACCTTTTTAATTAGAAGAATATTACTAATTTTTAATAAAATTTTACTAATCTAGTAGAATTCTATTAACTGAAAGTTTCACTAAATAAATTAGTGAAACTATTTTAGAGATTAATAATAAAACTGTTCTACTAATTGTTAGTAGAATAAAAAAAAGTAAATAATTCTGTCTACCACAGAAGCTGAAACATGTACGCGTGAAAGGCATTTGCTTCAATAGCTGCGGGCAAAGCGACATCTAAATGCATGTAATTTTGTCCGTACAAGCTTACGCGCGACAATATTAACACAACTCGCAGTATTATACGCTTTTTTAAAATAATTAATTTATTAAGAAAATAATAATCTACCTTTACAGGCTATTAATTTTTGTAAAAATTTGTAAGCCTTTTAATATTTAAATTATTTTTGCTTTTCACAATGGATTATAATTTTTATAATCCAAAATTGAATAAAGTTATAATTCTATGTTATTACTATAGTGACATTTCTTTCATATTGTTATTTAAGTGGTTAAAATTACTTCGAAAATTATTTAGAATAGAATTTTTTACATCTGCTGCTATTTTAATTTTTCAAGTTTGTAAATCTCTGCAAAAGTAATTTTTATAAACTTAACAGAACTATTAAAATATTATGCATGTTGTATACATTTATAATTAGCTTATTGTTGATTGCAACACATCTTTTCATTTATAATTAAACAGTTTATTATTTTAATTATTAAAATGAATTATAATTTTTAACCTTTCCTTAGAAAATTTTTTTTTATTATTTACAAAACAGCAATTCTGTGTACGTAAAAAGAATAATAATTTATTACATTTATGCGTATTAGTACTGATTTGTTAAAATGTTATTAATTTTATTTAAATTAACCTGAAGGTGACCAACTATTGATACAAGTTTTATAATCTAAATTAATATGATAAGTAATTTTAAAGTTGTAATACTTAGATGTGCAATTTCATAATCCTGCACTGCAAAAATTTGTATGGTATTACCAAAATTTAGGACTGTCATTTTTTGACATATTTTAATTTTTTTCAATTATACCTAATACTTTAGTACTTTATCTGGGCACTCCGCGTATAAATGTTTTAAATAAATAAATAAATAAAAATTTCCATGTAATTTGAAGTCAGAAGTCCAAAAAACGGATTTTAAAAATTGTCCGGATGTGTGTGTATACTAACATTACATTTGCGTCAATATCTCAGAACCAAAAAAAGGTAAAGGCTTCAAATTTTTTTTAAATTGTAGGTCTCCTCGGGGGACATAAAATGAGAGAGTTTATCAAAAAAACCTTTTTTGGCCATAACTTAAAAAAATGTTAGGACACGTGTAAATCTTTTTCTTAGATTTGTAGAGTTTTTTCAGACGCATCTTTTGAGCCCTCATTGAACATTTTTCGTCCACATTATCCGAAGATATTAAACATTTAAAAATCCAAATTTTTGGAAAATAAGACTTTCGCAAATTTTGATAAAAAATGTAAAATTAACTTTAAAACTAATAATAGTTTTAAAGTTGATTTTGTAATACCATCCTGTAGAATATTAAAAAACGCTTCGATTGACCTATTTTTCAACCTGATTCGGTCAGAAATTATGAAATTATTGGCATTTTACAAATCAAAAATTTGCGAAAATAGCATTTTATTTATTTATCTAATATATTTTTTTATTATTAACATCTCTATGAGGAAGCAGAGTGTTCATGAAATGAACACAACAAGATTTACGAAAATGTACAACTTGGCAGCGGTTTTTTACGAATATTTTCAGATTTTAGCAAAAAATGACTTTTTGTATTTTTTTTATAAAACTGCATAACTTGCGCAATTTTTAACTCTTTTTGTTGCTCTTGAAATTATTGTTTCTCTTTATTTATTATACTTTATAAAAACTTATGCAAAAAGAAAAATAATAAAAAAACAAGGATAAGAGTTTAATTTTTCGAAAAAACAAAAAAAAATTTCCTCAAAAAGGCCATCTTTTTCTTCTTCAAATTTTCAGGATTTATTTTTATTCATATCTACTATTTACCATTAAAATATTATTTCATATCTTTTTGTTTGTTAAGAGGCAAAAATTGTTTTCAAATTTTTACTAAAAATTCCAAAATTACGCAACTTTTCAGATTTTTTACTTGAATCTTCGCTTATTTTTTAATTTTTAACGTCATTTTAAAAAATTTCAAAATTAAAAACTATATAGGTAATTAACAATAATACAGTAGAACCCCGTTTATCCGAGCTAATATGGACCGCAGCAACCTCGGATTAAGAGAATACTTGGATAATACGAACTTTTCTATTTACACTATAATTTAACATTTGCAGTTTTTTAATTAGTCTTTTCTACATAAGGGCAAATGATTAATGTTTAATTAGATAATAATTTAAATAATTTATGAAAATAACACAAAGTTTCTTTAAAAAAGTGAAGTATTTATTAAATAATTATGTAAACATATGTGACGCTCCACGGTGAAAGGGACCTTAGCTGCAATAGACAAATTTTACAGGAAAGGCATTTAAAGTAGAACCACTCTGATTGGTCAAGGCGTTCCAATGAAATTCAGCCCCACTACTCATTACACATTGATAGTTGTCCGTGTTACACGAAGTGCACGAATTGTACGTGCATGGCCAGTGTAGTAGTATTAGTAAGTAGAGGGGCAGATTTTCTGATTAACCACGTGTAAACATTGAACAAGCTCATTTTTAAACATTAATAATAAAAAAACCTGTAAGTAAAAATTATTTTTTACTTTTGCATATGAAAGAACAACTCAAAAACTATAGAATGACATAAGTAACTCAAAATTAATTTTTTTGCAGCTAAGGTCCCTTTCACCGTGGAGCGTCACATATATCTCCACAAGTCGGATAATGGCACGGTCACACCTCAGCTGCCTGCCTGCCTGCGCAGGCAGCCGCCACGAGAGTGGGAGAGAGGAGACGAATAATTTAAATTGTCTGACTCTCTTACTCTTATGTATTGCCATGACGACCTGCAGGCAGGCAGGCAGGCAACCGAGGTGTGACCGTGCCATAACGCGGCCAAGGCTTGAGAAACTCGGATTATACGGACTGTCATTTCGTTAACGTTACCTCGGATAACTGAGACCTCGAATAATTCGAGCTCGGATGACCCGGATTCTACTGCATATAATTTTAAAAAAACTAAAAACAATGTCATAGTTCGAATTTTCTTTTAATTAATCGATTATATTAAGCAACGATATTCTCTTAAAATGAAGTATGTTGATGCTTATTTAGAAGATATCTTAACCTTTATTAAAAAAATTGAAAATAATTTTTTCTCTTTATAAACAAAATATACCTAATTTTTAGTTTTGTCGAAAAATTGAATTTTTACCCTTGTTTTTTATTATTTTACATTTTGCGTAAGTTTTTATAAAAGAGAATAAAAAAGGAAAACAAAGATTCCAAGAGCAACAAAAGAGGTTGAAAATAGCGCAAATTACGCAGTTTTATAGGGAAAAAAATACAAAGAAGTCATTTTTTTACTAAAATCTTAAAATATTCGTAAAAAGTGAAAAAAATCCTATAAAAAAATACCCTGAAAAATGGTACAACATACGGAAAACTGAAGTAATTGTAATTTGAGAGTGTAAATAAAAATAATCAAAAATTTAAGGATTCGATTTAGTTAAAGGATTTAATTTAATTAGAGTAATTTGGGGTAAATTTAAACAGTAGATGTTTCAGCTAAATTTAGAAATTTAAAAATAAGTACGACGTCAGTATTTTTACCTCAGCTCACCTACAAGATGTTTTTAGTATGACAATATTTAACAATTGACAATGCCATAGTGTAAGTTACTTTTTAATGCAAAAAAGATTGAAAATCAAAGTTTTACTGTTTCAGTATTTAGTCTCTCATTTGAACAAAAATAAATTAAAAATCAAACTAAAATTTGTAATTCTTCCTTATTAATGTCTTAAGAAACCTTGAATAATTGAATAAATTTGCTTCTGATAATTAATATACTTCTTAGAATTAATAAAATAATAATTAAAATTTTTAAAAACATAATTTTATCGGTTAAAAATAGCAGACACGTTCGTGCCGGACCATTGCTGACACGACCGTGCCAGACTGATGGGCTGGCAATATCGCTAGCTATGGCGCGCACATTCATCTGCTTATGGTTATGTGCCGGCATTTCGGTCCGATTAATCGGCACGCAGTCCGGTAAATACGCACCCTATTAGCGGACATTTTGTTATTTCACAGAAAAAAAGGGTGGTAATATTATGAATGGTAATGGGTAAAAATGACTTAAGTAAAGGGTAAAAATTACGACGGGTAATATTACAGAGGGTAAAACACTTACTTAAATGTGTCAGTAAAACAACTTTGCTGTTTCTTTACTAATTATATTAAAAAGGTTAAATATTGAATTATTCTTATTAAACTCAGTTCGAATTAATAATAATTAAATAATTTTACTACTTAATTTAATAAATAATTTTATTTTCGATTAAACTTATTGATTGAGTCACTTTCAAACTCACCATTTTATGGTTATGACTTTGTAAACAAAAGAGTTGGGAAATAATATGACAAAAAGTCACGAAAGGCAGAAAATTTTTAATATAAATTATTATTTTATTAAACAAATTTTTTCTTTTCTATAAAAAATGTATAATTGTAAATCATAATACATAATTATGATAAATAAATTTTATGTCTTTCAAAATCAAAATTTATAATTATAATGAAGCAAATACTGATTGCGTTTTTTATTTTTTTTATTAAAAAGATATTTTTTTCACATAAATGTTATTATTACTTATAATTGCTCTAATAAAATTTAAAGTTTTTTTTATAAATAAAGAAAAGAAATATAAATAAACATTATTTGTTAATTGCAAATTTTAATTTATAAAGAAATTGAATATTTTTAAAAAAAGGAATTTTTATTTGCTTCCACAGGAATTAAAAGGATTAAATATGTCAAATTCAAAAAATTATTTTTATTATTTCAATAAATATTTTCAATAACTTTTTAAAAAGTTCTTTAAGAATTTCCACATACATTTGTATTAAAATTTATTAACATAGATAAGAAAGTTTTTCTAAAAAATTATCGAAAACTTTCTATGAATTACGAAAAGTTTGAAAAAAATCTCTTAAACGTTTACGAAAATTTCTTCATGAAAATACAGGAAAAATACAATTTGAAAAAATTTCCACGTAACTGCACGTAACTTCAAATTATTTTTAAAAAATTAAATTAAACTTTTTCAAAACAATAATTTTTCAAAATTACCAGTTAAAAGTATAGAAAATTCAAATTTTTCAACAATATTTTAATCTGAAACCATTTCAAAATTATTTAACTACAAAAGTAATTAATTTATTGAATAATAGAATGTTTTTTTAAAATTTAATTGTTATTAAGAAAAATATAAGCAAAATATTTGTATTTCAGTCATAAATAATTGTAAAAATTATGATTTTTTAAACCAATTTCTAATGTTTTTTTAAGCAAAGAAATGATTGTTAAATATTTTATTTTTAATCATAAGCTTGCTAAAGAATTCTTATTTTTTCAAGTAAAGATTGAAAAAAATATAATATTTATGTTCCAGTCGCATTTTTTGTAAAAATTATAATTTTTTTTTAAAAAGAATAAATTTGCTCATAAGAAATTTTCGAATTATACATTTTTAAAAATATTTCATTTATATTCAAAGGAAAGAAAATGGTGTAATAAATATTTGTTTCTAAAAAATATTTGGTTTTAATGATAGAACGTCCAACGTCCTTCCGGCAGGACCAAAAAGACTCAGGTGAGTCCGTCCGAAATCGCTAAATAAAACTAACATGGATTGACATAAACAAAAAGTAAAATATATCGTTGGAAAGGTGATGAAACTAGCTTTCAGCGCATGTAAATGTCGAGCTCGTAAGTTCAAACCGAAGAGCAGGGTAGCTTAAAGAAGTTGAATATTCCAAAAATGCATGTAAATTTTAGTCACAAAATGATGAAACCCGGTCCTGCCGGCAGGACGCTTTTCGCTTTGTTTAAAAGGCTACCAAGCCTAGGCATATAAATTTAGAAACTTGATATTTACATCATTGGAAAGCTTGTTTCATTACCTTTCCAACGATATATTTGTTTTTATTTTTATCTTCTTCCATATTAATTTTATAAAGAAAATTTGAAGAGAGTTTTTATTCAATTGGCCGCAATTTTGCTGATTAACATTCAAAATGAAATTTTTAAAATTAAACAAATCGGTTTCATTCTTTGAACGTTTCTGCAGAAAAAGAGACTAAACCGGCCAAAATATATTGATTTTTGTGGATTTTACATTAAATTTACGAAAAAATGTTTTTTTTTACTTTTTAGAAACAGCAAGTTTGAGGGCTTTGAAAAATGGTTTAATATTATTATTTTAAAAAGTCAAGTACATGGATTTTTTCGTCTTTTCGTCTACTTTAATCCCAAAGAGTTCAGGAAAAGAAAAATTGAATTCCCTTTTTTTAAAAGCCTTATTTTTGGAACATCCTTCCGGCAGGACGGGCGCTTGGACGTTCTATCATTAAACTATAATAAAAATATTTTTATAATAATATGATATCAAATTATTTCCTTGGAAATTTTGTTTAATAAGGAAGAAAATTTTGGTTAATGCGTAATTATTAATCACATTTCTTTAAACCAATTCTTGTTTTTAATTTAGAAACATATTTTTTTGTAAATTACACCATTATAATATTTTAAGTAAATTTTATAAATTAAAGATGTTTTAGTTTTTTGGTTTTAAATAAATTAGTTGACATTAGTTACTTCAACACTTGAACAAGCAAACAAAACAATGAGATAAATATTTGCTTTTTCATTATAATTATTTATAAATTATGATTTTGAAAGACATAAAATTTATTTATCATAATTATGTATTATGATTTACAATTATACATTTTTTATAGAAAAGAAAAAATTTGTTTAATAAAATAAAAATTTATATTAAAAATGTACTGCTTTGCGTGACATTTTATTATATTGTTTTATAACTTTTGTTTGTTTACAAAGTCATAACCATAAAATGGAGAGTTTGAAAGTGATTAATTTAACAATTCAAATTGGAAAATATAATTGTTTATTAATTTAGGTAAAAAAATTATTAAGTTGTGATTAATTCAAACTAGTTCTAATCAAAATAATTTAATATTTAACCTTCCTAATATAATTAGAAGAAAAAACACTTTTTATTTGTTTTAGTGACATATTCAGGTAAGTGTTTTACCCTCTGTACTTTTACCCGTCGTAATTTTTACCCTTTACTTAAGTCATTTTTACCCATAACCCTTCATAATATTACCGCCCTTTTTTTCTGTGTTGGGATGTTTTCTAAAGTATCTTACTGATATCTAAGATGCTTTGTATCAAAAATCTGACGAAAAATCATCCTAATAAAAATTCCTACTGGAAAATCCTATATAGGTACTTATAAAGAATCCTATAAGATCATATGTAATTTTTGATAATGAAACCTATAAGAATTTATATAGTTTCCTATGTAGGACCCTGTATAGGTAAAAAAATAAATTTCTTTAAAAATTTATATAATTTATTGTAGAAAATTTATTTATAGCTTAGAATTATTTAGACATCTTAACACTTCAGAGAAAACTTTTAAAACAAATTTGGTGGGACGTGAATTCGAACCTGAGACCGACGAATGCACGAGATTTACTTAACAACTACCTAACCAACTAAGCTAAACGAGCTATTATTGATGAAAAAAAAATCTTTCTCTTAAGGTACAGGTTTTTAAATTTTTTGTACCTTAAGAGAAAGATTTTTTTTTCATCAATAATAGCTCGTTTAGCTTAGTTGGTTAGGTAGTTGTTAAGTAAATCTCGTGCATTCGTCGGTCTCAGGTTCGAATTCACGTCCCACCAAATTTGTTTTAAAAGTTTTCTCTGAAGTGTTAAGATGTCTAAATAATTCTAAGCTATAAATAAATTTTCTACAATAAATTATATAAATTTTTAAAGAAATTTATTTTTTTACCTATACAGGGTCCTACATAGGAAACTATATAAATTCTTATAGGTTTCATTATCAAAAATTACATATGATCTTACATAGAAACCAATAGAGGTCCTATAGAATTTTGTTTATAGAATTTATTCCTATGTAGGAATCGTATAGGAATCCATAAAGAATCCTATAGGAAGTTTCCTACATAGGAATTTACATAGGTTCCTATAAAGAATCCTATAAGAATTGACATGGGATCCTTATAGGATTCCTTGTAAGTACCTATATAGTATTTTCCAGTAGGGTCTAACCTTCTTGATTAATGATTAACAGATTTGAAACACATTATACATGTTTATACACATTACTTTTAAATATTACAAAAAAAGTTTTTTATCCAGAATTATAACAAGTTCTCCCACAACAAATAAAAACTTTATAAGATGCTCAGTAGTTTTTAAGCCTCTTCAACTGCGAGTTTTTAGCTATCACAAGTGAAGAGTCTTACAAATTATAAGTTATTGAAATTTGAAAACTTTCCAATGAAAAAATTGGTTAAACTCGAAATTGTACAAGATCCACAGAATTTTCGCTATAATATCAAATTTGAACTTATAGAAAAAATTCTGTGGAATATCCCTTCAATATCGCTGCACTGTTCCCTCAATATCACAGCAATATTCCGCCTCAATATCGCCGCAGTATCTTCTTGATGTCACAGCAATATCCCCTCAATATCGCAGGAATGTCACAGGGATATTAAAAAAAAGCGGATATTATGATACTTCCTCAATGTCACAGGAATATTCCCGATAGATATCGCCATGACATTCAGGTGATACAGCGTGCTACTTGGGATAATATAGGTTATGTTTTTTGCTTTTCACAGTCAATAATTTAGCCACATGCAGGGCCGGCGAAGATAGTGTGGAGTGAAAGAGTACTCCACACCTGAAAAATCCCAAGGTGTGGAATTCCACACATAGAAATTTGACTGCAACAATACGAGTAAAAAAATATGTCTACACAACGCTTTACTGTGAAACGAATATTAACTGCAACATAGTTTCATGTATAAAAATTAATTTAACATATTTAATTCTGAAAGCAAATTAAATTTCTCTACACCCCCTCCGCTTTTCGTTAAGGATGCCGACAACTCCACACCTGGAAAATATTCGTTCCGCCGGCCCAGGCCACATGCAAAGCTATAGTGTTCTTTTCGGTATTTCTCGCCTTCTAAGCGGGTACCAAGATCTGGCCCACTTTTAATACAAAATTTACATGGTCGTTCGGTCTCCTTATACTACTTCATGATTAAGACACAACGCATATCAAAACGGATACATGTATTATAAATGATTCAAGTCGTCACTTGGGGGCAGCAACATGCCTACTCAGCTAAATGGTGAAAAAGATGCCGTTTCAAAAAAAAAGTGAAAAACATGACATTTCACGAAACCTGTGAAAACTATGCCTCGACGCGAACCCGCTGAGAAACATGCCTTCTCCAAATGAACGGTGAAGAACATGCCTTTTCAGCCGTTTTTATTAAATATTAACGGCTGAAAAGGCATGTTCTTCACCGTTCGTTTGGAGAAGGCATGTTTCTCAGCGGATTCGCGGCGAGGCATAGTTTTCACAGGTTTCGTGAAATGTCATGTTATTTACTTTTCTTTTTGAAACGGCATCTTTTTCACCATTCAGCTGAGTAGGCATGTTGCTGCCCCCAAGCGACGAAGTGATTAGTGAATTAAGTGCAGTCATCTAGTGTTATTGCAATATTTATAAAATGCCGAACACGTGCTGTGTAAAACGAGTCAAGAAATACAACGTCATACGGGTTCCCATGTAGAAATTTCCCTACGTGACCCTATCAAATCTAGGATTCTGATTAGAATCACGCTAGAAAATCTAGTTTGGAAAAGTCTGACTAGAACCGGTTTAGATTCTTGTTAGGAAATTCGGACTAGAAATATCTAGCTAGATTACGCATAAAATCTAGAGAACTAATTCAGATTAGAAATCACTTATTAGACCCTTGCTAAATTCTAGTCAAAGATGCTCGGAGTCGGACTTAGATTATTTTTCAGTGTTCTTTAATTTTTTTGTTTTGATTCTTTAATTAAATTATGTCTTTTTTTGTTAATTTAAAAATTGACCTTTAGTACACGGAAATAATAGGTAATAATTAAAGATGAAATTTTGTCAAAAGATGATTAATTAATATAAAATATTAATTTATAACAATTCTCACAAGCGCTGAAAAAAGTGCGAAGTTAGTATATATACACTACCGTCCGAAATTGTGCGAACGCTAACATCTCGAGCTATTAAAAAACACACCCGCACAGAAACAGTGATAACTCGGTTAAAAATGAAGCTAGATGCTTTTTTTAAATTGCATTGGAAAGCTTATTAAATTTCCAATGAAATGCCACTATTTTAAGTTGTATTGCATAAATAGGAAGCGAGATATCGTGTTATGAAGACAAAAAATAATTCTATTTTTTTCGGAATTTCTTACTCTGACTTTAACTCCTGGCACAGTTTAGCAAAGTTTATGAAAAAAATTGTTACTTTTACAGACTATTCCTTGTAACCTAAGCTTTAAATAGAGACCAAGAACAGCAAAAAATATTTGCGGGTTCTTGAGATATTACAAAAAGAGTCGGACCGTGCCAAGCAGAATTTTCAATCATCGATTTCTCTAATTCGCCGTTGAGTCAATTACTTGTCTGAAAAAAGTGTCGAAAATTAATTTTACCAAGTACATTCTTACTGGGATCCACTTTTAAATTTAATTTATTATATATCGATATTTAAAAAGTGGATCCCAGTAAGAATGTACTTGGTAAAATTAATTTTCGACACTTTTTTCAGACAAGTAATTGACTCAACGGCGAATTAGAGAAATCGATGATTGAAAATTCTGCTTGGCACGGTCCAACTCTTTTTGTAATATCTCGGGAACCCGTAAATATTTTTTGCTGTTCTTGGTCTCTATTTAAAGCTTAGGTTACAAGGAATAGTCTGTAAAAGTAACAATTTTTTTCATAAACTTTGCTAAACTGTGCCAGGAGTTAAAGTCAGAGTAAGAAATTCCGAAAAAAACAGAATTATTTTTTTGTCTTCATAACACGATATCTCGCTTCCTATTTATGCAATACAACTTAAACTAGTGGCATTTCATTGGAAATTTAATAAGCTTTCCAATGCAATTTAAAAAAAGCATCTAGCTTCATTTTTAACCGAGTTATCACTGTTTCTGTGCGGGTGTGTTTTTTAATAGCTCGAGATGTTAGCGTTCGCACAATTTCGGACGGTAGTGTAAGAGCGATTCGGAATATGTGTAGTATCGTGTCGGTAATGCAGTGTGTCGAGCGTGCGTGTTAAGTTAATAATAAAATAGGTATACAAGCGAGCGAACAAATTTTCTACACGAGATATAATTAAAACTAATATAATTTTAACTTACATATAGTTATAATTAATATAAATAACAAATCTCTAAAGGATCAGTTTATTTTACATTTGTAGGATAGCAGCTAGTTTTACTTGCTAGTTCCCGACTAGAAATTCTAGACTAGTACCCGATCTGACGACCGTTATGAAAGTAGTTGTGTTCCAACTATTTTCCTTAATCAGTTCCCCACTGTAGATAGGGACTTCTGACTAGAACCCGATCAAACTCCAATCTTAATTTCTACATGGGGGGTTAAAAGTACCGCGTAGAGTCCTTGTATCACACTACTTTTTTAACAACGTGGCACCATAAGCATCTATTATTTTATGTTTATCATTTTTCCGGTAATCAGCGCCATAGTACGGCGAATTTCAAAGATCTTATTATACTACCCTGTCGGCACAGAACATCAGGAACGTTTTTAGAACGTTTCTAAAACGTTTCATGTCTGGTAAGGGCATGAAACCTTCTAAAAACGTTTTAGGAATGTTGTTAAAACGTAAGAAGATTTTTGTGTCCATTGGGTATAAAGTAAAACGTGTCTGGTTTTCAACCAATTATATTAGGTCTGTTCTCGTTGCCTGCACTAAAGGCCAACGCAGAATAGATTCGTGAAGCTCGTTCATGAACGAGATGCATGAGATAGAAAAGGACACAAATATATCTCTGTCATTTTCTAACTCATGCTTTGTGTTCGCGAACGGCGTTCGCGAAGCTGTTGTGCTTAGGCCTTAAGTGTAACTTTTAAACTACCTGAAGAGTAGGCGCAGAAAATGTAGCGAAATGTATGGTAAAATGACGTCACATCCGGCAAAGAGAACAGCATAGTGCAGGTTAGGTGTGAAAGTGTAAGAAGTATAGGCAACGAGAACATACCTATTACAGTACACGAATTAAAGTACATTAAATGTTTGACAAACGTACAAACATACATGCTTATGGTGCCATGGTACTAAGAATATCAATTAATAAATATATACAATTTTTCTAGTTTTAATTGTTTAATGCTGAATTATAATTTATTGTTATTATTAATATCAATAAAATTAATTAACATATTTGTTTATTTAATTTTCTTAATTAAATCTTCATTTGGTAGAATATATACATATATTTCTAATACTACACAGAAAAAACAAAGTCTGAAACCGTTTACATCTTAAAACCAAAATGATTGAAAAATAGCCTATTTTTAAGCTGAAAACCAGATTAAGTCAATTTTTTGGCTTTAAATAATACTCTCAAGGCTAAAACTTAGTTAAAAATGTTTCTAATGTAAACGGTTTTAGTCAAAAAGAGACTGAAAGTAAGATTTATTTTTTACAGTGTATATATTAAAATAATAGAATATTGGATTTTTTTATAGCGAGTGAAGAAGATATTAAGAATCAAGTTGCGTTCCGTGAAGAAAATGGAATAAGATTCATATTACCATCGAGAAAAAAACTCTCTTTGTTATTAAGCGAAAATGAACATGACCGTGAACATGAAATGCAAAGAAAGGTATAGTACACATAATAAGTTAGGAAACCTATATGATAATGATTAAGTAATCAAAAACTATTTTCTAAATTTTTTGCCAGAAAGCACCATAGTTGTTTGATGTAATTAAAGACACTTGTATACCTTCC
Organism: Leptopilina drosophilae; assembly: GCA_032873175.1. NCBI lineage: Eukaryota > Metazoa > Arthropoda > Insecta > Hymenoptera > Figitidae > Leptopilina > Leptopilina drosophilae. Next base: position 25,299,849 of record CM065482.1, read on the forward strand.
CGTTTCACGGTTTTCAATTATTTCCAAAATGGGAAACTCGTTTTCATCTTAGAAAACTGCATCACGTTTCTGAATATACTCAGAAACGGGGTAGGGAGATAGACAAGCACTTTAACCCTTTATCCGTCGCATGGTGAGAAATTTCCTCACCCAGATTCTTTTTTTATTTATAACTTTTAAAATACAAAAAATTATAATTTCATATTCTCAGTACCTTTCACAGTACTCTTTTTCTTTATATTAAAACAATTTTTGTTGTTTTTTTATATCCTAATTTTTTGTTATTGAATTTGAAAACAGAAAATGTCGGGAATTTTCGATGCGAAGTTTAAATAATAATAATTAACAGAAAATAGAAGTTAATAATTGAGTAGAATTATATCCTCCCATGGTTTAGTTGATATTTGTTAAATAAATGATCATGGGAAGGTAGCAATTGAATAAAAAAATCCAATGTGCTTCGTCAATAGTGCGACGTTTCATTGGCTAAGGTTTGCCATCCTCATCAGGCTAAATTTATTAAAACATAAAAAGGTACTTCAATATTTATAAAAGGTCTTAAACACTATTTTTCGTTACGGAAGTAAACAACTAGTAATATTATTTACCTAATTCGTTAAAACATAAAAATAAATAACATAACATAAATAAAATAAAAATAAATATATTTTTATAAAACGACGAATATCTGAAATGATCCCTGGCGAATGTGTTTCATACGAATATACGACGAATTCGTCGTCACTTCGTCGTCAGTTCGTATTACGTTAGAATATTTGAATAATTAGGCAAAAACAATTAAAGAAAACTATTGAAATGAATAAAGGAATACCTAAGGATAAAATTGACATATTTTTTAGGATAAATTAACGTTAAATTAATAAGAAATTAATGCTTAATGTAGGAAATGTCAGTTTTAGTGTAGGATGTATGTGTGTGTAAGATCGATATTGGAATAAACTGTTGATATGTCGCCGCACATTCTGCACGACAGATGGCAGGGGTGACATTTGTCCATGGCTTTATATTACATGCTCATTCATTAAGAAAGCTATTTTTTATTTGTAAGTAGATTTAAATAAAATGGAGAAAAAAAGTTATATTTGAAAAATAAAACATAATTTCAACCCTCAAAAGAAATAATAGATGTTTTAGACCAATAAAAATAAAGTTGAAAATCCTCCTTCATTAGGAAACCTATTTTTTTATTTGTTGGTCAAGTTACACAAAATGGAAAAAAAATTATATTTAAAAAATAAAACAAAATTTCAACCCTCAAAAGAAATAATGGATGTTTTAGACCAATAAAAAAACAAACTCCTCCTACTTTCAAAATCAATTTTTTTATTTGTTGCTAGGTTTAAACAAAATAAAGAAAAAAAATTATATTTAAAAAATAAAACATAATTTCAACCCTCAAAAGAGATAATGGATGTTTTAGACCAAAAATATTAAGTTGAAACTCCTCCTTTATTAAGAAACCTAATTTTTTTATTTGTTGGTCAAGTTACACAAAATGGAAAAAAAATTATATTTAAAAAATAAAACATATAATTCCTACCCTCAAAAGAAATAATTAGTGACGTATAAGTCATCCTTTTTTTCTTTTATATGTTTTATTTTTCAAATATAAATTTTTTTCCAGTTTGTGTAACATAACCAATACAAATAAAAAAAAGCTTTCTTTATGAAGGAGGAGTTTCAACATTATTTTTATTGGTCTAAAACTTCCATTATTTAGTTTGAGGGTTGAAATTATGTTTTATTTTTTAAATATAATTTTTTTTCTCCATTTTGTTTAAACCTACCAACAAATAGAAAAATTGATTTTGAAAGTAGGAGGAGTTTCAACTTAATATTTTTGTCTAAAACATCCATTATTTCTTTTGATGGTTGAAATGATATGTTTTATTTTTTAAATATAATTTTTTTTCTCCATTTTGTTTAAACCTAGCAACAAATAGAAAAATTGATTTTGCAAGTAGGAGGAGTTTTTTTTTATTGGTCTAAAACATCCATTATTTCTTTTGAGGGTTGAAATTTTGTTTTATTTTTTAAATATAATTTTTTTTCCATTTTGTGTAACTTGACCAACAAATAAAAAAATAGGTTTCCTAATGAAGGAGGAGTTTCAACTTTATTTTTATTGGTCTAAAACATCCATTATTTCTTTTGAGGGTTGAAATTATGTTTTATTTTTCAAATATAACTTTTTTTCTCCATTTTATTTAAATCTACTTACAAATAAAAAATAGCTTTCTTAATGAATGAGCATGTAATATAAAGCCATGGACAAATGTCACCCCTGCCATCTGTCGTGCAGAATGTGCGGCGACATATCAACAGTTTATTCCAATATCGATCTTACACACACATACATCCTACACTAAAACTGACATTTCCTACTTTAAGCATTAATTTCTTATTAATTTAACGTTAATTTATCCTAAAAAATATGTCACTTTTATCCTTAGGTATTCCTTTATTCATTTCAATAGTTTTCTTTAATTGTTTTTGCCTAATTATTCAAATATTCTAACGTAATACGAACTGACGACGAAGTGACGACGAATTCGTCGTATATTCGTATGAAACACATTCGCCAGGGGATCCATATAAAAACATATCGTTTTACCTACTACATATTAACAGAAAGGAAGATATTCTCACTCTAAATGAAATGTTCTTTCCTCTTCTCAGACGTATCGACTCATGTCTATAACTACAAAACAATAACATATCTTTGTGACCACCTGTGTTTACATACCAGCCCTGTAAAAAAAAAGTATTGGGAGGTACGGGATACCGCATTGCAAGTGCCTACCTTCCAATGCGGTATTCGCGAAATACCGCATTGGGTTTCGTGGTGAATGCGGTATTCAAGGGGTCCCAATGCGGTGCCAGTTTTAAGCTTTAAAAAAAAAGAAAATACGTGACAGGAGTGAATAATTAGTGTCAGTGAATCAAAATACGAGTTAAAGGAATGAAAAAATACTAATAGTGAGTGTGAAAATGAAGTTTAAAGAAAATAAGGTAAGATCAACTGTTACATATGAGTCCAATGCGGCATAGGCTGTTTTCAATGCGGCGCATAATCGGTATACAGTTCGCGCAGTGCAGCGGCGCTCTCTTCTTTACCTAAAGCGGATTCTTTCTATTCAAATGGTAATTTTGAAAATAATGAAAAATAATATTAACTAAAAGTTGATAATGTATTTCAATCAATAAAAAAATGTTAAGAGTGTTCGATGGTCTCTAAAATTTGTAGGTTATTTGCGACTTACAGTTATCGCCAAAGAAAAAGGATGACACTGACTGTTTGAAATTACGTGAAATTATAATAATAATAATAATTTCAAACAGTCAGTGTCATCCTTTTTCTTTGGCGATAACTGTAAGTCGCAAATAACCTACAAATTTTAGAGACCATCGAACACTCTTAACATTTTTTTATTGATTGAAATACATTATCAACTTTTAGTTAATATTATTTTTCATTATTTTCAAAATTACCATTTGAATAGAAAGAATCCGCTTTAGGTAAAGAAGAGAGCGCCGCTGCACTGCGCGAACTGTATACCGATTATGCGCCGCATTGAAAACAGCCTATGCCGCATTGGACTCATATGTAACAGTTGATCTTACCTTATTTTCTTTAAACTTCATTTTCACACTCACTATTAGTATTTTTTCATTCCTTTAACTCGTATTTTGATTCACTGACACTAATTATTCACTCCTGTCACGTATTTTCTTTTTTTTTAAAGCTTAAAACTGGCACCGCATTGGGACCCCTTGAATACCGCATTCACCACGAAACCCAATGCGGTATTTCGCGAATACCGCATTGGAAGGTAGGCACTTGCAATGCGGTATCCCGTACCTCCCAATTCTTTTTTTTTACAGGGAGTTCATTGACTTTTCTAGTCTTCACTATTTCAATTTCTTATATCAGTTTTAATTTTATTTCAGTTGACACTAAGACACTGGAGAGGAATGTTTCCCTTTTTAATTTATAACTATAATGTTAATCCTTTTTGTGTGAATATGTATCGTGTTTGTTTTTTAATTCATTTATTTATTTCATTTTATTCCTTATGACGAACTTAAAGCGTATTTTTATGTTTTAACGAATTAGGTAAATAATATTACTAGTTGTTTACTACCGTAACGAAAAATAGTGTTTAAGACCTTTTAGAAATATTGAAGTGCCTTTTTATGTTTTAATAAATTTAGCCTGATGAGGTTGGCTAATCTTAGCCAACGAAACGTCGCACTATTGACGAAACACATTGGATTTTTTTATTCAATTGCTACCTTCCCACTATCTGCCAATAGGTTGTTTATAAATTCTAATAAATATTACAAAAAAAATTTGGCATTTTATAACAAGTTTGGATTAATTTATGATGCGTGAGAAGTTTGCTCACCTGCGACGGATCGCGTTACAAAAAAAGAATCTATCTTTATTAAAAGAGAATATTTTATGTATTTATAATCCTACTATGGGGCCCGCCCATGTCAATTTTCCCGGGGCCTGTCCTGCCCAGTGGACACAAAAATCACCTTACGTTTTAAGAACGTTCTTAAAACGTCTTTAGAATGTTTCATGTCCCTTACCAGATATGAAACGTTCTAAAAACGTTCCTGATGTTTTGTGCCGAGAGAGTGGCTCTTCACGGCCCTGCCTATATAGAAAATTATAAGGCATCCTATCCTAGGAGCCCTGTTCCTCTCTAAAACTAAATAAGTGAAATTTGACTGATTTTCAGTGACTCCATTCTCGCGATTTAAATCAGTGAAATTTCACTTAATATCAGTTAAAAACGATTGAAATTTCAGTCGTTTTTCACTGATTGGCCAATTTTACTGATTTAAATCGCGAGAATAAAGTCACTGATTCTCGGTCAAATTTAACTTGCTCTCAGTGAAATTTCACTGATTCAGGTTTAGAGATTTGTTTTTAGGGCTCCTGAGACGAGACAAGACGTTACTTTTAAGAGTCGAATTTGATCGACTCGGCTCGAAAAATGAAAAGCCCGAAAAAGTTTGACCGAGCCTCGAACTTCCAGCTTTTTGCACACCTCTCATTTATGCAATATTTAGTGTAAATTAATGCTTAATTATGTAATTATTATCATTCTCACTTCCAATGTTTATAATATGATAAATAAACATTGATTTTCATTAAATATCGCATAAATTTCATCTTAAAATGTACATTTATTTATTTCTAACAAATTTTTCATAAAATTTTTAGTTTTGTCCCAAATCACTTGACTGATTTCTCAAGTTCTTTTTACAAGAACAAAAAAACAGGTTGGAGTTGAAAGAAAAAGAGTATTAATGGGAGTAAAAATTATATTATATTAATAAAAGCTAATATTATATTAAGATTATTAATTCTGATATTTATCGTCTCCACTAATCTTATTCCCGTGCTTAGCAAAATATGTAATTATTATTCCTCTTTGACACTAGCTTTACCCTTGCATTATTTATGTCATTAAACAGAAACAAAGGTGGAATACTGTATGGTTTGCCATATGAAATACGATATGGTCTACCATATAAAATTACCATATGGTTTTTCATATCGTAAATCATATGGTTTCCTATGTTGCTTTCTATATGGAAAACTACACTGTAAAAAAAGGGAGTTAAATTTTAACTCCCCAGGGGATTCTATAAAAGTCGCACCCATTGGGGAGTTAAATACAGAGAGTTAAAATTTAACACCCAACACGGAGAGAAGAGTTACAGTTGTGACAACTAAACACGTTTAGTAGCAGAAATACATGGAGAGCGATAGTAGCGCCCCTGGCGGTTTAGTTCCTGTTTAGTTACTCTAACTGAACGTACAGTCATTCCTACTATTATATAGTAGATGCGACTGTTATTTTTGTCCGTCGAAAATTAACATAACTGTTTAGTTATCAGAACTGAACCGACAGTCGCCTTCACTATTCTCTTCTCTCCGTGAAATGCTCCCCATGGAAAAAATAACTCGCACGGGTGTTAATGAAGGGGTGTTAAAAATTAACTCTCTTTTGGAGTTGATTTTTAACTCGAAAAATTTAACTCCCGAGTCTGTTAACTCCCTAAATTTTTTACAGTGTATGTAACTTTTAATAGGGTGTTAAAGAGGGGTCATTATGTAATACCTTTCTGATTTAGTAAAATTCGGAAAATCTATATTAATTTAATTTTTAGTATGTACGAGACTTGTCGAAAATCCGACTCGAAACTAATATAAATCTAGATCTCGTCTAAAATTTCTTTCTGTCCATGTGTTTCGGTCTTGACACTAAAAATGGAGACGAGACCAAAGCTTCTGTCGTCTCGTGTGCAACCCCATAGAAAAAAACCCGACTCATTTTTGTTGCAACTCATTTTTGAAAGTCGTTCTCTAAATGAGTAATCGACAACTTCAAGTGACTCAAAATAAGTAAAATGGCAAAAGGGATCTCAAATCATGACGTCACTAACAAACATGGCGGTCGACAACCGGGTCAACTTTTAACAAACACACATGTTTCAGACTTCATCTTAATTATTTTTTATATAAAAAGTTGAATAAATAGTTAATTGGGGGCTGAAAATTGTTTCAGTTTGTTTATTCACAAGTTTTAAAAAATTATAAAATGCAATACGCTCCAAAAATTCTGGGAAAATTCAAATAAATTATTTAATTAATTACTTACTTGAATAAAATGTTAAAAATATCTACTCTAAATATTTAATTAAAACTGGAAGTGGAAATGCAGTTTCCTTTTTAAGAAAAGTAAGAATTAATCGAGTTAAAGAATAGTTTTAAGGAAATGTTTTAGATTATGTTGTGTCTCTTGTTAACCAATCTGAAAATATTAAATAAATATGTTGGAGACACACTGTAACGAAAAAATAATAATTATAAACTACTTTTAATTTAAAATCTTGATTATCCGAGAATACAATTAATTAAACATGTTTTAAAAAAATATTTATTGTAACAAAATAGAGTGAGATTGTAAAATGTCAAAATCGACCCCGCTGTATTAGTTAAATTTTCTCTCACCACCAGAATGCGTATCGCAGTATTTTAGATCCCCATGTTCTAGTTACTTTTCTTGTTTTTCGCAAGTTTTGTGTTACATGGTTGCTCATCCTTGTCAGTCAATTCACATGTGAGTTCGGTTTTGACCGTTCCCAAGCACAGTTCTCAAGCATTAATTTAAGTGAGGATTTAACTCACAATGTCTATAGTTCTCTAATTTTGACTTATTTGTATTTTTGAAGTGTCTGGCTTTAAGTATTCGGAGGAAATTATTCAATGCTGACTTTTTTTTGAACTTAAACTCATATTTGCAATAATATAAACATTTAATTCACATCTTTCCCTCCCAACACGTGTTCATGAACCACCATAGATTTATATACTTAGTTTATACCTAATCGCGTTTGACGCCATTTTTGTTATTCACATTAACCAACTTCATGGAAACTTTTAATTCTTAACTCTTATTCTTCCAAGTGTTTGTTCTGACAGTCGGCAAAGCCAAAAGCCATTTAAGAAGAAGAATTCACATGTGTGTCTAACAAAAAAATTTTTTTCATTTCTTGTAAATGCAATAAATCGACTACAAGTATTAATGTTTTGACAAGTGCAACGTGCTTATTAATTATAAACAATTATTTTAATTCATATTTTTATAAATTATTCTTAGTTTTTCCAATGTGATTGTCATTTTATCGTAAAAACAAAATGATACCCCTTTAGACTCATTTTGAGTCTTTTCCCTAGAATCTCAGAATGAATCAAAATTAAATTAATTTCGTTTTGAAAAAGTCAAGTACTGTCAAGTAATCTTTCATGTACTTATTTGTTCCGTGTACTTGGTTTCGGATACCCAATTCCTCAATATTCGGTCTTCTACTGCTGCTTTTTTCGACCTTCTCATTTTCGTAAATGAATAGAAATTTACAATTTTTTCATGAAAATGGTGAATTGAAGTGTTGAATTTGGTATCTACACCTAGTATACCTGAAAGCATGTGGAAATAACTGAATTTCAGTCTAAAACAAAATGTGCATTTGGTGCTGACAGTGCGTCCTTGGTAAGGGCTGCGCGTGCGCGGAAAACATTCGTCTTACGTCGCGAAAAGTTTAAGTGTTTGACTATATCAACCGCACGGACGTTCCAGAAGCTTTTTCCCTTTCTCCTTGTAATTTCAAGGAGAAAAGGGAAAGCCTTCCCCTTCCACATGTTGCAGGTCCAATCGCTGATATGAGATTGATGATTTTTTTGAAAACTTTAACACCCTAAATTATAATTTTTATAAAAAAAGCGTTCCAATGTTAAGTTTTGTAAAAAAGAGCGTCTTGGATTAAGACGTTTACGTGGTCACTTCTAAGACGTTTATAAGCGTCTTATTTACCTTCTAAAATACATGTATTTGGAGGTTTTGTTTTTCATTTAAGACGCTCAAATAAGACGCTTATTTACATAAGACGTTCATAAACGTCTAAACGTCTTATTTTTAGACGCCATTTTTTGCAGTGAAGTTTCTGTCACATACTTTTAATAGAAAGTCTATCCGAATCACTACTTTCCCTGTAAAAAAACCCTGCTGGAAGTAAAGAGATACAAAGAGATAGAAAAAAGGGTATAAAAAAAGATTAGAAGGTATAATAGTTTGGAGATGCAAAATGGATACTTAAAGGAGATACATATTGTTTATCTCTTTCTATTACCTTATTTACATCTCTTTTTATCCCTTCTAATATCTTTATATGTAGTTTTAGATATAGAAGTATATAGAAAAATTGCTTTAAGTAAAGAGATACAAAGAGATAGAAAAAAGGGGATAAAAAAAGATTAGAAGGTATAATAGTTTGGAGATGCAAAATGGATACTTAAAGGAGATACATATTGTTTATCTCTTTCTATTACCTTATTTACATCTCTTTTTATCCCTTCTAATATCTTTATATGTAGTTTTAGATATAGAAGTATATAGAAAAATTGCTTTAAGTAAAGAGATACAAAGAGATAGAAAAAAGGGGATAAAAAAAGATTAGAAGGTATAATAGTTTGGAGATGCAAAATGGATACTTAAAGGAGATACATATTGTTTATCTCTTTCTATTACCTTATTTACATCTCTTTTTATCCCTTCTAATATCTTTATATGTAGTTTTAGATATAGAAGTATATAGAAAAATTGCTTTAAGTAAAGAGATACAAAGAGATAGAAAAAAGGGGATAAAAAAAGATTAGAAGGTATAATAGTTTGGAGATGCAAAATGGATACTTAAAGGAGATACATATTGTGTATCTCTTCCTATTACCTTATTTATATATCTTTCTATCCCTTCTAATCACTTTATATGTAGTTTTAGATATAGAGAGAGATAAAAAATTAGGGATGCAAAGTGGTGAATTGAAGTAGATAGAACTTTTCTATCTCTTTCTATTCCTACATTTCTATCTCTCTCTGTATCCATTTTCATATCTCTTCTAATCTAAATAAAGACAAAAAAGAGATATAGAAAGAGATATACTATTAGATTAGAAGAGATAAACTTATTATATCTCCTCAAATCCCCATATATTCTTAACTTTTCCTATCTTTTTCTATCTCAACTTATATCTCTTTTGCATTTCTAATAAAAAAATGAAAAAGATGGAAACAAAGAACTTCACTACCGCTTTAAGCGAATGTTATTAATTTTTATTAAGTTAGTAATATTTTTTTAATTTCTGCAGTCATCTATAGGAAGAATATTTTACTAACTTCTTTGTGGACATTTAGAAGGACATTTTTTACTTATGTCTCTAAAATTAATTTTTAAATGAGAAAAGTCTAATTATCAAAAGTGATATAATAAAAAAATATTCTAATTTTTTAAAAAATGTCACAAATTAAATTAAATACTTTAAAAGACGTGTTTTTATGTAAAAATAAAGGTTTTTTATAATTATTTTTATTTATTGACATAAAATTGTAATTAACAAAAAAAATTACAGTGAAATACGAAAGTTAAAATCAAAGTTAATATATTTAAAAAAATAATATTTCTTCATGTTGTATGCTCAGGTATTTTTTCCAATTCCATACCCACTACGTCTGAATCATCCTTCTATAAAAAATAAAATTATTATGAAATTAATTCATTAACATTTTAATGTTTCGAATAAAGATTGTGAAGAAATTTAATAACTGTGTACGACAAAAATGGAATACTCAAACTTTTATATAATAATTAAAAAGTAATTTAAATTTATACAATTATTTTACCATTGAGTTTTCATTCAATTGGTGAACTTCTTTTTCAGTTTCTTCAGTATTTTCCTGCTGGTTCTGAATGTTTGTCGGGTTTACTGCATTTTGACTGTCTATAAAAAATTATTAACTTTATAAGTCATACTCTTAATTTGAAATATTATATTTACTTATAATTAATTGAATTAACTTATTACAGTAATTATACTTACTGTTGGCAATTCTTTTGCAGTGCCTTTGCCGGAGTTTTGTTATGTATTGGCTTAAAATAATTGGCACATCATTTTTAAAAACATTTATTGTTGACTTATCATACGGAGGAGTGCATTTTTTGGCCCAATTTTCGAATGATTCTGAAAAATAAATTGTATATTCAATATAAAATTATTTTCTTTATATACTATAGGTGCATGTAATTATTATTTTACATAATTTACCTTGAATAGCACATATTTTTTGGGGATCAAGGCGCGGACGTGCAATTGAGTTAATTTTCCGAGTTCTGTTCGATGCTTTCCCTGTAACGCTGCTATTTATAAGTATTTGAAACCCAAAGCACGCCTCAGCTAATTTATTTATAAAAATTTTTGGTGTCCTGGATGTAATTGCAACGACATCATATTTACTTTGTTCCAACCAAATATCATTTCCTAAATGCACCTGTAATAAAAACATTGACTTAAATTAAGTTACTGCACAATACTGTTTGTTAATTCCTTATTAAAAAGTTAAAAACAATTTATGTGCATAGAGTAAATAGAAGGCAAACTATAAAATACCTTATTTTCTTTAATTGACCCCACTTTGTCGAACGTACGTTTTCCAACGGCATTAGCACTATCTACTTCAATGTCTTCAATATTTTCTGTGAACAAAAAGAATGATAATAATATATCATTTTGTTTCTGATGAAGCATTTCTATAAAACTATTGTGGTATTTTTTTATTTGGTGGATTCATAATTTTACAAAATATATTACAATACATAATACAATTTACAAATACATACTGTCTAATTCATTTAGTCTTGACAGTAATTTATCTTGTAGACCAGCATTTCGACGTCTCAAATCCTGTATGTCGGTATTCTTTTCATCCAAGTCCTTTCTCATTTCTGCTATTTGTTTGTTCTTCATTGTAATTTGATTTTTTAACAATGCTACTTCTTCTTTTAATCTTCCAACTTCAGTTGGTGATAAATCATAATTTTCATAATCTTGGTAGTTCGATAGTTTTCTCTACAATTAAAAAAATGTATATAAATTTTTCAAACATACAAGTAAATGTGAAAGTAAAAAAAAAAACAAAATTGTGAGGAAACAAAAGGAGACAGCTTTTACTTTTATTACTTATTAAAAATCATTTAAGACTTTGAATGTTAGAAAGGCATGTGTAGTTATTTTGAGTCAAAAATATTCTATAGAGTATTCTATAGAATATTTTGTAAAATTTATCTGAAATTTTTTTTAATTTCTAAGCGAATTCTATGAAATATTTCTAGTCAAATTTTATAGAATTCGTGCAAATATTCACTAAAAATATTTTTTTTTGACAAATTCTATAAAATGTTGTATAGAATATCATTGTATAAAATGAATGAATATGAAAATATGAATTCTTTATAAAGAATTTTTATTTCATTACCTTTTTTCCGTCTGCTGTGATTATATTATCAACATTGACTCGTTTGATATTAGTTATTCTCAATTTGTCCTGTGTCTGAAAAATCAGAATTATTTAATTAATCCATGCATTAATGTTAATACTTTTATATTTTACGTTACTTTAATAACTATTTATTAAATATAGAATATCATACATTTTACACGCATATACTTTATATATAATATTCAATATTTTAAATATTTATATGAAACAATAACTGGTTCGAGCCCTGTTAAAACTACTTTCTGATAGGTGTTAAGTAATAGATAAGTTAAAGTACGATTAAAACAAGGTAATGTAGTTAATGAAACATCTGTTCATTTAACAATATCTTTAAAACAATTATAGAGTAAATAAATCAAAATTTCAAAAGAAAATTTTCCTTTTAAATTTTAGGTCTTTCTGGGGGACAAAAAAATATTTTTTACAAATATTGTATAGAATTTCTCTACTATATTTTTTTTACTTTTTTTGCGTGTAAAATTTGTCACATCTGTAACGGCTTAAAAGACAACCAGCTATTAAGGTTTCTACTTCCCTCTATTTTATGACTTTTCTAGTGCCCTTTTTTATATTACTTATTTAGGTAAAAGAATTTTATAAAATGTGTCGAGTGAAAATAAACCGAAAGAGTGTTTGAAAACTGGCATGCGAAACATTTAAGCCTGGAACCATAAGTTGTATTGTTGAATTTGTCAAGACACACTCAATTCAGTAAGTCTTGATTTTTTGAAAGAGAAACATCTCGTAAAATGCGTGGGTCTTAAAAAGTGATATTTAAAAATGTTTAATATTAAAATTTACAATCAATTGAAATTTCATAAATAAATGAAAGTGCAATTTTTTAGTTTTTAAAAACATTTTCATTTAGAATATGAAATTCTAAAAAATGGATAGTGAAAATAATAAGCTCTTGTCACGAAGGAATAAAAGGTTCGTTGATGCTGACTATGACCCGAAAGATGTACACCCAACAACTCGTTGGAGATGGCGAAAGAAGTTGTGCTTGCGGAATAATATTAATGCAGGTAAAAACTTACAGTAAAATATTTAAAATTTAAAATAACTCATATGCTCGAGAAAATATAAGTTTATATAGTTTTTCTTTTTTATAAATAATGACAAAACTTTTGTTCAATTGAACAAATATAAAAAATATGTTCTGGTAGAGAACACTGCAATAAAAGATATAGAATCAAAATATTCTGAGGGAGCATCCACAAATAACGTTATACGATTAGGGGAGGGGGGGTCGAAAAATTCAACTGATTGCAACAAGGGGGGAGGTGGGTGATTTTGAAATGTGACGTTGCGCACTTATATGCTCTTATAAAATTAATAATTTATACATTAACAAAATGTTTCTTAATACTATTATAAATTATTATTGTTGTGTAAATCATTATCAGGGGTATAAGTCACTTTTGCAACGTAATATTTAGGGGGGGGTTGGTAATTTGCAACCAAATGCATCGAAGGGGGTGGGGGTGGGGGTTAAAAAACCCCAAAATCAGTGTAAGGTTACTTATTGATGATCCCTGAAATGTTTGTACAAAATTTCAAAAATGACATTAGTATAGAGTTAAAGGCATTGTAAATTTTGGTCATATTTGGATTTTATATGTATATATAATATTGCCATATTGCATTGTCAGTCGAATCGAAGAATTCACCTGCCGTGCGGTTACAATAAGGGATACTACCAGTCAGGTAGTAGTGTGTGGCCTAGAGACGATCACTCTTCAATTGTAGACTTCATTTATATTCTTTTTAATTTCGTACGCATTTTAATTCTGATTGACAATCAGAATGTCTACATGTCAGTAAAGTCAGGGAAATATCAAAAAAACAAAATTTTTTCAGTAAAGTCAGAGAAATGAAAGGAAAAAAAAATTTTTGACAAAGAAAATTGAAACATTAAAAAATTAGTCTTATTATTTAAATTGTACAAAAACTCTTTTATGAAATTCAATTATTTTCGAAAAATAACGTTAAAACATTTTTAAAAACTAATTTTTACAATTGATTCTTCTCAGAATACGAAATATTGATTAATATTTTCTTGTACTTTTCAAACAATCAATCAATTTTATAAGATTTTATCAAATTTAAATGGTTTGTAAATTTTTCAATTGTATATAATTAAAAAAAATATTACCTTTCAGGAATTATTTTAAAATGATATTAAAAAATTAATCGTAGAAATTTCTTTATTATAATTTTTTGAAAATATTATACCTTAATAATTTAAGAAAAAGACATGAACAGTTACAATTATTATAAAAATTGAGGTTTTGTAATTAAATAATTTAATTCTAGAAGAACTTTCGGAAAATTATTTCAAATTGTAAAATAATTGATTTAGAGATAAAGTTTAGATAAAAATTGTAGAAAAAAATTAAATGCAGATAAGGGTATAAGTTTAATTTTTAGAAACTATTAAAATTTATAAATACTCATTTTTCGTAAACTTTCATACTTTACTGTAAAAGGAATTTTTCCCTAAAAATTAATTTTAATGTTAATAAATTGTGGGCGAAATGACAGTAAAATCCATATCTAAAACTTGTGACCACCCTAACAATTTAACTGCAAATATGACAAAAATTTACAATATGCATTTAATTATATACCAATGTCATTTTTGAAAATTTTTTGTTGAGCTTATTACAGATATTATATCAAAAGTAAACGTCTACAAATTTAGGCGTAAATGAAATTTCTTTGTTATTCGATCGTTTCGTTTATATTATGCAGATAACAATCCAATGCTCCTTCGCTTCCTCTAGAAATGTAAACTAATCTTTCTTTGAAACTCATTTAGCGTAAAGCACTGTAGTTTTAAAACTTAATTTTAGTCAAACAATTCTGTTTCATTGGGAAATTTTAACATGGCTCAATTAGAAATTATTATTATTGCCAATTAATAATAATTTTATTACTATTTTCCAGAGCTGGGTAAAATGGTTCTTTATATCTATTTAAAATACAAAATGCCAAATAGGTTCATAAAACCTATTTAAAATGGAAAATGATTTTTTGTTTCTTATTTAAAATGAAAAATGCAAAATGTGTATTTGAAATAGATTAATATAAAATGCAAAATATTTTTTTAAAATTTTTATTATAAGATCTGTAGTGTGTTGACAGTTTCAAAATAAAATCCTGTACCTGTACATTTAGATATTTTTAAAAAATAGTACTTTTCAATGTTTAACAAAAATTTGAATAACTTCTAAAGTAATGAACGCAAGCTTATTTTTTACAGAATGAGGATTATTTATAGTCATTAACGTGTAATTTTTTTCTTTGAAAATGTAGGTCGTCAAAGTTAAACAAAAATATTTAAAAAATTTAAAACAATCTTTTTAACAGAAAAATAATTTTTAAAATTCAAACATATTTTTTTATTAAATTGTCTTGAAAAATCTACACCATATCATGTTTTATGTATTTTCTAGAATAGTTGTTGTACAAAAAAATTATTTCAAATTTTTTGAATTATTTGGTCTAAATATATGTAATCCTTATTCTGTAGAAAATAACCTTTAAAATAAGCTTATAAGATCATTAAAAAGTATATTTATTACTTTACGAAGTTATTCATATTTTTGTAAAACATTGAAAATTACGATTTTTTAAAAATATCTAAATAAAATACTGGACAAATTACTTCTGTAAGGTGTTATTATTTTCAAAATTTTATCATCGTTCAAAACAGATACCGAAATAAATGTTAGTATTCATAAATTTTATGTTTAAAAATTCTTTTTATTCTCTTGAAAATGGATATACTCACAATTTTGACCGGTACTGTATACATAAAAAATTTCTTTGATAACGCGATACCGATTCAGATTGTAACTAATATAACATGTCATTACTATAATAATTACATGATTTTATATCACGATGTCATATTTTTCATTTTTACTTACATTAATGTTTTTATTTGTAGAATTTAAAACATCAAATCAAATGAAAGCAGCAGAAGGAGTAATTCCTGTTTCTTCAAAATCATATACGCATGATGAGGTTAATATGATATCCTCAAAGAATTCTACAGCTAGTTGTTCACAAGATTTTCAGAAGACTTCTAATATGCCAAAAATAATATCTTCACCAAGTCAAGAATGTATGGCACAAAATTATGAATACACTATTCAAGAACGACAAGACTTAGTTTTCAATTCTTCCAGTAATGATAACAGCGAAGATGATTGGAGCGATTTTAAAGATTGTGACAACTGTTCGTTAAATTTCCCGACTACTTCTTATGGTCAAACAAGGCGTCAAGGATATATGTCCAGTTCTTCAAGTGATTCAGGAGATGATGATTGGAGTGATTATGAAGATTGTCAAGATAATTGTGATTGTGACAAGGAAAGTAATATACAAAATGAGTCTGTTATAGATCAGTATAAAAAGATGAGCCACGTTATGATGTTTCCAAAAGCTGAATTGTCCATTCGTGATGTGTCTTTGATGATAATGGCTTATAGTATACGGTTTCATTGTACATATGAAGCAAGAGATGCATTATTTGAAATGAGTAAGCAATTTGCTGGTGATGAGTTTCAAAATTGGAACACCAGTAAGTTTGTAATAAATCAATTGTATGATCCACCTGATGAAGTTATCACATTATGTTTTTTTTTGTGAAGAATGTTTTAATTCATTAATTCCACCAGTGACAAAAAAAAGTTTTAAAAAATGTAACGTCAAATGTATTTGCGGGAAAGAATATAACTTGACGACTGAATCTTCAAATTATGTCATTGCCCTGGATTTAAAATATCAGCTGGAATTACTTTTTAAAGATGAAGAAATAAAAACTGCGTTACTAGAGAATATTCGTAAAATAAACTTACGTAAAAATAAATCTGGCAAAATAAAGGATGTTTACGATGGGTTATTATATAAAAAATTGCGAAAAAAACATCCTAATTTGAATTTCATAACTTTAAATTTTAATACGGATGGTGCTCCTTTGTGTAATAGTGCAAAAAAATCATTTTGGCCTCTACAAATAATCATTAATGAATTGCCACCTAAACTTCGGTTCAAACATCCTATTTTGACTGGTTTAAGTATAAACAAAAAAGAACCGACCCCAGAATTTATGAATTCTTACATGCAACTTTTTGTAAAACAAATGGAACTTTTATCTAAAAATGGTATTGAAATAACAGATGAAAATGGAAAACCAATGAATTTAAAAGTTTTCCCCTTATGTTCATGTGTTGATTCTGTTGCGAGACCCATTCTGCAAAATAGATTACAGTACAATGCTTATTGTGGATGTAGTTGGTGCTATGCAAAAGGTGTTTACGATTGTAACGCGATACGTTATCCTGTGAAAAAGAAAGATGCAATGTTGAGAACCCAAAAAAGTCATAAAAAAGACTGTAAGGCTAAAAAAAAATCTAAGAAACCAACAATACACGGAGTGAAAGGTAACTCAGTATTGCTTTCTCTATTAACTTTTGACATAGTATGGGGGTTTCCCGTCGATTACTTACATGCAGTGCTGCTAGGCGTAGTAAAATACATATTTAACATTTGGATTGAAACAAATATTATCACATCAGGAAAACTTAAGCAGTTAAATGAAAAACTTCTTCAAATTACTCCTCCACAAGAAATTCATCGTCAACCAAGACCGTTGAATGAGAGAGCGAAATGGAAGGCTTCTGAATGGCGATCGTTTCTATTGTTTTACTCCGTCATATGTTTAAGAGAGATAGTGCCAACGGACGTATTAAATCATTATGCTTTACTTGTGGAAAGTATATATATTTTATTACAAGATTCTATATCTGAAGAAGAATTAAAAGTATGTGAAGAAAAATTACTCATTTTCGTGACTAGATTGCAAGAGATGTTTAACTACAGCGTTATGACTTTTAACATACATAGTCTTCTACATTTAGTTGAAACAGTGAGAAGAACTGGACCTTTGTGGGCTACATCAACATTTCCTTTCGAAGGTGCCATTTTCTACCTTAAACGAGCAATAACTGGACCAAAAGGTGTTTTTGAACAGATAGCAAAAAGAACTTTATTAAAGCTTAGTTTCGATTATACCCTTAAAAAACTTGCAACGTCTGAAAAGTGTGTAAATTTTTGCGAAAATCTTTTCTATCCCTCCGAATGTCAGAATGCTATCAAGGCAAGCAATGGAATTGTACTTTTGGATGCAATAGGAGAAAATGAACTAGGTGAGAAACTGTTTAAACGTTGTATATACAAATCAAAAATGTTACATAGTATAAAATATGAAAGACCTACTAAAACTAATGATATGTTCGTAATGTTAATTTCTAAAGAAATTGGTGAAATAGTTGATATTAAGCTTGTTAATGACAATACTTATATAGAATTGAATGTATTCAGCACAGTTCCTGATAATACAATACCAGTTTCTCATATTAAAAAAGTTCAACGTACTACTTCAATCATTAAAGTTCCAATAGAATTTATTCAAGAAAAGTTAATGTATATGCAGGTTGATAATGTTTCTTACATGTCGAAAATGCCGAATACAGTAGAAATACAATGAAAATATTTAATACGAAATAATAAAAGAATTTTCTAAAACATATTGATCAAAAACTTGTAAAATTAAAAGAATGATGTCTTCCTAATAAAACCTTATTTTTTATTCATTATAGCCTTCCTTTCCAATAAAATCCGGAACTGTCTTGGTTATAAAATATTAAATAATCAAGAATACTAGTAGTTATTAGTAACTCATAATAGTATTTTACATAATAGCTTTCATATTATACCAAAGCATAGAGTAAAAAAGTATGTCAGTATAGAGAAAATTTAAAAAGTTATTGAGAAAAGGTGATTAGAGAAGATAATGAAAAGTATCAATAAGATTATCCATATAAGGCGATAGAAAGGTATAGAGAAGTTCATTTAAAGTTACTGAGAGAAGGTGAATAATGGGAATAAAGAAGTGTCAATAAGATGCTAAGATATAAAAAGCGATACAAGGGTATAAATAGCATATTAATATAGTTGAGAATAGGTTATTAATAGGTATAAAGAATAATTAAAAAAAAGTTTATAAAGTTGTAAGTTAAAAGAGATACAAGGAAATAGACAGGTTATTAAAAGGTATTGAGAATAGGTTATTAATAGGTATAAAGAATAATTTAAAAAAAATTTATAAAGTCGTACAATAAAGGAGATTCAAAGAAATAGACAGGTTATTAAAAGGTATTGAGAATAGGTTATTAATAGGTATAAAGAATAATTAAAAAAAAGTTTATAACGTCGTACAATAAAGGAGATACAAGGAAATAGACAGGTTATTAAAAGGTATTGACAATAGGTTATTAATAGGTATAAAGAATAATGTTTATAAAGTCGTACATTAAAAGAGATTCAAAGAAATAGACAGGTTATTAAAAGGTATTGAGAATAGGTTATTAATAGGTATAAAGAATAATTAAAAAAAAGTTTATAAAGTCGTACATTAAAAGAGATACAAGGAAATAGACAGGTTATTAAAAGGTATTGACAATAGGTTATTAATAGGTATAAAGAATAATGTTTATAAAGTCGTACATTAAAAGAGATTCAAAGAAATAGACAGGTTATTAAAAGGTATTGAGAATAGGTTATTAATAGGTATAAAGAATAATTAAAAAAAAGTTTATAAAGTCGTACATTAAAAGAGATACAAGGAAATAGACAGGTTATTAAAAGGTATAGACAATAGGTTATTAATAGGTATAAAGAATAATGTTTATAAAGTCGTACATTAAAAGAGATTCAAAGAAATAGACAGGTTATTAAAAGGTATTGAGAATAGGTTATTAATAGGTATAAAGAATAATTTAAAAAAAATTTATAAAGTCGTACAATAAAGGAGATTCAAAGAAATAGACAGGTTATTAAAAGGTATTGAGAATAGGTTATTAATAGGTATAAAGAATAATTAAAAAAAAGTTTATAACGTCGTACAATAAAGGAGATACAAGGAAATAGACAGGTTATTAAAAGGTATTGACAATAGGTTATTAATAGGTATAAAGAATAATGTTTATAAATTCGTACATTAAAAGAGTTTTAAAGAAATAGACAGGTTATTAAAAGGTATTGAGAATAGGTTATTAATAGGTATAAAGAATAATTAAAAAAAGTTTATAAAGTCGTACATTAAAAGAGATACAAGGAAATAGACAGGTTATTAAAAGGTATTGAGGATAGGTTATTAATAGGTGTAAAGAATAATTTTTATAAAGTCGTACATTAAAAGAGATTCAAAGAAATAGACAGGTTATTAAAAGGTATTGAGAATAGGTTATTAATAGGTATAAAGAATAACTAAAAAAAAGTTTATAATGTCGTACAATAAAGGAGATACAAGGAAATAGACAGGTTATTAAAAGGTATTGACAATAGGTTATTAATAGGTATAAAGAATAATGTTTATAAAGTCGTACATTAAAAGAGATACAAGGAAATAGACAGGATTTTAAAAGTAGTAGAAAAAAGGTGATTAAAAAGGATAGCGAAGAATTTTAATAAGATTGTATATAAAAAGAGATAGAAGGGTTTAACATGGCTATTAAAAGTTATTCAAAAAAGGTGATTAAAAGAGATATCTGAGCAAGTTGATAAAGGTAGGAATAGAAAGCTATAAAGAAGTATAGGTAAGAGATTAAAAGTTATACAATATTCATATCTCTTTCTATCTTAGCAATAGAAAGAGATTAAAAGAGAAAAGGTTTCTATCTCTTTACTTCCAGCAGGGAAAGTATTGGGAGGTACGGGATTCCGCATTGCGAGTGCCAACCTGGCAATACGGTATTCGCGAAATACCGCATTGGGTGTCGTGGTGAATACGGAAATCAAGGGGTCCCAATGCGGTGCAAGTTTTAAGCTTAAAAAAAGGAAAATATTTGACAGGAATAAATAATGAATGGCAGTGGAGAAAAATGCGAGGTTAAAGAAATCAGAAAATACTAATTGTGAGTGTAAAATTTAAACTTTAAGAGAAAAAGGTAAGTTGAATTGTCAAATATGAGTCCAATGTGGCGTAGGCTGCTTTCAATGCATCACACAATCGGTACATAGTGCAAGTCGCCAGTAGAGGGCAGAAGCAATCAGAGCGAACACAGCGGCCCAGCTGACATACGATTTGCATTACATTACTTTCCAATTTTTTATTTTATAACCGCGTTTCTGCATGAATCTAAACAATATTTTCGATTATTGTAATTTAGACGTTATGCAAACCAGTCAAAGTTGCTTTTGCTGTGGCGTATTGAAATCAGCCTATGCCGCATTGGACTAATATTTGACAATTCAACTTACCTTTTTCTCTTAAAGTTTAAATTTTACACTCACAATTAGTATTTTCTGATTCCTTTAACCTCGCATTTTTCTCCACTGCCATTCATTATTTATTCCTGTCAAGTATTTTCCTTTTTTTAAGCTTAAAACTTGCACCGCATTGGGACCCCTTCATTTCCGTATTCACCACGACACCCAAAGCGTTATTTCGCGAATACCGTATTGCCAGGTTGGCAGTCGAAATGCGGAATCCCGTACCTCCCAATACTTTTTTTACAGGGTTGTCTATCCTAAAATAGTCACACTATTTTTAAACAATTATTAAATTGTTATATTAAATTCTATCAAAATTGATTATTACAAATTATTTCCAGTCAAATAAGATTTTTTATTGAAATCTTATCAAATCCTTTATCAAAAAATAATCAAAAGTTCATTTCCATTGTATCCAATATTTTAAAAAAACTTTTATAAAAATTTATTATTAAAAATTGTTTCCAATCCAATAGATAGAATAGCTAGAAAGTCTAACAAAATAAATTCTTGTATTCATTAGAATACGTATATAACAGTTTGAACGGCGGTGAATCTTATTTAACCTGCCAAAAGCGGATTAAAAAAATTGAACATTATTGTAACTCTTTTCTATCAGATCTAAGCAACTATTTTCATTGTGATAAGCTTTTTACCCAAAACAATGAATAGAATCTTATTCAATATGCCCTAATTTGCGGAATCAAAAATGGATAATAAAGTATATAATAGAAAGAATTTTTTTTACTTCATTTCCATTGTATCCAATATTTTAAAGGAAATTCATTCATTGGATACAATGGAAATGAAGTAAAAAAATTCTTTCTATTATATACTTTATTATCCATTTTTTATTCCGCAAATTTGGGTATATTGAATAAGATTCTATTCATTGTTTTGGGTAAAAAGCTTATCACAATGAAAATAGTTGCTTAGATCTGATAGAAAAGAGTTACAATAATGTTAAATCTTTTTTTATCCACTTTTGGCAGGTTCACTTACAATGGAATCATGAACTTCGAAAAGGACTTAACAATTAATGTTTTTAATTTTTGCATTACACTCGACTCTCGGATTTTTTGCATTCATTTCTTTTGCAATTTCTCTTCCTCACTTTTTACCTTTTACATTAAATAAATAAATGTCTATAAGAGTGTCAAAATATTTATTTTACCATAACTTAGGTTATCTAAAGTGAACAGAGCTATCTGAAAAGAAAAAGAACTGCTTATAATACAATTTTAAATAGGTTTTAAAAAACCATTTTACCCAGCTCTGAAAGTGAATTATAACAGTTTCTCCATTATGTGATTAAAATTACATTAAAATTTTAATTATTATAAATGTAAACATTAAAACTAAAACATAAATACTGTCATTAATTTACATATTTGGTTATACATATTGCATTGTTTTGTGTTACCGTGGCATTTATTTTGGTAAAAGGCATGAGAGAATTTGGTCCAATAAGTGCAAAAGATCCGAGAGTCGAATGTATTACATATTCATTGACGTTTGCTAAGAGGCGCATGAATAGTCCCTAAAACTCTTTTTTGAGAATGTTTAGTTTGTTATAATATATTTATAAGACATGATAATTAATTAATTTTTATTAATTTTAAAAATTTAAATATAGAAAGCCAAAATTGATCACGCCAAAAAAGTTGTTGTAAATGAAATTATTGATGAAAGAAAAAAAACCTTACTTTAAAGTCGAGAAGAACTTAATTTTGAAACCGATGAAAAAAATTCAGAATCTGAAAATGAGAAAGAAAATTCTGAAACATTTACCGATAAAGATGAATCAATATTAAGTAGCAGTGAAAAAGAAATAAATGATAATTCG
This sequence comes from Leptopilina drosophilae, assembly GCA_032873175.1. Taxonomy (NCBI): domain Eukaryota; kingdom Metazoa; phylum Arthropoda; class Insecta; order Hymenoptera; family Figitidae; genus Leptopilina; species Leptopilina drosophilae. The sequence continues at coordinate 25,322,973 of CM065482.1, forward strand.
AATGAAGCATCCAGTTTAAAATCTGATAAAACTAATACGGTAATTGATAAAAAAGGTCAGGAAGAAGAAAAACATCTTGAAAGTAAAATTTCACAAAAAACCATAAAGTTGAAGCGGTTCGACACTTATAAAGACCAGGTAATAGTAATCAAAACATTCTTTTGGTTTTTGTAATTTTCTGAATGTTTAAATGTGTTTTGAAAAAATTCAATTCATATCAAGAAATTTCACGTGAGATTTCAGTCGACCTCTTAAAATCGGCGGAAAATATTTTTTTCTATTCTGTAGGGGAGAGGGACCTAAGGTGGTCACCCATCTTTGAACGACTGTAGATTTCAAATGGAATTATATATAAAGGTCAATAAGACGGCGTTTGAAACTTTGTCTTATTACCTAACTTCCTATCATAAAGTTTTTTTCATTTCATTAATAAAAAAAAAGTTATGCCACTTTTTAAGAAAAGTTGAAAATTTGACTTTTAAAAAAGTGTCCCCTAGGTGGTCACCATAAGAAAATTCACTAAAAAAGTTATAAAAAAATGTAAAAAACTTATTATTAAGTTGTTTATTTAATATTAATTATTCTTCAGGATCACAGAAACATATTACATATTTTTTTTGCACTTTGGCCTTTCGTCAAAAATGATACTTTTTGTGTATGTATTAGACAGGTAAAATTTTGAAAATAATTCTATTTCATTATTATTCATCATAAAACTTAAAAATTGATAAAATTCACATTCACAGTGATAAATGTTGATAAATATAGTGTATAAACACATTTTCATAAGAAATAAAAAAAAAGTGTCCACCTTAGGGCCAAGATACAATTTTTTAAACGTTAATGAAAAAATTTTTTAAAGCACAATATTAATTATATTTATTTGGAGTATTATTGTACGATATATAAAGATAATTATAACGATTTTTACTAATTTCAAATGGTTAATTTCGATGATTTTAACACCCTGAGAAAAAAATTTGTCGATCATTTAAAAACAGAAATTTTACAACGTTCACGTTACAAAGAGACACATACGACTATTTACCTCAAAACTTTACTAAAATCTTTGTCTTCTCAAATAATAACAATAACAGAAAACATTTGAAGATACTAACTAATATACAAAAATTTTCTTAGGGTGACCACCTTGGTGCCCTCTCCCTTATTGAAAAAAAATAGATACGTATTTTTTTTGGAAGGCAAATTTTTCAGTTATGAATTTTCAAAATTTTGGACTTGTAATTATAGACCTATATTCAGTAGCTTATAAGTCCGAAAATATTGAGTTTACGAAAAAGCTGTCAAAGAATGAAAGTTTTACTTTTATTTCGATTTCTAAGAAATGTAAATAAAAACATTCTAATAAAATTTGTCCGAGATATTTTGTACACAATATATTGTGACATACATATATATATACATCTGGACATTTGCTCGGAATTGAATATACATATGCTCTAAAAGAAAATGAGTCCATAAAAAGAGGCGCATGAAAAGACCCTATACTAGACTTGTTAGAAATGTTATTTAATAGAATTTAATTACCTAGAATATCATTTTAGTAGAATGTATTAATGTTAGAATGATAGCTTGGCCGAAAAAAATAGAAGGAATTTTAATTTAGTGGAATATTTATTCGTCCGAATTATAATCTGTCAGAAAGTCAATTTGATCGAATTTCATTTTTCCAGAAATCTAATTTAACCGAATATCAATTTATGCGAATCGTTTTTTCGTAGAATCGTAATTTTACAGAAGCGTAATTAAATAGAATCTGAATATTGCCGAAAATTTTTTTGATAGAAATCTACTTTATCAGAATGTACATGTGTTCGAATATTAATTTACTAGAAATTCAACTTATTCGAATATCAATTTAATAGAATTATTTCGGCGCGAATTTTAAAATTGACCAATCAGAAATTATCAAGAAAATTGTGATTGGTCAATTTTAAAATTCGCGCCGAAATAATTCTATCAAATTGATATTCGAATAAGTTGAATTTCTAGTAAATTAATATTCGAACACATGTACATTCTGATAAAGTAGTTTTATATCAAAAAGATTTTCGGCAATATTCAGATTCTATTTAATTACGCTTCTGTAAAATTACGATTCTACGAAAAAACGATTCGCATAAATTGATATTCGGTTAAATTAGATTTCTGGAAAATTGAAATTCGATCAAATTGACTTTCGGACAGATTATAATTCGGACGAATAAATATTCTACTAAATTAAAATTTCTTCTACTTTTTTCGGCCAAGCTATCATTCTAACATTAATACATTCTACTAAAATGATATTCTAGGTAATTAAATTCTATTAAATAACATTTCTAACAAGTCTGGTTTAGGGTCTTTTCATGCGCCTCCATAAAAATTTCCTTTGAAAAATTGAAAATCGTCAAGAGTGCAAAGCTACCATATGTGGAAGGAAAAACACTGAAATAGATTAAAAATTGTAGGCTGTAGACATTTTTGAAAAGTTAATTGTAAAAAAAATCCCCTTGTGAGACTTGCAGATGATTTAAAAAAAAATTTTTATTCACTAAACGCATCATTCAAGGATTTTGTAGAAAATCTTCTGTATATTATAAGGTATAAATAAATTTTAAAACAATAAAAAAAAAATCTGGCCCAAAGTTTAAAAAATTCATTTGCTTATAAAAAAAATTTTCAATAAAAAATTAAAAAAATATTCTTTATTTACATTTTATAAAAATCGAAATGAAACTAAAACTTTTATTCTTTGGCAACTTTTTCATAAACTCAATATTTTTGGACTTATAAGGTACTCAATATAGATTTACAATTGCAAGTCCAAAATTTTGAAAATTCAAAACTCAAACATTTGGCTTCAAAAAAAAATAAAAAATCACGTATCTCTTTTTCAATACAAAATAGAAAAAAAATGTTTTCGGTCGATTTTAAGAGATCGACTGAAATATCACATGAAATAGCCTTTACACATTCTCACAGTTAAATGTTGTCAAAAAAAATTTCAATTTCAATATAAAGTCAAATTCTTTAAGAGAGAGTGTCACCTTTAACCCGAAAAAATCGATTTTTTTGCTTAAACGATACGGATTAACTTCGGACAAAGTTTTTTTATCGTAATTAACTAATGCTTTCGAGTACTTAGCGAATTTTTGTTTGGTTTCTTTGTTTTTTGGCAAATTTTCGCCCTAGGAATCGACTTCTTACTTTAAACAACCGCGAAATACACAAAAATTAATATTTAAAAAAAGCCTACGTACTCGAATGCTAAATCTATCTCAGATTCAGAAAAACTTTGAATTTTTGTTTTGTAGATTAAACGGTCTAACCGGAATCTTGCCCACCGATTTCCTCTGTAGAGAAACGAGACCAACTTTGGTGCCTTCAATAGGCAACGAATTAAAACTTTTTTCGCGTATAAAAATATTTTTGTAAACTTAAAGAGATAACAAATGAATCTCTCAAAACCAAATCGTCGCTTGGGGGCAGCAACATGCTTACTCAGCTAAATGGTGAAAAAGATGCCGTTTCAAAAAGAAAAGTGAAAAACATGCCATTTCACGAAACCTGTGAAAACTATGCCTCGTCGCGAATCCGCTGAGAAACATGCCTTCTCCAAATGAACGGTGAAGAACATGCCTTTTCAGCCGTTAATATTTAATAAAAACGGCTGAAAAGGCATGTTCTTCACCGTTCATTTGGAGAAGGCATGTTTCTCAGCGGATTCGCGACGAGGCATAGTTTTCACAGGTTTCGTGAAATGGCATGTTTTTCACTTTTCTTTTTGAAACGGCATCTTTTTCACCATTTAGCTGAGTAAGCATGTTGCTGCCCCTAAGCGACGAAATTTTGTTGACTTTATTCCTGTGTCTTAATAACATTCATGAAAAACAGGTTAAAAACAGGCCTCAAAGGTGTCACTCCCCCTTAAAAAGTCTTAAAGTAATTATCGCAAAAAATATCGATTGTTTAGAACATTTCATGGACATAAATAGTAATGATCAAAGAACCTTTTACACATGTAAATTTATTATAATCACTTTTTTAAAGAATATTCCTTTTATGAAAGTTGATAGTTAAAAATATAATTAACTGCTAGATATAAATTAATGTTTTGAAGAAAAATACTTGAGGAAATAAATGTAAAACTTGTTAAAGTTTTGATTTTTCAAAATTTAATCCCGTGTAGAAATTTCGCTGGGGCCCTGATCAGGACCTGATAGGGCCGACCTATTAGGGAATGAAACGCCGCGCCCGATGTGGCCCTGATCAGGAAATCCACACTTTCTTGTCGCCCTGATCTGGCCCTGATCAGGCGCGGCGTTTCATCCTATACTACGGCCCTAGTAGGGTAATTTCTGCATGGGGAAAAGTTATATTTTATTTAAACTTTGACTCGTCAGTGCCACAGGTTTATAATTATGAAATAAGATGTTCTTGTGCATGGTTCATTTAAATAATTAAGGGACATAACATTTTTTATTAAAAATTCATTTCTGTAAAGTAATTAATGTAATATTACATAGTATTCAGGTAGAATCACATGATAACATTGAGGTAATATTGCACGGAAAGCTAAGACACTTTGTAGTTTTTCAATGGGTTTTTATTGTTTTTATTTTATTTTATGAAGGTAATGTTACTTGTAATGTTACTGTGATGTGAAGATAATATCACTTAATTTTATTTGAGTAGATGAACGATATAACTGTACAAAAATATAAAACATCAAAACAGTACCTATATACAGGCAAACCTCCATAAGGCGGACTTTTATAAGGCGAAAAATCGTCAGGCTGACGTAGGAGGTATTATATCAGTGAGAGTTGTAACTGTGTGAGTGTTATAAATTGCAGGGCCGAAAAGTCCCGAATTGTAATTTTTAAACAGATGTTTTATATTTGAATTATAGAGAAAGGAACTTTATGCTTAAGCATAAAAGCATAAATTTAAAAAAATGTTATATATTGTTAAGATTCGCATTAATAATTATTATTTAACAAAAATAATTGCAATTTGCAGAAACATTGAAAAGCATATATTAAGTCTTCAAAGCAGCATAATCTATTGAGAGCATTTATGCGTCATAATTTGGAAACTTCGGTCATAATTTAAAAAAAAATTTTTTATTTAATTTAAACATTTTTTATTTGATAATTTTGAAGTATTTGGGTAATATTGTATTTTAAACAAATTCATTTATAAAAAATTGTTAAATTTATAAATATTGATGATAAAAGTCACAATTAACATTTAAAAACTGGCGGTAATAAAATTAGTTTACTCGGTATGTTTCGTAATTTGTCATAAAACTTTGATTCACTATAATTAGAGGGCAATGCTGAATTAATGTTTTGTCTTTGCTTTAGCGATTCTTTAAATGATGTATAAATAATACTTTTAAAATGTTAAATTATAAAATATTTTTAGTATCCTCGAGACTGATTGTAATGTGTAATACAGCACTGTAAAAGCCCCAAATTTAATTTGGTTTTATGAAAATATTAAACTTTTTGAATTGACTACAATTTTTTATTTTACAAATATCCGATTTCAGTTAATGTTTTCCCCAATATTATTAAATGATATGAACAATTTTTAATATTTTGTTATTTCATAACTTCTTGTAAAATTCATAAGATTTATTTGCTAATATTAAGTTTAAGTTCAAATTTCTTAAAGGCAAAGCATAATTCAAGCATAAATTAGCACTTTTAAGAGCATAATTGTAGCATAATTTCCATTTTTTCAAGCATAATTACAAATTTTTTAAGAGCATAAATCGCGTTGCTGAAAAGCATAAAGTTCCTGTCACTATTGATTTATAATTTTTTATTATTTCGTCATGCATTTTCTTTTACAAAAAATAAACATACAAATTATGAATTAATTAAAACACAAATCTAAATAATTCAAAAAAATAAAATTTGGTTTTAAACATCTGATTCTAACGGTAAAAAACTGACTTATTCAAATTATTATATAGGGGAGATTCGGGTAGCTCCGGACACTTAAGCTTTTTGATAAATAATTTGTGTTTAGATTTTTGGAATGTTAATTACATTTTTTTATATCAAACAGAATGCTTCTTTTAACCCATAGCATAAATTTATTTGTAAAATAATCAAACCTTTTAGGAAAAAATAAGGAAAAATATGAGTATAAAAATTCCAACCTTCAACAATTTGTCGGGTAGCCCCGGACATGCGCGAAAATATTTTATATTTTAATTATTAAACTTGATAAACTAACATCAAATTATATTTACAACAATGAAAATAGACCATGTAATAGCAATAAATTGAAAAATCTATTTAATATTCATAGAAAGTCACCATAAAAAAGATTTTATAAGACGTTCAATATGACGTACATACATTTTCTAAAGTGTCCGAATACTTTCAGATTTTCTAGAAAATTCAGTTTTTTAATAAAACAAAATGAAAAAACTGAGTCAATATTTCAGAAATAAAAGTGAAACTGTGTTGTAAATCATGTGTAATTTATTTCAATAGTAACAACACATTATTCTATTAGAAATTAAAAGTGTCCGGGGCTACCCACTGTCCGGCGTTACCCGAATCTCCCCTATATAGTATAGTAGGGGAGAATGGGGAGTTGTGAAGCACGGCCATAGATCTCGCATAGTAATTGTTTTGATAGAAGTCACTTACTCTGAATATTTTTTCACCTAATATCTTCGTCTTGTAATTGGATTCATTCCGAGAGCAGATATTTTGCATATCTTTCAAGACAATGTGTTCAACCTTTCGTTTATAAAGTTTTTTTGAGTGTTCCTTTTTGTAGAATTCTTACAAAATTCGCGAACATATCAAAATGATATGTTCACCCATATAATAACCAGCAATGATTAGGTTCTCGAAATTCAAAATGATTTATGCGAAATCTCAATCAAGAATATTTACCAAAAAATATAATTTTTAGCGATTTTTAGTAGTGCTTCACAACTGCCCATGATTTTTAAGAACTTGAAAAAGCAGCTTCTTAGCCCAACTGAAAAAAAATTGTCGATTTTTTTTATTTCATGTAAATTCTTTAACCAGTAAGCATATTTGAAGTTCCTCTAGAGATTCAAGTGGAGAAAATTTGAAAAAAAAATTTCTTTTTGAAGTTACAACTCATAAACAAAGCGTGTTTCATAACTCCCCATTCTCCCCTATATATATATATATATATATATATATATATATATATATATATATATATATATATTTATTTCCATTTCTTACTTTATTTATCATTATTGTTTACTTCATGATATATTTTATATTATAAAAAATAAACATAAAAAATTGAAAAACAAGTCAAAGTAATTTTTAAAAGATAATTTCATTAATTACATTTTATTTTTGTACTGAATCCAACTCTCTAAATTTAAATTAGTAAAATTTTCCTAATTTTTAATAGTTTTCATGAACGACTTTTCACCTTTTTAATTAGTAGAATATTACTAATTTTTAGTAAAATTCTACTAATTGAAAGTCACTTTTTCACTAAATGAATTAGTGAAACTGTTTTATCGACTATTAAAAAAACAGTTCTCTTAATTATTAGTAGAATTCTACTAATCAATTGGTAAGACTCTATAACAATTACTAAAATTTTACTAATTGTTAGTAGAATTATTACTAAATCATTTAGTGGACGACTTTTCACCATTTCATTAGTAATTTTCTACTAATTCAGATTTAGAGAAAAAATACAGTATTAAAGGAATATTTTTAAATAGATTTTTTAATAATTTTAACCATAATTTCTATTTCATATTTAAGGACATGTCCAAGTTGTGCAACTTGGACATAGCCTTAAAGATCATGTAACTCAAAAAGGTTGATACATCCCTGAACATTCACTCACTAATAGCATTTTAACAAACCTCTTTACGGCGGAATTGGCTAATTGCTTTCCACTGTATAGAGGTTTGCCTGTATTTAAACAATGAATTACAAGCCTATCTCAATCGTTTATTCTTAAATAAGATATACCTAAAAATTAAAATTTTTTTGGTAAATGTTCAGATTTATCTAGGTGGCGACATTCTCCTTTTAATTCAAGAATGGGAGTGTTTAATGTCAATAAAAGAAAATGGAGCCTTCATTATTAACTTAGCGAAATGTGTTTACGGAGATGAGCTCAAAAACATGTGCCTGAATATCAAAAAAGCCAGTAGTAGATCAGAAGGTCAAATTAGAAAAGAAATTCCTCAGAAAACATTGAAGGTAATGGAGGGTAATTATGTTTTTCTTTTTACTCAAAATAAGAATTGATTACAATTAAATAGTGACTTCCAAAATATCAAATCAAATGTTTTTAAAAAATTTATATTTTTATTATATTTTTCGAGATATTTTATTATAAGTGATATTTTTGGACAATAACACAAAAAATCTTAATTCTATGCAGGACTACTTTTACAATTAGTCGTAAGGTGCAGTCCCATGCGAGCAGAATGCGTAAAAGTATTTTCGGTTTAATACTTTATACTCATATGGGACTGCACATCTATTCAACATAGAATACCGTACTCAAATTTGGAGTAGAAAAATTTTTTCATTAAGGAGATAATAATTTTAATCTTTTTTAAATTTTTTGTGGTCATTTGAATTGAAAATTGCTGTTTTTCACGAAAAATTCCATTATTTTGTAAATGAATAACCCCCTTAATTTAATGTACTTAGACAAAGCATGGGTCAACTCGGCCCCAACTAGAATTTCCCAAAGTATTCCCAACCTGAAATTTAATCGTATTTTTTGTTATAAATCAATCGAATTTGAGAGAAAATATGAAAAAATATAACTGCAATTATAATTATGTTGATACTAAATTAATATTCCGTATAAAAGTTTTCTCAAATGTAAATCAAAACTAAATTAATGAATAATAATTTATAGTCGTAGTTTCGAACCCATTCTCAATAATTTATTTATTATTTCTAGTCTATTTATTAATAATAATAATTAAACATGATTTTCTATTTTTTATGTAACAAATTATTAAATCATATTTTCCACATCTTTCTTTCAGTAATATTGTATGTCTAAATAATACTGTGAATTTAAAACTTCCTTGCAACTACGCGTCGTTAGCATAGTGTTTAGAGTGTTAATCTATACAAATCTGTAGGTCGTTGGTTTGATTCCCATGGCACATAGTTTTGTTTATTTTATAGGTTTACATTATTTCTAGAATTAATTTATATAATGAACCAAAATTTGCATATTTAATACACCCACTTACTGTAATTGCCTATTATTCAAATTTGAAATTACATTAACATTCTTTTACTTTGTTTACTAAACCAATTGCTTGTTCGTCGTCCTCTTTAGTACAGATTAATTAAAAAGAGCAATAATAATTTCAAAAAATGAAACTACATTTATCCATATTATTTACTCTTTTGTTGCTAAATTAATAATAATTAATAATTAACAACTATAAATAACAATACCAACAATGCGAAATTTTGATATAAAAATATTAAACTTAAAAAAAAATTATGTCGAATTCAGTATAATTATATCAAATATCAAGAATTTAATTTAAATTTAAATATTTTAATATAAATTTACTAAATTCTACATACATTTTTTTAAAGTTTAGTATTTTTTATATCAAAATTTTCGTTTGTTGCACTTTTTACCCAAATTATAAAATACTTTTACAAAATTTAATATACAGTTTCTTTCATTCTTTACTAATTTTTAGTAGTTTTTTACTAATTGCTAGTAGAAAGTTACTAATTCAATTAGTAGACTGTATTTTTTACTATTTCAAATTAGTAAATTTTCTAATAATTAGTAAAAAACTACTAAAAATTATTATAAACAGTTACTAATTCAATTGGTAAACGAATCCGCACTATTTCATTAGTAGAAAACTACTAATTCAGATTTAGAGAGTAATAACAAAGAAATGATTCAATCTGATTTTAACTGAGATTCCCTAGTATTATAGGAATTCGTTAGTTTTAGCGTTACAAACCCAGTTTGGGGGTTAATTGCCAGCCCACTTTTGAGATTGGAAAACCCAGTTAGGACCTCATTGGAGCCCAACCCTATTGAAAAACCCCATATGGGAAACCACATAGAATCCTATGCCAAAAACCATGTAAAACCCTACTTCCATTAAGGAAAACACGTGGTTTACCATGTGCTTTCCCATGTCAAACCATATGGGAAATTGAGACAGGATTTAAGATAAGAATAATCATAGGAGATTTGAACAGTTTGTCTATGCATTAAACCATATCAAATCCCACACGAAATCTTGCATGTTTTTCCCAGTCAAATCTTAAATCAAATCATATGTAAAAAACAGTATCATTTATATATAATTATTTTCCCAAGTCAATCCACAAGTGAAATCCTTTTTCCTTCTTTTCAAATTTTCCCATGTCAAATCCTAAACCAAATCCCATATGAAGAACATTATTCGCCTTATTGAATATATACCACGTAGGATTCCATGTGGTTTTCTATGTAGGAATTTACTTGGGATTTTATTTAGGAATCCATTTGGGAATTTATTCCTACGTAAATTCTTAAGTAAAATCTCAAGTAAATCCCTACATAGAAAACCACATGGAATCCTATGTAGTATTCTACATAGTTTCCTTAGTAATGTTAAAAATTACTGTCGCTCCTATACTTTCACCGCTAGGGGGCAAAAGTGACTTCTCTCGCTGTTGAGACAATTATGGAAGTATATAAGAGCTGAGAACCTGTAGCACAGAAGACGTGTTTCCAATAATCGATTTTTCTACTTTTTTGATGACTAGTAACACTAATACTTTTTATTATTTAACTAGTTATCGTACCCGTCTTCGACGGGTTTCAGTTTCTACTAATACATTTAAAAAGGGCGACTATCAACCAGGAATTCAATTTGACTGTGAAAAACTTAGAATGACTTACGATTAACCGTTTATTTCATTTAGAAAATATTATTATTTGAATTAGTAAATTACTTTTTTACCAAATACTATTTTTAACTAATTCATATTAAGAGAATACTATTTGTCGAATTGATGTATTTTCTGCGTTTTTAATACTTTAATTATAATTCATTAAAAATTAAACATAAATTTCCACCAGGTTTTGGAGTTACGAAGATTCTAATTGAAACTAATTGTATCGCAAGTAGACCCTGCGTTACAACTTCTAAAATATAAAATATCACTTATATTGCTGACTGAAAGTAGAGCTTAAATTTTGACTCGGGCCTGTTTACATAAATATTATATCAATAAACATTAAAGCAAAAGTCAACTTTTTAAAAACGAATTAATATAAAATACTTTTGTTTGGTGTGATAAGAAAATGGCCCGTTTTGGCAAAAATTTCCCGACTTTCCTTGTCAAAGCGTGATTGGTATTGTATTAGTAGAAACGAAAACCAGTCTTTGATTTCCACATTGGAATCTATAACAGAAACCATGTAAAAGCCCTTTTCATAAATGAAACCATATAGATTCCCATGTAGAACCGTGTGGGAAATTAAGACTGTAAGATTTTATACAGAATTTTACATCACATATATTTCCCATAAGATTTTATATGGGAATTCATATGGTTTCTTTTATAGAAGTGGGGTATTATTTGGAGATTTTCAACATTGAACTAATCAAAATTCGAGAATCGATTCACCCGTTTTTGCATGATGCCCGTATAGTATTTTGGAGAGCAACAACATACTTAAACATTTCTAAAATTCAAAAAACAAATTTTAAACTTTAAACCATAACCTTCCCTACTGGGAGTAAAATGATAGAAAGAGATAGAAGTTTGGGGATAGAAAGAGATAAAGCTTTTTCTATCCCTTTTAAATAGCCACTCTGCATACCCGAAATATTATACCTTTTTATCTCCAAATTTCTATCTCTTTTTATACCTTATGTATTTTTATCTCTTTTTATTTCTCTTTGCTGCAAATTTTTATCCTTTTTATTGTATGTATTGTATTGTATTGTATTGTATTGTATTGTATTAAAGACTTTGTGAAGTATTACAATTTCAATTGAATTTATTATTTTTAAAAATATTTTTATAGTTTTCGTACTTCTATTTATAACTTATTTTTAACAAATCAAGTTATTTATTTATTTGTTATGAAATTATTATTTATTGTTTATATCTATATTTCCTTTTACATTATTAACCAACATTGTACACATAACTACCTTTTCACTTTTGGGACTGTATTGATCTCTTTTTATCTCTAACTCTATCACTCTTTATCTTTCAGTTGATCTCCTTTTTAAAGTTAAAGGAATAAAAGTGATAAGTATTGTATGTACTAATATGTAATTGGGATTAGAAAGCAAAAGAAGAGAATAGTATAAGGGTTGAAAGAAGCATATTAAATAACAAAATTATTGATATAAAAGAAGAAATAAACTTTTTCAATCGAATTGGAAAGAAATAGACTGATGTAGAATCAAGGGAATAAATAGAAAAAAGTATGGCATTAGAATAAAGTTAGGATAAAAAGAATAGAAAGTGAATAGTGAAACAATTAATATAGAGATAAAGTGAAGGTTATTAAAAGAGTTTGTGCAAAAGTAGGTGATGGAAAGAGATTGAATCGAATCGAGAGGTGATAAACTAAGATTAAACCCAAGGTGTAAATTGTGATGAGTGTGTACTAAGATTAAAATGTGGATAAAAAGAGAGAAGTACAAGGATAAAAACGATAGAACGGTATAAAACAAATGTTATTTATAAATATAAGGAAAAAAAGTAAATATAAAGATTCAAATAAGGATAGAAAGAGAATAAAGTAAATAGTAGAATGATGAAATAAGGGTTATTAGAAGAGATTGAGAAAAAATATGAGATAAAAAAGAGATTGAAAGCATTAAAAAAGAAAAAGCATGGGATAAAGGAAGGTCATAAGCAGGAATCAGTGTGTTATTGGATTAAAGTTTAAAGATTAAATAGATTAAAGCAGCGACAGAAAGGGAAGAAAGTAGATAGAAAAAGTATTGAAGAAGATAATAAGAAAAATGTTATTCAAAAAGATTGAGAAGAAAGGAAGATAAAAAGCAATAGTTGTAATAAAAATGGGGATAGAATTAAATAGGGATAGAAAGGGAAAGAAGTGAATAGTAAGAGGCTAAAGGGAAATAAAGTAAGGGTTATTAAAAGAGATTGAATAAAAAAGGAAGACAGAAAGAAATTAAGGGAATAAAAAAGGGATAGTCTGGGATAGAAACAAGATTATTAAAAATGATAAGTATACACAGAGAGAAATCTGGGGCTATCGTTGCTTGCAGAATCATTACAAATTTTATTAGTCACTGCTGAATAGAATTTTAGCTTGAGGTTATAATAATTTGTATACGAAATCATCTATTTAATTTAATAGAGAGTTTGATACAATAAGCATAAGAGACAATTAAGTGTTCTGATTGTTACTTTGGACTACCAAAGCTTGTAGGTAAAGTTACGAACAAATTAAGGGGGGGGGAGGGTCTAACGGCTGAAAAAAAGCATCTTTTTTGTGAATTTTTATTAAAGAAATGGTAAAAGTTTATATGCTAAATTTTTTTGCATGTTATTAGTTAGTATTTGAAGAAGATTTTGTAAAATTTTTGTTTAAAAATATTAAGAATTATGCCGCTGACGGAGCATTTTCCAAAACGCTTTCTGAAAAACATGATTTGCGGTGAACATCGTAATTAATTAACACATTAACGAAATTCAAAAACTGAAGTGAATTTGCTTAGAAGAATAATTTTGCCCGACCCCAACGTTTTCCTTTTTGAAAATTTTTGAATTTTTTGCGACTAAATGAAGCAAAAAACGCTATTTTCACTCAAAAAATCCGCCATTTTGTTGCTATATCTTGGAAAAAAATAAATAAATAAACAAAAGAAAAACGTTGGGGTCGGGTATTTTATGTGTTAAAAAAGTATGCCAAGTTTTGTGAAGATTGGTGCAGTAGTTTTTGAGTTATGATGTTCACCGACTTTGAAAATGGTCGTTTTGAGAAAAACGCGTTTAAAAGTATTCGCTGGACAAAATATTCACCTGCTCAAACCATGTTAATATTGTAATATCTACTAGAGTTTTGCATCAATTTAATTTTTATTTTATGTCCTTGAACAGAATCTTAATAGCTTCCGAAAAATGTAAAAACAAAATTTTTTTTATCACTTTTTATTGTTTATTTATAACTTTTGTCAATTCAGGTACGGAGACAATCAAGGGGTAAAAGCTCCATAACTTTGGCAATTTTGCTCCAAATGACTTAAAAATTTCAAGGGACATTTATGAGATGTTCTACTATAAGAGTAATAAAAGAAAAAAAAACGATTTTTTGAAAGTTGTTTGACCCTACCCCCCCTTAAAAATTAGTGTCATTTGGGACAAGATGATCCCTCAATGGGTGTACAAGATGATCCCCCTGATTCACATGTATTTTATCTCACCTTAAAATGAATTTTTTAGTATTAATAAAAAATTCAATTTCTCTCGCTTCTTATATGTTTTTGTTTTGAAAACTAACTTATTTAATACAAAAAGTTGAAATCTACATCTATTATATTAATTTTCTTGATGCAGAAAATGACACGTAATTATAAAATAGGAAAACGAATCGTAGTGAGTGTTTAAAATCATTTTTGGCCTAAATAATGCATATTGTATTGTAATTAGAAGTGTATCAATGTTAGTCATTGCCTGATTTTTTATTTAAAAAAATTAAAGTAATGCATTAAAATTTCCAAAAAACATCTTCATATATTACTTCTCAAAGTTGATAAAACATATTTACCGACAGGTCCTTAATTATAATAACAAATAACTTTCAAATAAATTATTTTTAATGTTTTAATGGCTTTATTGTCTTCCGTAGACCCTACTACGTAAGTATGTCAAATTTTAATTAATGTCATGAAGATTTGTTCGAGAAAAGTCGATTTATGTTTTTAAATTCAATAGATTAAACCTTTCAATGAACTAAACCTTTCAGTGTCACTGACGCCTGTAGGCGTCATCCAAACACTGGCCAGGAATCTCACTGACGCCTTTGACAAAAATCTTTCTATTTTTTTAATTCACTTAAAATTGGTTGCTCGGATTTTTTCAGGGTTAATTTATTTTATTTCAGAAATTTTAATTTTTCCTGACACGCGTGGTCGATTTCTTATATTTTGACGTGACACCTAATTGTGATTGATAGATCCAACTATTGATTTGATCTATTCTATTGATAGATAGAATGTTATAGATAATTTTACCATCGTTAACTCAGATTTAATCCGAGGAGAACGCCGAAAACAGCCTTAGTTCACACGCAAATCGATTTTTATGGAGCATTTTGTCTAACATATACTTTTTTAAAACATAATAATATTTATGAAATATATTCATTAAAAATAAATTATTTTTAAAATTTTTTTGTTTAAGAACTTTACAAAGATAGATTAATAAAACAAGGATGCCGAGGAAGTCGAAAATTAAACGTCATGATAAAGAAGGTCAGAAGCACCCTTACGTCAAAAATAAATGACCTTAATAAAAAAAGGACGAAATTGAGGAAGGTTTGTTAAATTATGTTTCTTATTTTTTTAATTTTATCATAATATCTTAGTGATTGTCTGACTACACAGTAAAACGTTTTAATTAAAATGAAAATAAATTTACATTTAATCTAGTCAAAATTAAAGCAGTACCTAAAAATAGTTTAGAGAGATTAGAAAACAAAGTAAGTACCCTACTGGAAGTAAAATGATAGAAAGAGATAGAAGTTTGGGAATAGAAGGAGATAAAGTTTTTTCTTTCCCTTTGAAATAGACACTTTGCATACCCGAAATATTATACCTTTTTATCTCCTAATTTCTATCTCTTTTTATACCCTATTATCCCCTATCTGTCTCTTTTTATATCTTATGTATTTTTATCTCTTTTTTTTATTACAATTTCAATTGAATTTATTATTTTAAAAAATATTTTTATAGTTTTCGTACTTCTATTTATAACCTATTTTTAACAAATCAAGTTATTTATTTACTTGTTATGAAATTATTATTTACTGTTTATATCTATATTTCATTTCACATTATTAACCAACATTGTACACATAATACTTAAAACCAAATTTGAAAAATCTCGCACGCATGAGGGCTCGAACCCTGAACCTTAGGGACGCAAGTCGAATACACATGTCACTCAGCCACGCTAGCTTGGAAGATATTTTTCTTGAACTACCTTTTCACTTTTGGGACTGTATTGATCTCTTTTTAGCTCTTACTCTATCACTCTTTATCTCTCAGTTGATCTCCTTTTTAAAGTTAAAGGAATAAAAGTGATAAGTATTGTATGTACTAATATGTAATTGGGATTAGAAAGCAAAAGAAGAGAATAGTATAATGGTTAAAAGGAGCATATAATTTAAAATTACGGATCAATTGTGGAGAACAGGAATTTTTTGACTAATTTTAATAAAATTAACTTGCACGTTCACAGTAAAAAGAAAGTCTTATTTTCAGCCATGAAAGGTACCTTAATTTAAGATGCAACATTTTTAAGACACCTTTAGTTAATTTCAAATCTTATTTTTTTGCTGAATTTAAAGAGCAAAAGCTTGCTGAATATCAACAAAAAATGTGCTGAATTTAAGGCAATCATGTTGAAAATCAGTTGTTCTACACTTAATTTAAAAAGTAGAACTGTAAATTCAGATTTCTTATCCTTATTTTCACGCAAGTCGAGCTTAAATTAAGACTGTCATTACTTTCAGGACTTGTTTAATTTCAGACAGTATTTAAAATAAGATTCACTTTTTACTGTGTTCTTTTGGTTGCTAATTACAAATAACACAGGCCGACAAAATTTTGTCGAATCTCAGAACCAAGAACCGGATAATACTTTTTCGAAGGTTTTTGACGTGCTGAATTCGAATCTGACCTCAGAATTGCCCCACCACGTCAGGTTTTTGAGATATTCCAACCTAAAAGTGCCAAAAACACGTTTTTGAGGCATTTTTGAAGTCCTGTACAATCAAGAGAAAATTTTTTTTCCTAAAGTTATTTACGGCATCTGAAAGTACTATTCTTCCCCTTTAAAAGGCCTTTTGAAATTTGAAAAAATCTTTATTTCTCACTAAGATATCGTCATTTGAATTTTTTCAATGTGGTAAATTGGTCAATATTCGTTTACTGAACACATTCAAAAAATTAAAATGATGATATCTCAGTAAAAGTAAAGATTTTTTAATGTTTCAAAAGGCCTTTTAAAGAGGAAGATTAGTACTTTTACACGCCGTAAATAAATTTAGGAAAAAAAATTTCTCTTGTTTGTACAGGACTTCAAAAATGCCCAAAAAACGTGTTTTTGGCACTTTTAGGTTAGAATACCTCAAAAACCTGACGTGGTGGGGCAATTCTGAGGTCAGATTCGAATTCAGCACGTCAAAAACCTTCGAAAAAGTATTATCCGATTCTTGGTTCTGAGATTCGACAAAATTTTGTCGGCCTGTCCCAATCAGCACATATGCTTGCCACAAACATGCATTAAGCTTGCCGTGCAAGGAGTGCAAGCTTACAGAGCAAGCTCGTGACAAGTTTGTGGCAAGTAACAAAATGTCCTATTGCTGCAAGCTTACACTGCAATCTTGCTACAAGATTATGATAAGAGCTTGCTGCAAGCTTGTGAGGCAAGTTTTCGACAAGCTTATTTGGCAAACTTGCTACAAGCTTGCCAGGTAAACTTGCTACAAAGTTGCTGCAAGCTGCCGGATAAATTAAAAAACTTGACACGATGCGCAGTTGTATTCTATGGCATTTACGGCTGTGCAGTAAATTTCTTTGACACCTGGATATATTGCTGAGTGTATATTTTGAAATTTATAAGAAAATATCCAGAAAAAAATTAAAATTGATTTAATTAAATTGTATATACTTGTGCAGCAAGCTTGCAATAAGCTTACTGCAAACTTACACTAGAAACTTGTAGCAAGTTTGCCAAATAAGCTTGTCGAAAACTTGCCTCACAAGCTTGCAGCAAGCTTATATCATAATCTTGCAGCAAGATTGCAGTGCAAGCTTGCAGCCATAGGACATTTTGTTACTTGCCACAAACTTGTCACGAGCTTGCTCTGTAAGCTTGCACACCTTGCACGGCAAGCTTAATGCAAGTTTGTGGCAAGCATATGTGCTGATTGGGGTGTAATCAATATTTTATAAAAGATGTTCCCATGGGTTTTTTTTATCTCAAATTACTGTATTGGATTCTCCATTTCCAATTTTTATAAACTGATCTCTAATTCGTATCCAGTGTTCCAAAAACTATTAGATAAGGCAGTTCATCATAATTGAATAATTTTAAAAATTGTCTCTTTATATAGAGGAAACTGGGACTAAATGTTAAATTTTGCACAAATGATTATTTTAGACAATAAATCGACTTAGATGCCAATATGTGTTAAGGTGGAAACTTATTTGAGCGATGATCTCAAATCTTTGGTCTCATTCCAAAAAATCAATGAAAGTATAAAAAATAATTTTCTGAAAGTTTGAAGTAAATCATATAATATTAATACGTGCCTCCAGTCGACTTAAGTTTAAAAAATGATGATTATAGCGGAGAAAAATTTGTTTGAAAGAACTTATATCGTATTTTCTGAGAGAGTGCAAAATGCAAAATGGGGTGGCATCAAATTACTGTACAAAACATGCAATATTTTTTCAAAATTTATTAAATTCTTGTATGAGATTATAAATACAAACAAGAAATAGTATTCTTTATTAATATTATTATGAGAAAACAAGTAATATTTGTTAAAATTAAAAAAACATCGATAATGCAAAATATCGATATTCAGAGAGAAGAGAATAGTGAAGGCGAATGTCGCCAGGGGCGCTACTATCGCTCTCCATGTATTTCTGCTACTAAACGTGTTTAGTTGTCACAACTGTAACTCTTCTCTCCGTGTGTCGATAGTATAAATGACTCGAAATGGGAATATTGTCGATTTTTGTATGAATCCCCTTAATAATAAAATTGGATTGTATAATTGGTACAATTTGTATACAGTCTGTCAGTAGGTTTTTTCTTTTAAAGTAGTTTACGGTATAGGACACAGTAATTTATTTTTAATCACTGCCTTTATCTGAAGCAAAATTAAAGGTTAGTTTATTTACACTTTAAGTAAAACCTTTTTTATTTTTATATTTCTTAAAATCGATTTGAGTTAAACATTAGAATTTCATTGTGTCAATATGCAATATAATAATACAATATAAATAATTAAAACATTTTAATAGACTTTAACCCTTTAAGCACCAAATGTAAAAAATTTCACCTGAACTTCGACAGAACTTTTTAGAATGAAAAAGAACTGATAAAAGTTTTGAAATATACATTTCTTGAAGCTCTGAAACCGCTCTTTCGAATGCCACAATAAAAAATATTGTAAATACATAAATAAACAAATTACATATAATTAATTAATAAAAACACGATTTTTTAAAGATTTTTCATTGGAAATCAACTTTTTTTTATAATTTATGGCAAAGACATACATCTCAAAGGAATAAACATCGCGTCAAAAATGTCCGACCTGAAATGTAGTAACATAAAAATGTCGTTCAAAGTTGACTTTTTAATAAATAATATACAACAAATGCACTTTTTTTCAATACTTCATCGGATTTATTTAAAACTGGTTACTCGTGGATTTTTGGGGTCACTGATTTCGAATATGATAGTAGTTTTCTAGAATTCAAATGTCGGATCCAATATCCAACTGGTTACTCATGGTTTTTTGGGATCGCTGACCATGTTTTACACGTTTTTCAGCCATCAAAACGTCTCTAGTAGTAATGACGTTACCAACTCTCACCGCGTTGAGGTAAACGTAGATTTTGGAGTCTTATTTTAAAAAATTCTTTTTGTTTCTTTTTATTTTTTACATTTTTGTTTTTTTATTTGTCTTATCAATACAGTTTTCTATTTTTAAATTCATTTTTCATAATTAAAATTAAAACATTCTTTGTAAAAAAAATAAGACACTCCAAAATCTACGTTTATCTCTATGCGGTGAGAGTTGGTAACGTCATTACCAGTAGAGACGTTTTGACGGCTGAAAAACGTGTAAAACATGGTCAGCGACCTCAAAAAACCCTGAGTAACCAGTTGGATATTGGATCCGCCATTTAAATTCTAGAAAACTACTATCATATTCGTAATCAGTGACCACAAAAACCCACGAGTTACCAGTTTTAAATGAATCCGATGAAGTATTGAAAAAATGTGCATTTGTTGTATATTATTTATTAAAAAGTCAACTTTGAACGACATTTTTAATCTGCCATTAAGTTTTTTTTTATTTTTTATGTTACTACATTTTAGGTCAGACATTTTTGACGCGATATTTATTCCTTTAAGATGGATTTCTATTCCATAAATTATAAAAAAATTTGATTTCTAAAGAAAAATCTTTAAAAAATCGTGTTTTTTGTTAATTAATTGTATGTAATTTGTATATTTATCAATTTACAATATTTTTTATTACGGCACTCCAAAGAGCGGTTTTAGAACTTTAAGAAATGTATATTTTAAAATTTTTGTAACTTCGTTTTCATTCTAAAAAGTTCTGTCAAAGTTCAGGTTAAATTTTTGTACACTTTGTCCTTAAAGGGTTAACACCGCAATGTTGCCTTAATATTGCTTAGCAATGTACCCACAGGGCGAACATAATTAATATTATCAATTTTGGCATGCAATATTGACATATGTGACGCTCCACGGTGAAAAGGACCTCAGTTGCAATAGACAAATTTTTCAGGCATGGCATTTAAAGTAGAGCTACTCGGATTGGTAAAAACGTAGCAATGAAATTCATCCCCATTACTCACTACACATTGATACTTGTCAGTGTTCACGAAGAGTACGATTTTTTAAAGATTAATAACAAAAAACCTGTATTTGAAAGAACAACTCAAAAACTATAGAATGATATAGATGATAGAATGATAGAACTAAAAACTAATTTTTCTGAATAAGGTTTCTTTCACCGTAGGACATCACATAGTACACAGGCACACAAAAAAAAGTTGTCTGTTTTTGAACCAGACATACATATCTTATAGTATTTTTGCCCGCTGAAAACGAATCTGAAGTCAGAATTGCTCCATCACCCTCTGTTTTTTTTAAATCGAGAAAACTATTCTTAACTTCAAATTTTAAAGTAAAAAAAATTGAATCACAAATTTCTCTTTAAAACAAAACAATAAATTTATCTACTTCTGCTACAACAACTCAGAAACAATGTCAACATTGCTTAAACACCCTTTGTCTTTTATTAAATCGAAAAAACTACCCCTAAAATGTAAAAATTCAAAATTATAATATTAAAATTAAAAACCACATTGTTTTTCAAAATAGAACAATATATTTATGTACTTCTCTTTCAACAACTGAAAAGCAATGTCAAAATTGCTCCATCACCCTCTGTTTTTTTTTAAATTGAAAAACCAACCCTTAAATTTACAAAATAAATGTTTAAAGTAAAAAAATGAAAATCCACATTGTTTTTCAAAACAGAACAAAAAATTTATGTATTTCTTTATTAACAACTCAAAAGCATTAGCAAAATTGCTCCATCACCCTTTGTTTTTCAAATTGAAATAACTCCCCCTAATATGTAAAAATCAAAATGTATAATAAAAAAAAATGAAAAGCCACAACAAATTGTTTTTAATTTAAATTTAACAAAAACAAATTATGATGTTTTAATTCTCAATATAATTTAAACCAATTTGTTGTGGTTTTTCATTTTTTTATTATACATTTTGATTTTTACATATTAGGGGGAGTTATTTCAATTTGAAAAACAAAGGGTGATGGAGCAATTTTGCTAATGCTTTTGAGTTGTTAATAAAGAAATACATAAATTTCTTGTTCTGTTTTGAAAAACAATGTGGATTTTCATTTTTTTACTTTAAACATTTATTTTGTAAATTTAAGGGTTGGTTTTTCAATTTAAAAAAAAACAGAGGGTGATGGAGCAATTTTGACATTGCTTTTCAGTTGTTGAAAGAGAAGTACATAAATATATTGTTCTATTTTGAAAAACAATGTGGTTTTTAATTTTAATATTATAATTTTGAATTTTTACATTTTAGGGGTAGTTTTTTCGATTTAATAAAAAACAAAGGGTGTTTAAGCAATGTTGACAATGTTTCTGAATTATTGTAGCAGAAGTAGATAAATTTATTGTTTTGTTTTAAAGAGAAATTTGTGATTCAATTTTTTTTACTTTAAAATTTGAAGTTAAGAATAGTTTTCTCGATTTAAAAAAAACAGAGGGTGATGGAGCAATTCTGACTTCAGATTCGTTTTCAGCGGGCAAAAATACTATAAGATATGTATGTCTGGTTCAAAAAACAGACAACTTTTTTTTGTGTGCCTGTGCTATGGACCTTAAATATTGTGCTGTTTCTGGTATAACTAAAATATTAAGATTTTGAAGTAAACAAAATTTCAGATATATGGGTAAATCTCTGGAAACTTTAACATTTGAATTTGAATTTTTTCAAAAAATTTTTTGTGTGCACAATTTTGATATTTTTACTATTACATCTTCGACCAAAATAGATTTCATTTTTATTACTGTACAACCATTATTTGGTTGCCATCTATTTTAAAATATAAATTTTTGGAAAGAAAATAATGTTAGGTTATCTAAATCTGTAACAAGATATACATAAAGAATTATCTCCTACATTTAAGTAAGTTATTTTTCGAAATATGAAGATTTCGACTATATCAGCAGATAGTGACATCTATTAGATGTCATTTGAACTCTTTGGTTTAGAGTTAGGTGTTACATGATAATTACTTCGATATGGTTGTCGATAAGTAATTAATTTTTTAAAATTAATTTTGATCTGAAAAAATAAGCTGCGTGAACGAATGCACTGTGCATCTGTGAGGACTCGAACCCCAGTTCATAGCTGCCTGTCGCGGGACCTACGCCTATCAATGCACCTTGCCAACACAGCCTGGACGTACACGCTTCTTATATTCTCAGATCAAGCCCATCACTAGTCAAGAGCTATATATAGTTAATGTTAGAATTTATTCGCTGATAGAAATTTTGAAATATGAAGATTTCGACTATATCAGCAGATAGTGACATCTATTAGATGTCATTTGAACTCTTTGGTTTAGAGTTAGGTGTTACATGATAATTACTTCGATATGGTTGTCGATAAGTAATTAATTTTTTTAAAATTAATTTTGATCTGAAAAAATAAGCTGCGTGAACGAATGCACTGTGCATCTGTGAGGACTCGAACCCCAGTTCATAGCTGCCTGTCGCGGGACCTACGCCTATCAATGCACTGCTGATATAGTCGAAATCTTCATATTTCAAAATTTCTATCAGCGAATAAATTCTAACATTAACTAAGTTATTTTTCAGTATCACAAAAACATAATTAAACATGAAAATAAATATAATAAACGTCTAATACAACTAATAAGGACAACATTACAATAAAAAATTAATGAACATTTTTTACGTATAATTATTTGAATTAGTAACATGGACTTTTCTAATTATTTGATTGGCTGAATTGTTTTGAAAAAATATCGAGGATTTTAATATAACTTTGAAAAACACTAACAGTTTCATGAAAGTTTAATAAAAAATAAATAAATATTACTTAAGTGCCTTCCGTTGATAAATTTTTCATTCCGCGCTTCCTTTTTCTCGTTTTTTATTTTCTTTTCTTTAATTTTCTTTCATTTTGTCACTTTTTATTACATTCTTGGTTACTTCGTGATAAATAATATGGAACAAATAAATGTGAAACTTCAGATTGATTGGAAAACGATTGATTTGACCAAGCGACATATTTGACGAGGGACAATTTGAATATCCACGTAAAAAAAATAATTAAATAAGAATTAGAAAAAATAAAAAAACATGCACAGTTTTAATTACATCTAAAGTAACATGTGCCCCAATTGTGGAGCAAATTAAATAAGAAACTTTGGAGAAATTAATGATTTGACCAGCGACATTTTTTTCGTACTACACCAGTATCACAAGTAACCAACAATTATTTTTCTTAAAATATAGTTGAAAATAAAAATAAAAATCACGCACATAAAATTTGAATTACAATTCAATTGTGGCTCTTATTTCAAATTTTTTCACTAAGTTTTTTAATGTTTATTTTATAAAACCATTTTGATTTGACCAGCGACACAAAAACTGAGGGACACTTTATAGAAGATTATATCTCTATAATTTTTACTTTTTATTTTTCTTAAGTTTGTTTATGTAATTCTTAAGATATTCTTAAATACTTTATAACAGTAAAAAACGTGTTTTCCAAAAAAATCTTATTTAAACAGTTAAAATACTTTTAGGAAAAATGAAAGTGACACTTGCAAAATCATATGGTATTGTGAACTTTAATAAAGAAAAACGTAGAAAAAATAAACAAAATAATTTATATCAATGGTTAAATCGTACTCCTTACTTTCTTTTTAAAAACATGTAAATATTTAAAAATCATTAGTTTTCAAATTTAGTCTGTTTAAGTGAAAATAATGTGAGGGACATAAAGGTTAAAAGTTCCAGAGATTCGCGCATATACTTTTAATTGAATTATTTTGTATATAAGTCAAATTTTCTCAAATATACCAATGTCAAAATTACAAGTTGTTGAATTGTTATTTAACAAATTATCGCAGATTTGCGTACTCAAATTCGTTTGGGTTCTCAGAATTTTTGAGTACCTGATTGAATTCAGGTTTTCGAAAATGCCAAGTACCCGAATTTTTAGAAAAGCGAATGATTTCAGGTACCTGAAAATTCCGGCTTACACGATTATTTTGGGCTACTCGAATGCATTTGAGTACTCGAAAATATCTGGTGGCCGATACATCAAGAAAACTCGAGCTCGGCCCTATCCGACCGAAAACAAATTCTACCCGACCCGACTTGACTTTTTGCACAATACAATGGAAATTTTTTTTAAAAAAATTCAAAATTCAACGCTTTTTTGAACATTAAAAATTTTTTAAATTATTTTTTTCAAAAAGAACCCTTTTTATTTTCCTTTTTTTGTATCACAACATAGCTTAATATGTGTACTTTCAATATGTTACCAAAAAAATTACGTTTTTTGTGTTCTAATAATTAATTTATTTATTAATTTTTATTTATTACCTAATTAATAATTCGGAAATAAAAAAACGTCATTTTTGGGTTTCATATATTAAAAGTACACATCTTAAGCTTTCTTTTGGTACAAAAAAGGAGAAAGAAGGGTGTTTTTAAAAAAAATTAATAAAATATTTTATTTTCAAAAAAGGGTTAAACATAAAGATGTTGATTTTTTTTAAATAAATAAAATCTTTTTAGAGAAAGAACTAACACTCTATCCTTATTTGTATGCATGATTTTATTTTGTTAATTAATTTTTTATAAATATTTATTTATAGAACTTTAATTTATGCAAAATACTTCATATGGGACTCGATGGGTGCAGATTTTATAATGCTTTAAAGTTGCGAATTCAGAACTGCGTTAACTTTATTTTGTTGTTGAATATTTAAATTTTTATTAATTAATTATTTAATGATTAGAAAACAAAAAAACGTCATTTTTTGTTACATATATTGAAAATACACATATTAAGCATTCTTATGATACAAAAAAAAGAAAATATTTATATATGTGACGATCCACAAGAAAACGTGCCTTAGCTCCTAAAAAATTAATGTCGAATTTTAATAGTACTCTGTAGATTTTGAGTTTCTCTTTCATGTACAAAATTTTAAAATACTTTTTAATTATAATTAGATTTTTTTGTTATAAATGTTTAAACATGAGCATAATTTGAACCAAACAGCTTCAAATAAGTTTCTCGTAAAATTCATAATCGGGAGCTAAAGCACGTTTTCTCGTGGACATGAAAACGATGAAAAAATGTTAATTCGTATTAATTTCAAATTTTTTTATCTTGCAGAAAACTGTGACATCGATGAATATGTTTTGGCGGAAGATAATTAAAAATAAGGAAGTGAAGGGTGTTTCGACTTTTCTATACATTTAAATTTTAATTTAAATGTGACTAAGTATGCTTTTAATAATTGCATTTATTTGTGAAAAATGTTAGAGCGCTACAATTAAGAATAGTTTTACAAATGTCATTATAATAATGAAGAAAATCATTTAAACTATATCTTTAACACTTTAATAATTTAGAACAATTTTAAATTATTTAAATATTTAAAATGTAATTAACACCTCACGTTTTATAGTGAAATGTTTTAGCGCTATATTGAAATACAGTTTTACAACTGTTATTACAAAAATTAAAACAAAATTTAAACTATGTTATTACAACTTTTAGAATTTTAAAAATTTAAAATGTATTTTACCTTTCATGTTTTCTGTGGTTAAAAATACAAATAGTTAAAAGTTGAAAAAATCGAGAAGTTGATAATTAAAATTTAAAAACAATTGTCATATACTTATCCTTAAATAATACCATCAGACGTCTGTCTGTACATTGCTTAAAACTTCAAAATTATTGCATAAATAGTTGTTATTAACATCAAGGATTCCAGAAATAATCTTAAAAATTTTAATGTATATATGTATGTATGTATGTGTGTCACAAAATTTTTGTACCCTAAGCACACAAAAACGCGTTTTCTAATTTCAACTAAATTTGGCACATTGTTAGATATTGACCCAAGGAAGGTTTATCAATTTACAAATTTAAAAAATATTAATTAGAACGAGAGATTTTTTAAAAAAATCGAAAAATTCAAAATTTTAAATTTTTTATGGAATGTTTTAAAATTTTCTATACTTAAGTATTACATGTTATTTAAGCACATTTCAGCTTAATTTTGCAAAAATACTATCTTATAACTAATATATAAAATATATTATTAATTTATATTCGTTTATATATTATTAATATAAAAATATTATATAAATATATAATATATAAAAAAGTAGTATAAATTTTGTTACGGGTAATTTTAACCAATGCTAACTCGCATAGACAGTGGCGCTCTTACCAAGGTGAAATTTTGTTGCAGCGAATTTTTACCCCAAAATCAGGTTAAACTTTATGCTTTGTTTTTCTTATGAAAGTCGAAAAAAATATAATTGATACTAATTACTATTAAACTAAAGCTTAATTGCTCTTTGATTAAGATCTTTAATTAAGATTTTAACGTCAAAATAATACAATTCAGAATTATTTATTCATCCAATTTATTCAATATTATTTAATTGCAAGAATTTTAGAAATATTGAAAATGAAGTTTTTGTTATTAAAACGATATTGCAGGATATCAAGAATTGTAACTCACATGTGATACAATACAAGCACTATGCTACTGGGTAAAAACTTAGATGTTAACAAGTTTTTTTATTTTAATTCTAGATTAAACTTTTAGAGATGTTTTGAACAATGTAAAGACAAAAGTTATAATAACAGGGTGTCTACCAACCCGGAAATATCCGGGAATTTAATGTGACCGAGAAAAACTGGGAACAAGTTAAACCAGGAATTTTCTTATCAAATAAAAAAAAGTTTTATTATAATTGGCACAAATAAACAAATTAGTTAAAAATAACTGATTTGATAATAAAATGTCAGTCCCATAATCAAATAATAGTATTTTCCTACTGAAACAGTTAATGGTAAATAATTATTATTTTTCCGGTCAATATAAATTCCCTATTATTTTACGGTTTTCCAGATTGGTAGATAAACTGCTACATGTATTGGTAGGAACTAAAAACCGTCAAAGACGGGTATAACAGCTAGTTACTTACAATATTAGACCTACAATGCTCAATTTTCTTTTATATATGTTTATATATTAAATTAAATATATATATTAAATTCGATGTTTTGAGCATTCGGCCAACTGACAATTAGATGTTCTAAGTATTCAACGAACTGATAATTACATGTTTTTAGCATTCGACGAATTGACGATTCGATACTTTTAGCATTCTATGGTTTGTCCATTCGACGACTTGGACTTTAGGAAAAATGCAAGCGTCTCGATTTGACAAGGTGATGGCTGAAAAAAAGACCGATTTTAGGCGACAATTTAAAACAAGTGCGAGTAGAACTCGTACTAACACCGAAGGTTCCGTACCCTCTTTTAACCCTCGGAGAACACATGGGGTTATTTTGACCCCACGATTTTTTGCGAAAAGTTTTTTATCTATTGTTTAATATTTTTTATAAGGGTTATAAAGTACACAGACTTATTTTACAGAGTTTAAACTATATTTTAAAAAATTTTTTAGATTAATCAGATGAACAGTTCAAAATTGGCTGAGCATTGAAAAAATGATCTAAAAAAGAGGTGTGTTCTCCGAAGGTTAAAACTTCTACTTTTTTGCTAAAATAATGAATGAATAATTTATGAAGATAAATTATAACTATTTCAACTATATTTTTATTGTAATCTACAGTGAAAATACAAAAGTGTACCAATTTTCATCTCTTGAGATAAAAAACTGAAAAAAATATGAAGATCAAATCCAATCACGTTCGCTATATTTTTCCTGAAATCTAGGCGTAAAAATGAATAAGTATGTCAATTTTAAGCTTTCTAGGTAAAAAACTGTGAGGGCTATGGGGGCCTTTTTTTTGCAAAAAAAGGCCTAAATTTGATGTTTTTTGCGGAAAACTATGAAGATCAACTCCAATCACGTACACGTACATACGTGTACCAATTTTTAAGCTCTCTAGATGAAAAACTGTGAGCAATTGCATATCTGATTTGGATCTTTAAGCCCATGTATTTTGTAAGAAAGGTTACTTTAGAAAATTCGTATCTACCAAATTACAGGTAACTGGGTCAAATTGTTTAGCTTTTAAAGGGGAATACGAAATTGGCTCATGACACAAGAGTCTGAACAATAGGATTTGTAGATGTACGGAACCTTAAATATTGGCTAAATGACTTCTGAAATATCTTGTTCTTTTCAAAATTTTATCATCTTCCAAAATATCAACAGAAAAAAATTTTAGTTTTCATAATTTTTATGTTTTAAAATGTTTTTCATTCGTCTGAAAATGGGTGGTCTCTCAATTTTGACCGGTAGTGTAAATAAATAATAAATAAAGTAACATAACCTTAAGTTCATTATCAATAATATTCTTTTAAATATTAAAATTTACGATATTTAGTATATTTAACATAAAATATCGCCACACAGGAAGAAAAAACAAACTTTTTTAACATGAAAAAGGTTTATGCTGACCTAGCATAAGTATTTACTGCGTTCAATGCAAGAATTCAACAGTTTTTATCATAATAATATTGTTTATAGTTCAAGATAGTGTCGAACATACTCTGATAAAAAGAAACTAATACTTGAAAAACTGTAAGTAATCGCAATTGAAAACATTTCATACTTTTGTAACGAGACACCAACAAATGACGATTTTTGCTTTTAATTTGCTTGAAAACGTAAACTACCCATGGGTATTTCTGATTAAATTCTAGCTAATCGTCAGTTGTGGCTTCTTTTTTTCTCCGTGCAGTCATTTGCAAATAAAAATTTAAAAATACATAAAAGCTACATTAATAATTTCTAAAAATTTTTTTTTAATTTTCCCATACAGAAATAATTTTAAAAAAGTTTTTAGATATAAAGATCCGAATATTATCAAAGATTAATCACGAAAAATTAAATCAATAAAAAGGAAGAATGTTCAATAATTAAAATTCTACAACAGATACGTCAACGTAGGTTGCCTTTCAGGTTATGGACTCATGAGATTCAATATAGGAAAATGCAGTCAAATGTTTCCAGGGAAATAATATAGGATGAAATATGGAATTGCTTTTCGATTATGGTTTTAGGAATGGGATTCTACGTGGGATGCAAGAATTCTTATGGGCCAGCTAATGAGATTCAATATAGGAAAATACTGTCAAATGTTTCCAGAGAAATAATATAGGATGAAATATGGGATTGCTTTTCGATTATGGTTTTAGGAATGGGATTCTACGTGGGACGCGAGAATGAATGTGGGTCAGCTCATAAGATTCAATATAGGAAAATACTGCCAAATGTTTCCTGGGAATTAATATAGGATGGAATATGGGATTGCTTTTCGATTATGTTTTTAGGAATGGGATTCTACGTGGGATGCAAGAATGAATGTGAGTCAGCTCATAAGATTCAATATAGGAAAATACTGTCAAATGTTTCCAGGGAAATAATATAGGATGAAATATGGGATTGCTTTTCGATTATGTTTTTAGGAATGGGATTCTACGTGGGATGCAAGAATGAATGTGAGTCAGCTCATAAGATTCAATATAGGAAAATACTGTCAAATGTTTCCAGGGAAATAATATAGGATGAAATATGGGATTTCTTTTCGATTATGGTTTTAGGAATGGGACTCTACGTGGTGTTACGTCAATACGAGAAACCTTTTCAAAATATACCTAACGTTCCTCGTTTTAAATTAGTTTCAATAAAGAATCTAATTTGGGATGAGGATAAGTCAATGAGCCTACTAAATGTTGTGAGAGAATAATTTATTTAAAAACCAACAAGAAAGAAAAGTATTGACAAAAATACAATGAGTATAGTTCTAAATTATAAACCTTACTTTTAAGAATAACGATTACTGGTGTTGAATGATGTGGTGATATTATCTGGTAATCCGATCTTGAATGGTGTTGAGGGCTGGTCGCAAAAGGAGCCTCAAACAGTTGTCCTTAATGTTCGTGTATTAGTCCTCTTGTTTACACTAATGAGATAGTGTATTATATTTTGGTAATATTTGCTTTCTTCCAGACGGACGTCGCCTCCTTAGCAAATTTCGATGGTTCGAAATTTGGAATGTGTTGTTTCAATATAAGATAGATACTTGAATTTATTTTCAAATTGATATTTTTGAAAATAGTAAAAATCACCTTAGGGGAAATGATTCTCTTTTAATCGTAGTACGTTTCAAATCAATACTTTTAAATAATTTTAAAGTTCACTTTTAAAGGAAACACTTTCAAAACAATATTTGGGGATAACTTGTTCTTCACTTTTTAGATTATACTTGGAGTTCACTGGACGATGGTAGATTGAAGACTAATTGATTTCCAAAAAATTATTCTCTGTTCTAATCAGAAATATTCACCCTTTTTATATAAAAATTTCCTCATCAGACGAACGCTCCTAGCTAGAAAATTCGTCTTGACCTTAATAGTTTTTTGTGCGCAAGACATCGCTTCGAGCTCGCATAGACTTGCAAGCGGAAGATCTCGCTTCGACCTCGCATGGAGTTGAGCTCCCAACTTTGTCCTTGATCCTCAGGTGTGGCGTGTGTACATATTAATAATCTGTATCTCTGATCTTGAATTTCTCGTAATCGTTATTCTTTCGAAAATCTTTTAAAATACTATTCTTTCCTGGATTTGTAATAATGAACATAAAATATAGCTACAATATTCGTTAAAAATATATTGAATATAATGCAAATTTAAAACACACATAAAATAGGAATTACAATATTTGTTAAGAATATACTGAATATAATGCAAATTTAAAACATACATAAAAATAACAATTATAATATTGTTAGGAAATATATTGAATATAATGCAAATTTAAAACATACATAAAAATAGGAATTAAAAGTACTGCATATCGTATCATGATGAAATACATTATTTTAATAGAAGATATATGCATTATCGATTAAATATAATATATGAAAATAAACATATACGTGAAAACATAGTTAAATTAGGTATATTAATAAGAAGATACGGACGTAACAGTGGGATGCAAGAATTCTTATGGGTCAGCTAATGAGATTCAATATAGGGAAATACTGCCAAATGTTTCCTGGGAATTAATATAGGATGGAATATGGGATTGCTTTTCGATTATGTTTTTAGAAATGGGATTCTACGTGGGATGCAAGAATGAATGTGGGTCAGCTCATAAGATTCAATATAGGAAAATACTGTCAAATGTTTCCTGGGAATTAATATAGGATGGATTATGGGACTAGACCATTTTTCTGGGTTAGCTGATGAGATTTTATCTGGGATTCAATTGTCGGCATAGATAAATCTTACTAGATATGATCCCATATAGGAAACTATATGTTATCCCTCATAGAACTCTACATGGATCATCATGGGAGATGTCTCATAAGAATTTTATATAAGATCTTACATGTGATCTTTTATGATATCTCATGTAGGATCTTGTGTAGGATCCTACATAGGTTTTTGCAGTAGGGACTCGATAGCATTTAATATTTTTTAATCATATCACTAAAGAAAAATTCGAAAGAAGGTCAAAAAACTAAAATATTTGATAAAATGTAGTGTAACGAAGGTAGTTACGGAGTGGAGTCACGGAGTGGAGTTTTCACATCATATTTATTTAATATTTCAGTAATTTGATCATTATTTTTTAATTTTTCGTTATGATTTAACTAAAAACTTTATAATCATAACATATGGCTAGCCAATTTTTAATTGCTTATATTTATTTTACTGTTTTATAACAAAAACGCCGTATGAAACAGTGCAAAAATAATTTGTCCTTTTTGAGAGAATCACCCATAAGCTTCTAAAGGTAAATTTTCTTTTAGAGAACGCGTTACAGCATTTTCCAAATTTGTTAAATTTTAGCTGCGAATCAGCAATTAGGCGGTGTTCTGCCGGTGATATTTTTATACTGACTTAGTACTGACTGCTGGTAAAAAATCAGTACTGAACAGCGTTACCAGCCAGGGATTTCCCAGTACTGGAGTCAGTACTGCTATACTGCCAGTCAGTACTGGGTCAGTACAATGCCAGTATTACATTTCTACTTGGGTTGTTATTAACAAATTAATGATTTTTCAAATTTTTTTTTATTTCGTAGCCTTCTATGTACCCTAATAATATTTGTTAAAGATACGACGATTAATGTTTCAAAATTTAATTAAATTGGAAAAAAAAAATTTTCATTTTTTTCCACTTATTATCTACAGTTTTTATCCTATAAAAAAGTCAAAAGAAAAAAAGTTGCGCATTTCTGTTTTCTACAATGAAGTATAATTTAAAAATCGAAATTTCAAATTTCAATTTTTTGAACATTTTGGGTCGCTTGACTAGAAATAGCGTGTGCAGTGGAACGCTCGGCGAGTTCTTCTTCTCGGTTTCTCAATTCATGTCGTAAACGTAGAAGAAATTCGAATAAATGGAATTAGTGAATTAATTTGAGGCAGCGTGATACGACATAAATCTGTCATTTCTACTCCTTATTCTGTTCAATTAATGGTAGTTTCTTTTTTTAAAATTATAGAGAAGGCTTTAAAAATATTTTAAATAAACTATTATATATATATATATATATATATATATATATATATATATATAAACTTTATACCCCTTTTTACAGCTTGATTCGAATCGAAACGTTACTGCTGTGTTATGTACATGCGTATCGCAGGCCGGTGGCAAATGTAAACACGTGTTTGCTTTAATTCATTATGTAAATACTGATCGAAGTATCAGTAAAACAAACCTCGAAAAAGAATGGGAAAAGCCTTCTGACACTCGAATTGCAAAAGATTTATATGCAAAAGGTTTAGCTGTTGCAGATTATTTTAAAGTAAAAAATGCCAAAGAAAATATTAATTGCTCTTCTTACAATTTAAAGTATTCGGACCTTACTTATTTGTGTGCCTTGCGTTCTATTCTTTATGAGGAAGAAAAGGCAAAAGGGGAAAACTAACTAAATCAATTCTTAATGATTGTATTAGTTTTCTTGTCACTTCAAGTAAAGATAAGGACTGTGATATATGTATTCGAAGTGTAATTGATAAATCAAAGTGCATGATTCTAAAGAATCATGCACTTTGTTACTTTCAGTAACGTTTTAGAAGAAGTTGAATCAAAATATCTTGATTTCTACCGGCAAGAAGTATTTCGGAAAACGAAATAATAAGTATATGTTTACAAACAAGAAATCAATCCAGTCCTATCTTGAATTTCATCGAGAACGGTCGTGTTATTGTAGCTCTGTGTCTACATTTATTTTCGTAAACGTGTTTCGATTAAATTTAAAAATTAAAAGGAAAATTACTTAGTGCTCAAGTGAATTGTTTCATTGGTGCTTGTGTAGTGATTGTGCAAGTCTGAAGGAGATGCACTTCGGTGCACTCATCAAAAGACGAAAAAATGAGTCTTAATCAAGACACCTCCCAAAGTTCATCACAAAATGTAAACCAACAAGAACAAAACAGCTCCCAAGCCACACCGACATATGCAGCCGCCACCCAGAAAGACCAGTTTCCAAAAAAAGACCAAGCCATTGTCATTGATTCAATTTCTGATATTCCCATCGATAAATATATTTTAGAAATTGGAAAACTCACCAGCCCAAATAATATCAGATTGGTATCGAGAATATCAGGAAACCGAGTCTGTGTGTACTTACAAAGTAAACAAACTGTCACAGACATTATATCAAAACACTCACACATCAAAATTAATGACAACACACTACAAGTGAGACCACTAATTACTCATTACAAAAGACTGATACTATCTAACGTGTGTCCAGTTATTCCCCACTACGTTTTAACTGATGCCTTAGAAAAACTGAAAATTAGAACCAACTCTGCAATGACCTTCATAAAAGCAGGAATGTCCAACCCAGGATACTCTCACATCCTCAGTTTTAGAAGACAAATTTATATTCACCCTGAGGATGAAGAATTGATTCCAGAGTCCCTCCACATCAAATTTGACGACACAAATTATTGGATCTATCTCTCAACAGATACTCTCAAATGTTTTCTATGTAAACAAAGTGGGCACATAGCTAAACAATGCTCTCAAAATACAATACCCAACACAGATCAACTTGATGATTTAGAAACAACATCGGTAGAAAATGGAAAAACTATCGACCTGCCAAAGCCTTCTCCAACAAAAAATAAAGCACCTACACAAACACAACAATATAAACGTACTCTTTCAGATACTTCATCTACCAAGGCCACCGACACGATGAACGAACCAAACAACGATCTTCCAGATACTCACTCCAATCAAACAAATCTCAAAGAAAATGACAATGAAACTTGGAAAAACCAAAAGTCCGAACACAAGCCAAAAAAATCAAAATCATCTAACCCAAAGTCTGAAAACAATGAAACCGATCAAAATACAACCATAAAAGGCATACTAAACGACCCAAAAAATAAATACCCTCTCACTTACATGCAATACCAAAGCCTTCTAGATAACACCAAGGGTGTCAAAGATATCACAGCTACTGCCTTAGAGTACTGCAACGATTTAAACTCACTCACTTCAATGTTGTCAGATCTATACCCTCATCTTAAAACGAAAAGTGCAAAAATACAACACACAAAAATGATAAACAAACTTAAAAATTTCCTTGATAACTTGGATGCAGAAACAACAGACGAGGACAGAAATTCTACCTGTTCCGAGTCTGAAAATAAAACATAAAAACAAATAAAAAGGGTTCAACTATACACAAGGAAACACAAATGGATTTTAATATCACACAGTGGAATTTAAATGGCTTTATTAGAAGATTCGAATTCTTAAAACTACTAATTAAAAAACAGAACCCGCAAATAATATGCCTTCAAGAAACTAACTTTAAAGATCATACAAAAATAAACTTAAAAAACTTTAACATTTCTTTTAAAAGTAGAATAAATACTGAACGAGCTAGTGGTGGAGTAGCAATTTACTGTAAAGACGACGTCTAGAGCGAAGAAATAAAATTAACAACTAATCTAGAAGCTGTTGCAATAAAAATCCTGTTACAAACAGAAGTATGCATTTGTAATGTCTACATTCCAAACAGATACAATTTCAATCTACAAGAACTCCAACATTTAATAAATCAACTCCCTAAACCATTCATATTAACTTGAGATTTTAATAGCCATAATGAACTATGGGGATCTTCGCAAACAGACCTACGTGGGAAAATAATAGACAACTTCTTGGACGATCCAGACATTTCATTACTCAACAATACCCACCCCACTCACTTCAACGTAGCAAATGGCTCCTTCAGTGCAATCGATCTCTCCTTCTGCAGTGCATCGATAGGTCACCTTATAAATTGGCAAGTAGATGAAGATCTTTATAACAGTGATCACTTTCCCATCACAATAACTCTCCAAAATAAAAATAAAAAAAAACTACCTTCAAGAACCTACTTGGAACTTAAAAAAAGCAAATTGGTCAATGTTCTACGAAATATTAGACAAAAAATAGATCTTTTAAATGTACCTTCTGCAGAAAACCATAATCAAATAGATAACCTCTTTTCCGATTTCAATAATCTTATAATCCAAACAGCTAACCTTAGTATCCCCAAAACAAAACACAAAGAATATAGAAAAAAAGTCCCCTGGTGGAATGAAACTGTATCAAAAGCAATAAGAGATAAAAAAACATGCATTCAACCTTTACATAAACATAAAACAGAAGAAAATAAAATCAAACTGAAAAAACTCAGAGCTGCTGCAAGAAAAATTTGTAAAGAAGAAAGAAGGCGTTCGTGGACAGAAAACATCTCCTCCATTACACACAACACCCCCAGTTCTACAATATGGAAGAAGATCAGAAGTATCGAAGGATCACATACATCTCTCAAAATAAACTCCTTGTTAAACGAAAATAATTCAATTATTTCAGACCCAATAGACATCGCGAATGCGAAACGCCATCCTAAACGCCAATTAACCAGTTACAGACCCATAGCACTAACTTGTACCTTGTGTAAACTTTTAGAAAAAATAATAAATAAGAGATTTAAATGGTTTCTAGAACAAAATAAATTCTTCGACAGAAATCAAAGTGGTTTCAGAGAAAGAAGAAGCTCTATAGATCCACTATTAAATCTCGAAACGTCAATCTGTGATGCATTTGCCAATAATCAGCACCTTCTAACAGTCAGCTTAGATATAGAAAAAGCCTACGAAATGGTGTAGCGAAATCGTATCATTCAAATACTTTCAGAAAACAATGTAAAAGGATTAATTTTATCTTTCATTAAAAATTTCCTCAAAGAAAGATATATTCAAGTGCGAGTAAATGGACATCTTTCAAGTAAATTTCAACTTGAAAATGGAGTGCCACAAGGATCAGTTCTCAGTGTCACACTATTTTTAATCTCCTTCAATGATGTCAATAAATTTTTTAAATACCCCACCAAATGTAGCATTTTTGCAGACGACATCACAGCTTATTGTAAAGGGAAAAATCTTAAAATCACAGAAGACATCATGCAAGAAAATCTATACTCCCTACCTCATATAACCTCATATAACTGAACTTTTAAACAACTGTAAAAGAAAACTAAATATAATAAAAACTCTTGCTAAAAGAAATTGGGGAGCAGATCAAACAATTTTAATTAACACACAGAATGCAATAATCAGATCTAAATTTGATTACTGTTGTTCCATATACAGTTCTGCCAAACCAAAAATACTTGAAAAACTATCCCCTGTCTATAATTTAGGATTAAGAATATCTCTAGGAGCCTTCTGTTCCAGTCCCGTTGACAGCATCCTCAGCGAATCAGGTCAACTCCCATTAAATCTTCGAAGAAA
Source organism: Leptopilina drosophilae (assembly GCA_032873175.1). Lineage (NCBI taxonomy): Eukaryota > Metazoa > Arthropoda > Insecta > Hymenoptera > Figitidae > Leptopilina > Leptopilina drosophilae. The sequence goes on from CM065482.1 coordinate 25,360,639, forward strand.
AAATCTCTGTCTCACTATTGCATCAAAAATAGCCTCCACGCCAAACAACCCTTCTTACGATGCCATTTTCGAAGGAAAATATGCAGAAAAATATAGAGAATTTACAAATTACCCAAAACCTTTTTACTACAGGATACAAGAAGACCTAACTGCAATAGAACCACACATAAAAAAATAAGCATTTCCAGACCACACACTATCCCTCCCTGGAATATTTCACTACCCGAAGTCAACCTCGATCTGTTGAAACAAGATAAAAAAATACGTAACCTATAGTGTACAGAGCTTTTTTTGAAGCATTAAAATCCAAATACCAAAACTGCATCCATATCTACACAGATGGCTCCAAAACTAAATCTGGAACAGGATGCAGTGTCCACACCTCGGAAATAAACTTGCAATACAAACTTCCTGAATTATATCCAATCTTTAGATGCGAAACATACGCAATTTTAAAAGCACTAAATCTGATAGAAAATTCAAATCACAAGGACTTTGTAATATTCTCTGACTCACTCACTGGTATAAGAGCTATCCAAAATCATACAAAATACGATCACATCACACAAAAAATCCACGAACTTTCTACAAAAATAATAGAAAGTGAAAAAAATATAACCGTAATTTGGATTCCTTCCCATGCTGGTATACCAGGAAACGAAACAGCTGATTCGCTAGCAAAGATTGCCTGTACTCTAGTAGAACTAGATCAACAAGCAAAAATCGAAGCTCAAGACCTTAAAAAAATTTTCAAAGTCGAAACATTAAAACTTTGGAATGAGAATTGGAAAACAATACCTAGTAAACTACATGAAGTAAAATACAACGTATTCGACAATCACCAAATTATGCTGGAAAAAAGGAAGGACCAAGTAACTCTAACTCGCCTGCGAATTGGACACACTCATCTAACTCATCACCATCTGATAACAAAAGAAGAACAAGCTCTTTGTAACCAGTGTCAAGTGCCTATATCTATCAAAACATCTTAATAGATTGTTCAAAATATAATGTATTAAAAAACAGACTTAAATTAAAAAACCAACTGAAAACAATATTGAGTGAAACCCGAATGTTTAAAAAAGTCTTAAAACTGTTAGAAACCATAAACTTAATAGACTCTATTTAAAACAAATAATAGAAAAAGAATTTAAATATACAATGTTAAAAATTATATGTTAATAAACAAACAAACTGTACAACCGTCGCTAATGACCCTGGCAGTCGATGCGACGTTATAAACACCTAATAAAAAAAAAAAAGAAATCAATCAAATTCATAAGAGTGGTTTAATGAAAGTTTTTTGAGAATATCTGCAAGTTCGAAAGCTCTTTCTATTAAATGTCGAAAAACAAAAAGCATTGAAACTGTTTTACTCTCTAAATTTGAATCAGCGAAAAGTCGCTGATTATGCAGCTATAAGTATGCAGCTGATTCAATCAGCGTATATAGGCTGAAATATCAGTGACTATTCGCTGTTTTCCAAGTAGAAATGAAATACTGGCATTGTACTGACCCAGTACTGACTGGCAGTATAGCAGTACTGACTCCAGTACTAAATCAGTACTGGGAAATCCATGGCTGGTAACGCTGTCCAGTACTAATTTTTTACCGGCAGTCAGTACTAAGTCAGTATAAAAATATCACTGGCAGAACACCGCCTAATTACTGATTCGCAGCTAAAATTTAACAAATTTGGAAAATGCTGTAACGCGTTCTCCAAAAGAAAATTTACCTTTAGAAGCTTATATTAATTTGTTACTTGATTATTATAGAAGAGGGAGTAATTTATTGAGTACTAATAATTATTATTAATATTTCTATAGTAAATAAACTTTTATGAGTATCAACAAAAATGTAAATAATTATAAAAATTCCTTTTATTAAAATAAGTTTTTTAAAAAAATGTTCTTATTTTTTTCATTAATTTAGACAATCTTATTTATTTAAATTAATTACTAAATTATTATTATCTATTATTATTTAAATTTATATTTTATGTAATACTGTTGAGAATTATACACTAAATACTTAGAACTAAGACGGAAAAATATCGCACGCACGGGGTATCGAACCCTAGACCTCGAGGACGCAAGTCGAATACACTAACCACACAGTCACGCAAGCTTGAAAGTATGTTTTTTTAAACTTCCTTTTGAATTATACGAAGGATATATGCAGTGCTATAATAATGAATTCACTGTATAATATATTTATTTAATGAAACATTATTATAAATATATGTTTTATATATTTATATACATTTTAACAAGACATTACATATTAATTAATAGGTATAGCATAAAAATATGGTAAAAATAATTTATTTAATTATTTATTTAAATAATAATAGAAAAATGTATATATTTTTACATTTAAAAAAAATTTTTTTAATTTATTATTAATAACACATAATAGTAAAAATAATTAATAAATAATAATTTATTATTATTATGATATACCTATTAATTAACAATTAATAATATGTTAATTATTATTAACATAATTATTATTATTATTATATTGTTATTGTTATTGTTGATGAATAATGTTTTTAAAAATCTTGGAAAATATTTTAATAGTTAATAAATCAAACAATGTTGTTATTAATAGTGGCCGGTTTAATGCCATTATAACAAAGTTTGTTTGTTTTTATAACTCCTTCGCAGTTCTGCTTTGGTGTTATGCCAGTTTTCTGCCAATACTGATTTTAACACTTTTTTTTAACTCCAACATATTACTGATTCGGTTTTGGAGTCAGTATACTCCCAGTACTGATCGAGTTCCGAAAGTCAGTACCGACGGCCAGTACTGATTCAGTACCATTCTGGTGTTTAACTTCGTCATAACTCCGGACATTTCTACTTGGGAATTAGTTGTAAACAGTGAACGGTCGGTAATAGGGTTTTCTTACCTTTGACGAAAAAAAGTTTGTGGGGAACTTTCAAGTTGAAAAAACTTTCAGTGAGACATTTGTTTATTATAATATAAGGAAGTTTTCTGGAAATTTGCAAACTATTTCATTCACAAGTTTCGAAAATATAAGCGTTTTACGAAAAAGCGGGTAACGCGCTACCGCGTCTATACACGTGGAGAATGATTCAAAGTATCTTGAATGAACGTGGAACGATGTTTCATTACTTATTGCTTCAATTAAAAACAATAGTTTAAATATAATTGACATAATTTTTATTTTTTAATAAAATTCAAAATTTGAAAAGTACAATAATTTTTAAAGAAGAGAAATATTTGTTCTGCAATTGTATTGTTGTCTTGTCCTTGAGCCGTCCTTCAAATGTAAACAGGCGATTTTTTAACCGTTAATTTTTATTTTTCTGGACGTTTTTACCCAATCAGCACATATGCTTGCCACAAACTTGCATTAAGCTTGCCGTGCAAGGTGTGCAAGCTTACAGAGCAAGCTCGTGACAAGTTTGTGGCAAGTAACAAAATGTCCTATTGCTGCAAGCTTGCACTGCAATCTTGCTACAAGATTATGATATAAGCTTGCTGCAAGCTTGTGAGGCAAGTTTTCGACAAGCTTATTTGGCAAACTTGCTACAAGTTTCTAGTGTAAGTTTGCAGTAAGCTTATTGCAAGCTTGCTGCACAAGTATATACAATTTAATTGAATCAATTTTAATTTTTTCTGGATATTTTCTTATAAATTTCAAAATATACACTCAGCAATATATCCAGGTGTCAAAGAAATTTACTGCGCAGCCGTAAATGCCATAGAATTCAACTACGCATCGTGTCAAGTTTTTTAATTTATCCGGCAGCTTGCAGCAACTTTGTAGCAAGTTTATCTGGCAAGCTTGTAGCAAGTTTGCCAAATAAGCTTGTCGAAAACTTGCCTCACAAGCTTGCAGCAAGCTCTTATCATAATCTTGTAGCAAGATTGCAGTGTAAGCTTGCAGCAATAGGACATTTTATTACTTGCCACAAACTTGTCACGAGCTTGCTCTGTAAGCTTGCACACCTTGCACGGCAAGCTTAATGCAAGTTTGTGGCAAGCATATGTGCTGATTGGGTAGTGAAACAAAAATATAATAAATAAAAAGAATACAAATATATAAAACTATTATCGTTTTTTAAATAAAATGTGTGACAGGGTGAGTGTAAATGTTGTAAGAAAAAGGACTCGGAATGAAGATTGTTGGATAAAAACTGCCAATAAAGTAAAAAGAAATAAGGTATGTATTAATTTTTTTTTGATAATTCCCTGACTTTACTGACAAAAAATTTGTTTCCCTAACATTTACTGATTTTACTGACATGTGACCACCCTGTTATTATGTAAATTATTGCATGCTGTAATAAAATTTAAATTAATATTTAGGAAGAAGAATATGTATCGTGCTCTGGGAATACTGTCGAAGTGAAGAAATTTAAAGCAGTGGAATCGTGTTGTCGGAAAAAATGTTATTTAGAAGTAGAAGAATCAGAACAAGAACAATCTTTTAAGCAATTTTACGAATGCGGAAACTACAATGCGCAAAGTTTAATACTCAGTGGATTGATGACAAAAAAAAACTACAACAGAAACTTGTCGAAAAGGAGTCATATTGTGGGAATATATTTTCCATTCAATCACAAAAAATACTATCGTTTGTCAGCAGTTTTTGTCTAAATTGTATCAAATTAAAAAAGGTAGGTTTGCGACAGTACAAAAAAAATTTGAAAGGAGAAAGTTTGATAGATAAACGAGGAAAGCACGATAACCATCAAATTCGTTTGACTAATCAAATAAAAGAGTTAATAACTATCCATTGCAATTTAATTCCTCATTCAGAATCTCATTATTGTCGGGAAAAAACATCTTTGAAATATTTTGAAAACTCGAATTTAAATTTGCATGATTTGTATTTACTATTCGTAGATTATTATATTGCGATCACAGGAGAGGAAAGTGCGCCGATTAATGAGAGTACATATTGCCAGTATTTTAATCGAAATGTAAATTTTAGCTTTTCAAAACCGCGAACTGACTTATGTAATACTTGCTTCGAGTTTGAACAAAGTGGCAGGCAGATAAGCAGTGATCAAATCCTAGCAGAGAAAAACGTTTTGTGTCTGGAAGCAGATTTTGGTCAGAACTTGCAGCTTCCCAAACTTTCAGTTTCTGACCAATTCTACAAACGACAAATTTGGTTAAATGTATTTAATGTTCACGTTCACGGCGATCATCAAAGGAGTTATATGTATTTTTTTAGAAGGGAAATTCAAGAAGGGTGGTAATACAGTGTGTAATTTTATTTTAGATGCTATTCAGAGAGAATTAAAATTTGATCATTACAATAAAATCTATTTATTTTCAGACAGCTGTCCAGGTCAAAATAAAAATTATTTTATTGTATCTTTTTTGTCACTGCTCTCTGCAAAATTCCAAACTGAGGTGCGACATATATACCCAGTTCGCGGTCATTCCTACTGCCCCTGTGATACAAATTTCGGTGTTTACGGAAAAAAATGAAAAACTCCGAAGTAATTGAAACCGATAAGAATTACATCCAATTAGTTCAAAGTTCTAGAAATCCAGCTTTTATATGCTTAAGCGAATCAGTCTATAACATTAAAAACTTTGAAGCAGTCTTAGAAAATAAGACGCAGGAGATATCCAAAATACAAATCAGCAAAGTAGTCAGAATTATCTACTTTCCAAATGGTACAGTTTTATATATGGTACCTTTTATAATTATACATCTGAGCCTGTTCAACATACGATTAAATCATAATTCACGTTTGATGATCTCGTGCGCTTATCCGATTCAGTCAAAGTTACTGGCGTCAGTGAAGAAAAATTGAAAGATGTCAAATCCTTAATATGTGAGTCCCAAAGGGCAAAAATTTTTCGACAATTATTTCGCACAAGTTTCTCTGGAAAGCAAAAAGCAAACAAAGAAGCAGAAAGGTACAAAAAAGTAATGACATTGATGTACGTTTCGTAACAATATTATTTTTAAAAAAGGCACAAAACGTAATGCTTTAAAAAACTGTTGAAATGTATAGAATTATTTTAAATTTATAAAATATTTTATTATTACCATATTAATATAATCATTAATGATGATTCTTTCAAATTTTATACGTAAAATAAAAATATTTCATTACAAAACATGTATTTAAAAATACTTTTTAAAAGTCTTAATTGTTTAATAAATTATTCTTTAATTTATAAAATATAATGTACATTAATGAAATAAAGCATTTATAAAAAATTTGGATTTTTTAATTTTAGCACTTTAAAGGAAAATTTTTATTATTATTTAATTATTATACTTTAAAAAATTAAATTGACAATATTTCAAACTTAATATACAATATTTTATTTAAAACCTCTTTTAATTAGGTAAGAAATAAAACAGTCCTGAACGTTCCACGTTCATTCAAGATACTTTGAATCATTCTCCACGTGTATAGACGCGGTAGCGCGTTACCCGCTTTTTCGTAAAACGCTTATATTTTCGAAAATTGTGAATGAAATAGTTTGCAATTTTCCAGAAAACTTCCTTATATTATAATGAACAAATGTCTCACTGAAAGTTTTTTCAACTTGAAAGTTCCCCACAGACTTTTTTTTCGCAAAGGTAAGAAAACCCTATTACCGACCGTTTACTGTTTACAACTAATTGTTATTAACAATTTAATGATTTTAAAATTTTTTTTTATTTCGTAGCCTTCTATGTACTCTAATAAGTGTGCATACCAAATATAAAGTAATTTCATTAATATTTGTCAAAGATACGACGATTAATGTTTCAAAATTTAATTAAATTGGAAAAAAATTTTTTTCAGTTTTTTCCATTTATTATCTACAGTTTTTATCCTATAAAAAAAAGCCAGAAGAAAAAAAGTTGCGCATTTCTGTTTTCTACAAGGAAATATAATTTAAAAATCGAAATTTCGAATTTCAATTTTTTGAACATTTTGGGTCGCTTGACTAGCAATAGCGTGTGCACTGGAACGCTCGGCGAGTTCTTCTTCCCGGCTCTTCAAATCTTCAATTACTGCTAGGGCTATTACTTTTTTAATCCTTTCTGAACGAAAACCTTTCTTTAATAGTATATCCAACGAGAATTGTATATTTTTGCCGCATCGAGCGCTGGCTGTCATATCCGCAATAAACTGAAGGTCATGTCCGTAACGAATACGATAAAAAAACTCCTTTGCTTCTGCTTGACTCGGAGTGATCGATAACTTCAATACATAAGTAATAGTTTTTTCTTAATAAAATATGAGAGCCAATACGCCACGAAGGTTTTTGTTGAAAATTTTGTTATTTTTAATTAATACCGTAAGTATTATATATAAATTGTCAATTGTTCTTTAAAAATAAATGTTTAAAGCTCAAAACCTGATGTACAAAAATTTTTTACAAGTAATTTTGAAAAAGATATGACAAAAAAACAAAGACTTCAAAAATTTACTTTCAAGCGTCAAAGCCACTTTTTCTACTATATTTTTAACAATAACAAAAGAATAACAATGAAACTAGGTACAAACTTACAGTATACCAAGTATATTATTTTGATCAAAAACCGAAATTACTTTGATTTACCACTTTTGGTTAAATTGAAGTGATCCATTACGCCCCGGTCTCCCCTATCTATAATTGTTTATTCTATTTACAACAATATTATTTTTTTTCAAATGAAGACAGTAATTTGCAAAATTTATCTTTTTTATTCTAAAACCTTCAAATTAATTAATATGCTTTTAAATGATTGCAAAAGACAGAAGTTGTAAAAGTCAATTACTTTCGGCAATATTATGTTTTAAAAACATTATTTTGTATGCATTCCTTCGTTCTAGTTCTACTTCAATCGCTTACCTTGTGAAATTCACGTTTGGGAGCTAAGCCGCGTATTCTTCACTTTGATAAATTACACCCCTAGAGGTATTAATTAACAATTAAATTTTAATTTTTTTTAAAAAAATTATTTTAGTTAATAACAAAATTTTAAAAAATGTTTTCATATTTCTCGTTTTAATTTAACATACTTTATATTATGTACATTTTTATAATCAAAAATCCCTTTATTTTTTTTGTATTAATGTTTATTATTATAAAGTATTGTTATAATCATTCTCAACAAAATAAAAGTTAATGCCCTGTTTTATCATACTGTTATGCCTTTACGTAGGCAACCAGCTTTACTCCACCTTTCTGTTGTGCGGCCATTTTATCCCCAAATCAAGTCACCAACATCTGTAAATTGAAATCGTACACTGAAAAAAAATGTAATTGAACCAAGTAAATCGATTTCCTTGACAGAATTTACTTGAATCAATCCCATATTTATTTGAAGAGAGAAATTTATTTTCTTGTGCCAAGTAATTATGAGCATTGGGTATAGTTCTTGTATTAATAATTCAATATTTGGTGGTAGTAAATATGTTATTATTACAATCAAATATTTTACTTATCCGAAGTACCAAAAAAGATTGAATCAAGAATATTATGTTCTTAAGCGAAATAGTAAAGTATTGTCTAGAGAATTCGTGTTTCCTAAATCAAATCATTTCATTTATTTGCTTTGAAACTTTTTTTTAATTAACACAATGACGGTGTTCTTGATCCAAGAAAATATTTTTCTTCAAATGGATGTGCAACTTAAATAGCAGTTTTTGAAAACTATCCATTGAGGCTTGGATGGCATAGTGGCAACGGTACGACTTCTGACGCGTGCAACCCGGGTTCGATTCCTCCGACATTGGAAAATTTTCTTTCAAGGTACATTTGTTGTATTTGTGATAAGTATTAATTAAATGTAAATATTATGTAAAATAAAAATTGTTTAATTATTTAAATAAAAAATATAAATGTTAATTAATTAAATAATAAAAATGTTTTATTATTTATTGGTTTATACACCTGTCTTCAGCCTTACATACTTGGCTATACAAGTGTTTTTCTTACAATTTCATGTTTTCACAAATTTTTCTTATATACACAATTCTTAATACTAAGTTTGCGCCTACAGAACGTCTTTCGAAAATTAGGAGTACTCGCATTAGCCTGGACTACCCGTCTAATGGGTTTTCTCGCCAGAGGAGAGGGAAACTGTAGAAAACCTTCTCCTGAGTACAACCGGTTTATCGACAGTCGAGTTCTAATGGTGTGTACCGGACAATAATCAACAGTGCACATCATTATACCTCGACTTCAAACCTCCCGCTCAGATTATCTATAATTTTCTTAAATCAAGAAAATATTTTCTCAATACAAGTAAACTATTTACTTGATTTGATACACAAATGATATTGAATTAATATATTCTGCATTTCTTACAAGTTACTTAATTTCTTGATCGAATTCCATATTTTCTTGGATCAAGAACATATGCTCTCCAACCAAGTATACTATGCCAAGAAAATCATTTTCTTGAGCCAATCGCATAATTGGATTGACCCTATGCAATCCCGATATTTACTTGAACCAATTCAAATTTTCTTGGTTCAATTAAATTTTTTTTTCAGTGTAAATGGTATTGTGGCTCGTAGAAATATCGTATCAAGACAAAATAAATTTTCAATAATTCTTTATTTAATTTTTTGCGGGTAAAGGCCCACTTTTTCGATTAAGTGCTTATTTTTTTTAAAAAAGTGATCAAAATGGAAAAATTGCCAATTTTTGTTTGATACTTACGGTATTGGTAAAAAGTAACAAAATTTTCAATAAACACCTCCGGGGCGTAATGGATCACTTTGCTTATTTTATTAAGAAAAACCTATTATATTTAAAATATTAATAAAATAATCCTGTCAAGTTTAATTTCTTGTAATTTATATATTAAGGACATGTTATTCAGATGATGTATATTACAGGTGTAATTTTTTTTTTGAAAATTACATAAAAAATAGATAAAAACAATAAAAAAAAGTATAAACTTTAAATATATGCAAAAAAAATGAATAAAAACAGTAAAAAACAACATTTGTAAACAAAATTTTCTTTTTTTTAATCCTTGGAGTTACCGACAGCGTGTCGACTACTTTCAGCACTGACTCGAGCGCAGCTAATTGGGTTAATGCGGTTGCTTGTAGAAGTTCGTTCTCAGCTCCAGTTTAACCGGCAGATCGTAGAAAGCCCCGTGTCCCATTCGCAAAACATTAGGCGTATTCTCTTGTACGTTCCGTTGATTTAAAATACTTTTAGAGAAACATTGTGCAGACAATTTCAGCTGTTGTTTAAACAATTTATTGTTGTTATTTATTAACTTTTAGTGCAAGTCACGTAGAAACTTGCAGTTTTTTTTCTAATTTTGCATTTTTTCAACTAAATTAGTTAAAAATGAAGATAATTAATAAATTTAACAATTTTTCGGTTGTTTAAACAATTTATTGTAGTTATTTATTAACTTTTAGTGCAAGTCACGTAGAAACTTGCAGTTTTTTTCTAATTTTGCATTTTTTCAACTAAATTAGTTAAAAATGAAGATAATTAATAAATTTAACAATTTTTCGGTTGTTTAAACAATTTATTGTAGTTATTTATTAACTTTTAGTTCAAGTCACGTAGAAACTTGCAGTTTTTTTCTAATTTTGCAGTTTTTCAACTAAATTAGTTAAAAATGAAGATAATTAATTTATTTAACAATTTTTCACTTGTTTAAACAATTTATTGTTGTTATTTATTAACTTTTAGTACAAGTCACGTAGAAACTTGCAGTTTTTTTCTAATTTTGCATTTTTTCAACTAAATTAGATAAAAATGAAGATAATTAACAAATTTTACAATTTTCCGGTTGTTTAAACAATTTATTGTAGTTATTTATTAACTTTTAGTGCAAGTCACGTAGAAACTTGCAGTTTTTTTCTAATTTTGCATTTTTTCAACTAAACTAGATCAAAATGAAGACAATTAATAAGTATAACAATTTTTCGGTTGTTTAAACAATTTATTGTTGTTATTTATTAAATTTTAGTGCAAGTCACGTAGAAACTTGGAAATTTTTCTTCTGGGTTACCCCTTCTTGCTATATTTTTTTAACTAAATATATTTATAATAAATTGTCCCCCGCTGCTCTTAGATTCGCCATGGATAAAATGTAAAATTCCTCGCTGCTATACAACGTCAAAATTTTTAATTTTTTTATGACGTAATAATCTGAAAATAAATTTATTAAGACAATTTGTAAATTAAGTTACAAAGAAGACCACTCTTGATGGCCCTTTTCGCTGTGTTGTTTACTTACTACATTCCTATACATAGTAAAGTGTCCCACGCTGCTTTTATTTTTTTCAATTGATAAAATATATAATCAATTGCTGCCGTACAACGTCACATTATTCAGTTTCATGTGACGTTGTACTCTGCAAATAAAGTTGTAAACAACAAAACCACCCTCATCCACCCACTTTGTTGTTTACTTTTTAGGAAATTTTTTTATTCTTATAGAATGTCCCACGCTGCTGTTAATTCTAGTAATTATATCCCTCGCTGCTATACAACGTCAAAATTTTTAATTTTTTTATGACGTAATAATCTGAAAATAAATTTATTAAGACAATTTGTAAATTAAGTTACAAAGAAGACCACTCTTGATGGCCCTTTTCGCTGTGTTGTTTACTTACTACATTCCTATACATAGTAAAGTGTCCCACGCTGCTTTTATTTTTTTCAATTGATAAAATATATAATCAATTGCTGCCGTACAACGTCACATTATTCAGTTTCATGTGACGTTGTACTCTGCAAATAAAGTTGTAAACAACAAAACCACCCTCATCCACCCACTTTGTTGTTTACTTTTTAGGAAATTTTTTTATTCTTATAGAATGTCCCACGCTGCTGTTAATTCTAGTAATTATATCCCTCGCTGCTATACAACGTCAAAATTTTTAATTTTTTTATGACGTAATAATCTGAAAATAAATTTATTAAGACAATTTGTAAATTAAGTTACAAAGAAGACCACTCTTGATGGCCCTTTTCGCTGTGTTGTTTACTTACTACATTCCTATACATAGTAAAGTGTCCCACGCTGCTTTTATTTTTTTCAATTGATAAAATATATAATCAATTGCTGCCGTACAACGTCACATTATTCAGTTTCATGTGACGTTGTACTCTGCAAATAAAGTTGTAAACAACAAAACCACCCTCATCCACCCACTTTGTTGTTTACTTTTTAGGAAATTTTTTTATTCTTATAGAATGTCCCACGCTGCTGTTAATTCTAGTAATTATATCCCTCGCTGCTATACAACGTCAAAATTTTTAATTTTTTTATGACGTAATAATCTGAAAATAAATTTATTAAGACAATTTGTAAATTAAGTTACAAAGAAGACCACTCTTGATGGCCCTTTTCGCTGTGTTGTTTACTTACTACATTCCTATACATAGTAAAGTGTCCCACGCTGCTTTTATTTTTTTCAATTGATAAAATATATAATCAATTGCTGCCGTACAACGTCACATTATTCAGTTTCATGTGACGTTGTACTCTGCAAATAAAGTTGTAAACAACAAAACCACCCTCATCCACCCACTTTGTTGTTTACTTTTTAGGAAATTTTTTATTCTTATAGAATGTCCCACGCTGCTATTAATTCTAGTAATTATATCCCTCGCTGCTATACAACGTCAAAATTTTTAATTTTTTTAAGACGTAATAATCTGAAAATAAATTTATTAAGACAATTTGTAAATTAAGTTACAAAGAAGACCACTCTTGATGGCCCTTTTCGCTGTGTTGTTTACTTAATACATTCTTATACAAAGTAAAGTGTCCCACGCTGCTCTTATTTTTTTCAATTGATAAAATATATAATCAATTGCTGCCGTACAACTCCACATTATTCAGTTTCATGTGACGTTGTACTCTGCAAATATAGTTGTAAACAACAAAACCACCCTCATCCACTCACTTTGTTGTTTACTTTTCACCAAATTTTTTTATTCTCATAGAATGTCCCACGCTGTTGTTAATTCTAGTAATTATATCCCTCGCTGCTATAAAACGTCAAAATTTTTAATTTTTTTAAGACGCAATAATCTGAAAATAAATTTATTAAGACAATTTGTAAATTAAGTTATAAAGAAGACCCCTCTTGATGGCCCTTTTCGCTGTGTTATTTACTTAATATATTCTTATACAAAGTAAAGTGTCCCACGCTGCTCTTATTTTTTTTAATTGATAAAATATATAATTAATTGCTGCCGTACAACTCCACATTATTCAGTTTTATGTGACGTTGTACTCTGCAAATATAGTTGTAAACAACAAAACCACCCTCATCCACCCACTTTGTTGTTTACTTTTCACCAAATTTTTTTATTCTCATAGAATGTCCCACGCTGCTGTTAATTCTAGTAATTATATCCCTCGCTGCTATACAACATCAAAATTTTCAATTTTTTTAAGACGTAATAATCTGAAAATAAATTTATTAAGACAATTTTGAAATTAAGTTGCAAAGAAGACCACACTTGATGGCCCTTTTTGCTGTGTTGTTTACTTAATTTATTCTTGTAGATAGTAAAGTGTCCCACGCTGTTCTTCTTTTGATTATTATTTAATCATCCAATATTTCAATTACATTTTCATATTTTAACGGAAATGGCGTTATTTCTTGATAATGTATCATATCTAAAAAATGTTGTCGCATTTCAATAGCATCTATAGAGTAATCTTGAGCACATGGATCCTGTTTTAAACATAAGGACATTGCAAATGCTGCTGCATAAACTCCACAGCTTGTACCATCCGGTTGTTGGGTAACTTGTAGTGGTATTACTTTGTCAGAACTTAAGTTTGGGTAGCGACGATTGATGAATATTTGTTCTTCTTTGGTGAGGCTATTATACGTTGGCATGTAATTACTGTCATAAATGTATAAAACTCCATCGAAGAAATAATAGCAGCGCCAATGGTCGGATGAATTTCCACCAATTATTTGCACGTCCACATTGTTTAAACATGGCTTAATGAATTTCGAATTGGTAAGATGATGTACACTTAAAAATTCAAATTCTGGGTAGTACATTTGTAATACTCTTAGAAAAGAATCAATGCAGTCATCATCTAAATATTTTGAAACGTCGAGTATTACTTTTCTCATATCTTGAAAAGAATGCTCCATATTTATTACTTGATGAAACACATTTAACTCTTCTTCTGATGGTTCTGAAATGTTATCGACATGTGACTGTTCTGCACGTTCCCATTCGCTGTAAGTTTTAATTTTTTTTACAGTTGGCTGCATACAGTCTTTGAAATCTGCACTTCTTTTAACTGATGGTTGTGGAAGATTTTCTTCTGGATCCGTTGTTAAAGTAATTTCGTTTATTGCTTTTTCTTTTTCAGTTTCAATACATTTCTGAAGAATAGTATTAAACTTTTTCTGCTTCGCTTTCTCTCTAGCAGCTAAATACGGTGCTCTTGCATCTAGAACCCACTGAGGTTCGCGAATGGGACGAAACCTCTGTTACATCCCGTGTAACTTCTTTTTTTTTATTCCTATACTAATTTTTAAATTATATATTATTATCATTATTATTATTATTCTCAATATTAGTTATTACTAAGTAAACAAAATATATAATTGGATAATTAGATTAGGAAGTTTTAAATTTAATTAAAATAATCAGAAATATAATTAATAAAATAGTTTAAAATTCGATCAAATATAAATATGTGCATTTAGCAATGCAGATGATCTAAATTATGTCATTTTAATTTTGTAGACAAAAATTAGAAATCTATCATGACAATTATTAATCGACAGGTAATCAATTGTCTAACTGTATAAAAAGACAATAGATTCCCCATCAAAGTATTGTAATTTATTATAGACAAAACGTCTAATATTATTGGACAATTAATAACCAGTGAGTAATTAATTGTCCAATTCTCCCAAAAGACAATAGAATTCCAATTAGAAAATTGTAATAAGAGGTTTTGGTGGCAGTCATAGCACACATGTATAAATAAGGCAAACATTATGGTAAAGTATGTATTCTATGACTGGTATTAAGATTTTCTTTTATAAAATTATTTCATAATTTTAGTTGAATAATCATCCCCACATATGCAAATTGCCCTCAATATTTTAGTATATAAAGGCTTAAAATTCATGAGCAATTGTCAAATACTCCGGTGTGTTTCTGCCCGAACGGTATCGTTGAGTCGGCCCTTCAATCGTTAAAATTCGCGTTAACTTAAAAGTAGTGTTATAGAAGTTGGTTTCCTTTATTTATCCGTAAGGAGGTAAATTAACATTAAATTTTGTTAACCAAATTTTATACAATTGTCGTATAAAATTTTATTACTTTGGTTATTTTATTCTTTTAAAGTAAATTTAATGTTTGATTAAATTTACATTTGATTACTATCTAAAAGAGACTAATTTCTTAAACATTTTCAGGTCTTATATGTTAATAAATAATATTATAAAAAATTATAAATTAACCGAACGTGATAAAGATCAATAGTCGTTTTGTTGAAAAGTGTGAAAACATTAAAAACGAACTGAAAAATTGTTTAAAACCACATCATCAACCTGTGTAACGTCTGTGTAAGACAGGTTGCTGTTCAGCCCATTGTAAAATTTTCAACGCTACAAATTCTCATTGTAAGTAATTAAAAGCTTATTGTTTAATAAAAGGTTATTGTAAAAAGGGAATATGCATTAATTAATTAACAAGAACCCGTAGTTCTCATAAATTGACACTTATTCACATAAAAATAAACGTCAAGTCTTACCAACTTGACAAATCAGCTACTTGTCTCCATTTATTATTTCTTTAATAAAATTAACCCTTATTCCTGCTCGGAACGTAACAACCTCAGGTGTCTATTATCGATGATTTCAGGAACTAGACAATCTAAATAAAAGTCTGACAATTTCTTTACTATTTTATCCAAAAATTGGTCATCGCGTAAAATTACCGTCATCTCCATATCAAACAATGTCCAAACGACAAAAATGCAATATTTTCGCCTTGTGCAATGAAGCTGTCCTTGAATTTGATAGTAATGTGAATGTGAAGTTTTTAGGAACTTCTTATCTTTACCATACCATTTTTTGACAGTAGAACACTTTTCTTTTGCTTCCTGAATTTTCATATTTCTGGCAGAGTATGGACATTTTATTTCAACAATGCCACCTGGAACTATTTCATACGAAAATTCTTTACATTTTTTGTTCATAATTGCATTCAAAGGAATATCTATATCATATAATTCCTCTGCAATTAATCCGTCTGGAGAGGCTCCTAAGAATTTGATCTCTGGATCTATGAACAATCCACATTGTTCGATCGTAACATCTAATTTCTTTGCCAACTGCTCTCTGGCATCATTTTCGTGATCTATTCCATATTGCATACCATCTGTTACAATTTTGTTATACAATATTCCCTTAACTAATCCTCCAGTCAATGTAGTTTTCTTCCTTTTGGAAACATCACCAAAGTTTGAAGCCGTAAGCATTTTACGCCGTAGTTTCTTCCACTCATTTGATGTCGCCTGGTTTTTTGTTCTTTTTGCAATGTCGTCTCTCTCAATTCTATTAGCTTCCAATTCATTCATTAGTGAATCTTTTTCTTTAGCAAACAATTCTTCTGATATATCAGGCTGATCCGCATTTTTCCCATAATCTTTATCCTTGTTTTTATTGAAATATCTCTTGGTTCTTCTCTTTTCTTGAGCATACTTTTTATTATTTTCAATCTTCAATTTTCGACGATTTTCCATTATTTCTGCAACTTGAGGTACTTCTTTACCAATACCTTCATATACAGTTGTTAAAACTTTTTTTGTTGAAAACTGCATAGCAGCGGCATGACAACGTACAGTGTAGCTTTCTTTTGCAGTGTAGTTAATTCTCTTGCCAGAAACAACTTTGCAAAGATTGTTGTTGGCGGATTCAACAACATTTGTTGTAACTTTGTACAACAAACTATCTGCGTAACGTCCTAACAAGCGTAATCCTGATACAATTTCTGCATAAGCATGACTTTTACTTAATACAGGAATCAAATTCTCCTCTTCTAATAAATTTTTTCCGTTACAAGGCCAATTTAGTCTTGCACAGTTTGCATGTTGACCAAAGCAATGATTTATTACATTCTGTATATCCTCATATAACAATTCAATTTTTTGGTTAATTGTTAGAGATTTATCTTCTTGACGTCTATCAATTGCTGCAATAATTTCAATTCGTAACTTTAATTTTTTGGCGCCTAAGAGTCTTCGGGCCACTGAATTGCCGGGATTCTTATCTTCATCTTGAGCTTTTTCTGATGTAACTTCTTCTACAAGTTTACAAAAATTTCTAAATTTATGGTTGATGCACTCCAATTTTTTTACCACAACATCATGTTTTTCGTAAGGATCATGACTTGCAAGTAATGCATCTGTACTGCTGTCTCCATCACCAATTCTATATTTGTAAATTAATCCGTATTTTTCTTCACTTGTGGTGAAACCTTCGACTACCATTTCAGCTTCCATACGTGAAGAACTTTTGCCTTCATCGTAGTTTGAAAAACATTCATGTTCTTTGGGTTCTCGTTCCTCTTTCATTGCTCGTTGACAAGTTGCACAAGAAACATTTCTTACAATGCAATCTATTATTTTGTTTGTTTCATAACCAATAATTAAAACACATCCTCCTAAAGCATCATATGCCGATGTACGATAAGTTCTTTTGCACCATGCACAGTCGACCACAACTGTTATGTAGGGTATTCCATTAATAACATGTCCTTTTGCAATTGCAATTTCTGCTTCTTTCTGAGCTGCAGCTTTCATTACATTCTTATTAATATCTATTAAATGCATTCCTATTTCGAATCGATTTTTTATATACATTGCAGGACTCATGTAATGCACATTTATAGCTGCAAGTGCTTCTTCTATTGTGGAATAGCCAATTCCTGCTGTAATAGTGCCAAGAGCAGAACCCAAATTAATATCTAAATAATCGTCACTTTTAGGTTCCGACCAAATTGGCACAATTGCTCCACACTCATTACACTGCAGATTGTACTTAGTTTTTAATCCTTTTCTATAACGAGATACGATTTTCCACACTTTGTTTTAGCAACCTTTTTTATGGTTGTTTTCCTCTACAACTTTCTTAAGAGTTTCGTTTATAACGTAGCTCATCTTTGAAATTTCCCTTTCTTCTGTGTTGAATTCGTCGAAGATTTTCACATTTTTGAATTTTTGAATTTTATTATCATTTTCTTTAGATTTCATATTACTTCCCGTATTCGTAATCAAATCTTTCGCGGTACCTCTTTCTTTTTCAATGTTTGCTTCTTTATCTGCTACTATTTCTTCATTTATTTCTTCTATTATTATTTCTTCTATTTCTTCAAATTCATCCAATATTGACTGTGTTTGTTCCTGTACAGGCTCTACAAATTCAATATTTTCTCTATTTTTTTCCTTATCATCTTCGTCTTTTTCTCTTACTTCAATTGGAAATTCTTCTCTTACTTTTTCCTCTAATATTTCGTTTTCTTCTAACAATTCTTGATCGCTGTCTATTTCCTTTCCTTTCTCCTCACTCACATGTGCTTCTTGTACTAATCCTTCAGGAATTTCATAATTTTCCGCTTCATATTCCTCTTCTTCTACTATGAACTCAATTTCTTCTAAAATCTCTTCAATTACTTGTTGATTCTCGTTGACAAAGGTACAATTTTTATCTTCCTTTCCTCCCTCTTCTCTGGGCACTTCTGGCTGAAACAGAATTTCTTTAAAACTACCTACTTGGATTTCTTCTTTTCCATTACTGGTACTGTCTAATGGAGAGAGCGTAATGTCATCCATTTCCATGTTTTCCTTTTCCATGAATTGTCCTTCAATAACTTTGTCCGTCATACTCGCAGAAATAGCCAATTTTTCCTGTTTCTGACGTTGACGTCTGCAAAAAACGTTACAAATTAACAAAATCTTTACAAATCTTATTCCTTAATATTAAGAATATTTTATGAACTTTCGAAATTTTGATTCTTAAAAAAGAAAAGCCATTTTAAGTACATTAGGTGTAAGTTATGAAAATAATGAAATGAAAAAAATTATCAAAAATTGAAAATTTCACATATTCCTCAACTTTTAAATAAATAAAACAAAATAAATTATTAAATGGTAATATGATTTTATCACTCGTTCGTATTAGTTATTATAAAAATGAAAATTTAGCGATCCTTACGAGTCAATAAGGATTGTAAGGATCGCTAAATTTTAATTTTTATAATAAAATAAATTATTATTTTCCTTCATTTGGGTCTAAAAGACAAATTTATTCCTTAAAAACTGGAATTTTAAAATTAAAAGGGAAAAATTGGCAGCAAAAAGTTGATTTTTCAAATTTAGAAAATTTCAGTATTTTTTTCCGTTGTCTAAGTTGTAAAAATATTAGGAATAATTTGTTGGCAAAATACATTATTTGCCTTGGTTTGGGTAAAAAAACAAGTTTCATTTTTCAAAAACTGAAAGTTTAAAATCGAAATTAAAATTTTGACAACAAAAAGTCATTTTTTAAAATTGTTTTCAAAATCTCAGTTTTTTTCTTAGTTGGAATAATTTGTTGTAAAAATTTGAAGCGAAATAAATTATTATTTGCCTTTATTTGGGTCGAAAAGACAAATTTCTTTCTAAAAAACATGAATTTTAAAATTAAAAGGAAAAGTTATCAACTACAATTAGATTTGTTAAAAAAATGGACAATTTCAAGTTTTCGTCTTAGTTTAAGATTGTACAAATTCTCAAAAAAATTCGTTGCGGAAAGAAATTATTTTCGCAGATTGTGGTACCTGAGTTAAATCACTTTGCAGCAAATAGGGATTTTATAGTTGAAGAGAAAAAGTTGGAAAGAAAATATACATTTTTTAAAAATGGGAAATTTTTATGTTTTTGACTTGGTATAAGTCACAAAACATATATTTTCAGAATAATATTTTTAAATAAACAGGAAAAACTTAACAAATAGAACTAGGGGAAAGGTGTACGAGATGATCCCCTGGCGCAAGATGATCCTTTCGAACTTTGGACAGCCTATTAGCGTTATCGTTCATGCATACCTATGAATCAGTCAAACTGTCATGATAACACACGTCGTTAAAAAAATTTTATTGGAAAAAATTAAAATTTCATAGTTTTGATCTAAGGAAAGCAAAACTTTGAACTTAGGTAACTTTTGTTGTAGAAGCTGAAATTCAAAGTTCCTTGTACTGATAGCTTCAGTATACCTTCAATTAAGTGTTCTCATTATTACTTTGCACTACCAAAGCTTGTAGGTTAAGTTATGAACAAATTAAAAATTAGTGTCATTTGGGGCAAGATGATCCCTGAATGTGTGTACAAGATGATCCCCCTGATTCCCATGTATTTTATCTCACCTCAAACTGAATTTTTTAGTATTAATAAAAAAATCAATTTTTCTCGCTTTTTATATGTTTTTGTTATGAAAACTAACTTATTTAATAAAAAAAGTTAAAATCTACATCTATTATATTAATTTTCTTGATGTAGAAAATGACACGTAATTATAAAATAGGAAAACGAATCGTGGTGATTGTTCAAAAGCATTTATGGTCTAAATAATGCATATTCAATATTGATACACGTTATTCCTTCAATTTAGTCTCCTTTTCCAATATGTGGGCTAAGATAAACCCAGGAAGGAAGAGTAAGGAGAACGAACTCTGTGTAGATAGTGCTTTGAAAATGTCAGAGAAATATGCACGAAAAGTGCCAGGTTCGCTGCGTTCTGGTCGACCACTAAATAAGTTAATCATGCGCAGTAGCCTTGTTCTATCTCTGTTTGTCGTAACAACTGTGCGAGTGAGATATGATGTTTACATTTAGCCGGTCTTTTAGTGATGTGATACATGTGACATTACGTAAGTATATTATGTACTTACACATGATTTTGAAAATACGAATAATACCACAATTGCAAATAAATAAATTTGCTTTTAAAATAAACACTGGTTTAGACTGTAATATGTTTCCTAACATAACCACACTTTTCATCTGTCAACACACTGCTGAACTTTAGTTCAATGCGCATGATCAACTTATTTGGAGTCTAATAGAATGCAGTGGATCTGGCACCTTTCGTGCATGTTGTACAGACATTTGTAGAAGCAGAGTTCGGTCTCCTTACTCTTCCTTCCTGGATAAACCTACGGATCATCTTGCCCATACCAGGGGGATCATCTCGGACACCCCGGTGTCCAAGATGACCCTTTTGTAAGGTTTTAGAAAAATTAAATTTACTTCTAAAATATTAAGTAGCTGCATATATTTCTAATCAGGAAAGTTAGATAGATTCATTATCTACTAGTTCGTACAAAAAAAACTCGAAAATGTTGATTTTTCTTTAAATAATGGTCATTCTCCCTTAGGGGGATCATCTCGTACATCTTTCCCCTACGTTTTCCAAAAATTGACAATTTCCTGTTTTTCTGTCTCGGTCTAAGTTGTGGAATAAGTTCGGAATGATTTGTTGATAAAAAATTGTATATTGTGCATCTAGGGAGAAAAATGGGTGATTTCCACAAGTGTGAAGTTTGTAGTTCGAGTCGCAGCGAGCGCACGAGCCGCAGGGGAGTGCTTGCGAGCGAAGCCGAGAACTGTAAACACACGAGTTGGAAATCATTTTTTCTCCCCAGTTGCACATACTATTTTTTCTAACACACGTATACCGAAAGTACAAATATTTAATGAAACATTAAATACATTTACACAACGGTTGAATACAAATAAAAAAGTTAGTTACGTAAGTTACGTAACTGTTGAATGTAAATAAAAAAGTTAGTTACGTTATTTACATAACTAACTTTTTTTATTTACATTATAACATCAGATACGTAAGTTACGTTACTAACATCATATACGTAAGTTACATAACTAACATCAGATACATAAGTTACGCCAGTTGTTTTAGTTACGTAACTCAAGTAACTGATTCACTAATGGTCATATTTTGATTTATACTTCGCACCTAATAATAACATTACCGTGAAGGTAAGTTACTTTTCCTCCCGACTAATGACGTCAGCGGGAGGAAAAGATGCGTGTGTTAGAAAAAATAATTTTTTCTAACACACGCACAGAAAGTACATCATTTCTTACCTATAAAAAGGGTAGAAAGTACGTCTTGCCCGGAGGCAGGGAGAGAATATTACTTTCCCTCCCCGTGACGTCATAACGGGGAGGAGAAGTAATACTTTCCCTCCCCGCTGTGATGTCACAGGGAGAGAAAGTAATATTTTCTTCCTGCTGCTATAAAAATTTGTATTTTTTTTTAATTTTTTAAAAATATAAAAAGAACTATATGTTTTTTATGTTTAAATATGTATCATGTTCTTATTTCTTTTTAATAATAATGGATTTTAAATAAATATGACAAAAAAATTCCATTAAATAATTGCATATTTGTACTTTCGTTTACGTGCGTTAGAAAAAATAGTATGTGCACCACAGAAGGAAAATGATTTTCACCTCGTGTGTTTGTGTTCCTCTCTAGGTGCACAATATACTATTCCTTAATTATCCTCACTGAGACAAATCCAATTCGTTAACATTGAAATTTCAAAATTAAAAAGAAAAAATTGGTAACAAAAATCATATTTCTCAAAAGTGGATATAATTATAGGTTTTTTTGTCTCGGTTTGAGTTATTGTGTAAAATATTCAGAATAATTAGTTGGCAATATAAATTACATTTCTTGATTATGCTCGTAAAGACAATAGTATATTGTGCACCTAGGGAGGAAAATAGTGATTTTCCCGAGGGTGAAGTTTGTAGTTCGAGACGTAGCGAGCGTACGAGCCGAAGGCGAGTGCGAGCGAAGTCGAGAATTGCAAACACACGAGGCGAAAATCATTTTCCTTCCGTGGTGCACATACTATTTTTTCTAACACACGTAAACGAAAGTACAAATATACAATTATTTAACTGAATTTTTTGTTGTAATATTTGTTTAAAATCCATTATTAATTAAAAAAATAACAATATGATACATATTTAATCTTAAAAAATATATAGCTCTTTTTATATTTTTAAAAAATTAAAAAAAATTATAAATTTTTATAGCAGCAGGAAGAAAATATTAATTTCTCTCACCGTGACATCACAGCGGGGAGGGAAAGTATTACATTCCCTCCCCGTTATGACGTCACGGGTAGGGAAAGGGAAAGTATTACATTCCCTCCCCGTTATGACGTCACGGGTAGGGAAAGTAACATTCTGTCCCTGCCTCCGGGAAAGACGTACTTTCCACCCTCTTTATAGGTGAGAAATGATGTACTTTCGGAGCGTGTGTTAGAAAAAATATTTTTCTTAAAAATTGTAATTTTTAAGTGAAATGGAAAAAATTGAGAAAGAAAATTAGATTTTTCAAAAGTGGGTAATTTTAAAATTTTTTTGCTCTTAGTCAAACTTATAAAATATATTTGAAATATTTTGTTGTCAGAATTAAATTATATTCCTTCATTCTGTTCCTGAAATAAATCACATTCATAACAATAGAAATCTAAAATAAAATGGAAGAATTCATTAACACTGGTTTACAGTGAAATTGTCAATAGAAAAAAACAATTTTTCAACTATTAGGTATTTTTTGAGTAAGAAAATCATAGTTTTGATCTTTTTGCCTCGTGCTGTTTCTCTGTAGTTTCAAATTTTGCATTTTCGAGATGCGACATCACTTAAACTTACATGTAAGAAAATTAACTTGGCAAAACAAAATATGTGAGGTGCCATTGGCAAGATCATTAAATTACCTTTCGATCTATAGGTCACGGAATAAAATTCAATGAAAATTGAAACTTCTATTTGTTTCTGTATCAAAGAGAAAAAATATTTAGGTTTTAATTATTTTATTCATAGATTACATAATTACAAAAATTTTAAGCCCTTGCGGAACTCGATTGGGTTAAAAATGACAATTCTTTTTTATCTGTCTAATACGAAACTAACCAAAATTTGCCAATGGCGAGAAAAATTTTAAATTTTCCAAAATTGTGTGGCGAATTTAAAGAAAAATCAAAATATTTTTTTAAAACCTTAAGATTTCATTGCTTCTCTCTTAAACCTATTGTACAGATTTTCGAAAAAAAATTCAAGATTTTTGAAGACAAGAAAATTTTTTCCCGATGTCAAAATTTTTCCTATTTTTGCTTTTATCAAGAAAAGACTTTAGAAAAGGTTTAAAAAAGAAGCACAGAAATCCTAAGATTTTCAAAAAAAAAATTTGAATTTTCATGAAACTCACCACAAAAAAATAGAAAATTGAAAATTTTTGAAGGAGAGAAATTTTTCTCGACGTTCGCAAAGGTTTTTCAGTTTTGTATTAGACAGAAGAAAACTTTACAAAATCTTTAAAGAAGAAGCAAACAAATCCAAAGATTTTCGAAAAAAATTATGAATTTTCAAGAAATTCGACACAAAAAATTAGAAAATTCAAGATTTTAGAAGTTAGGAATTTTTTCTTGCAGTCGAAAAAGGTTTTTCTAGTTTCGTATCAGGCAGAAGAAGACTTTAAAAAATATGTCATCAAAAATAAAAAAAAAGCTGCGATTTTCGAAAAAAACTTTGAATTTTCATGAATTTCGCAACAAAAAATTAGAAAATTCCAAATTATTTAGAAAGAAATTTTTTTTTCCTTTATAAACCTTTTTTTAGTTTTGTTATAGACAGAAAAAGACTTTACAAAATATTTGAATAGAAATAAAATAAATCCTGCGATTTTTGAAAAAAAACTTTGAATTTTCATGAAATTTGCTACAAAAAAAACAAAATTTAAGATTTTTGACGGTAGGAATTTTTTCTTGCAGTTGAAAAAGGTTTTTCTAGTTTCCTATCAGGCAGAAGAAGACATTAAAAATTTTTCCCCAAAGATCAAAAAAATCCTGCGATTTTCGAAAAAAAACTTTGAATTTTAATGAATTTCGCATCAAAAAATTAGAAAATTCCAAATTATTTAGAAAGAAATTTTTTTTCCTTTACAAACCTTTTTCTAGTTTTGTTATAGACTGAAAAAGAATTTACAAAATATTTGAATTGAAATAAAATAAATCCTGCGATTTTTGAAAAAAAACTTTGAATTTTCATGAATTTCGCATCAAAAAATTAAAAAATTCCAAATTATTTAGAAAGAAATTTTTTTTTTCCTTTACAAACCTTTTTCTAGTTTTGTTATAGACAGAAAAAGACTTTACAAAATATTTGAATAGAAATAAAATAAATCCAGCGATTTTTGAAAAAAAACATTGAATTTTGATGAAATTTGCCACAAATAATTGGAAAATACAAGATTTTTGAAGGTAGGAATTTTTTCATGCAGTTGAAAAAGGTTTTTCTAGTTTCCTATCAGGCCGAAGAAGACTTTTAAAAATTTTTCACCAAAAATCAAAGAAATCCTGCGATTTTCGAAAAAAAACTTTGAATTTTCATGAATTTCGCATCAAAAAATTAGAAAATTCCAAATTATTTAGAAAGAAATTTTTTTTTTCCTTTACAAACCTTTTTCTAGTTTTGTTATAGACTCAAAAAGAATTTACAAAATATTTGAATTGAAATAAAATAAATCCTGCGATTTTTGAAAAAAAAACTTTGAATTTTCTTGAAATTTGCCACAAAAAATAACAAAATTCAAGATTTTTGAAGGTAGGAATTTTTTCTTGCAGTTGAAAAAAGTTTTTCTAGTTTCCTATCAGGCAGAAGAAGACTTTAAAAATTTTTCACCAAAAAGCAAAAAAATCCTGCGATTTTCGAAAAAAAACTTTGAATTTTCATGAATTTCGCATCAAAAAATTAGAAAATTCCAAATTATTTAGAAAGAAATTTTTTTTTTCTTTACAAACCTTTTTCTAGTTTTGTTATAGACAGAAAAAGACTTTACAAAATATTTGAATAGAAATAAAATAAATCCTGCGATATTTGAAATAAAACTTTGAATTTTCTTGAAATTTGCCACAAAAAATAACAAAATTCAAGATTTTTGAAGGTAGGAATTTTTTCTTGCAGTTTAAAAAGGTTTTTCTAGTTTACTATCAGGCAGAAGAAGACTTTAAAAAATATTTCACCAAAATTGAAAGAAATCCTGCGATTTTCGAAAAAAACTTTGAATTTTCATGAAATTTGCCACAAATAATTAGAAAATTCAAGATTTTTTAGAAAGAAATTTTTTTTCCTTTACAAACCTTTTTCTAGTTTTCTTATAGACTGAAAAAGAATTTACAAAATATTTGAATAGAAATAAAATAACTCCTGCGATATTTGAAATAAAACATTGAATTTTCTTGAAATTTGCCACAAAAAATAACAAAATTCAAGATTTTTGACGGTAGGAATTTTTTCTTGCAGTTGAAAAAAGTTTTTCTAGTTTCCTATCAGGCAGAAGAAGACTTTAAAAAATTTTTCACCAAAAAGCAAAAAAATCCTGCGATTTTCGAAAAAAAACTTTGAATTTTCATGAAATTTGCCACAAATAATTAGAAAATTCAAGATTTTTTAGAAAGAAATTTTTTTTCCTTTACAAACCTTTTTCTAGTTTTGTTATAGACTCAAAAAGAATTTACAAAATATTTGAATTGAAATAAAATAAATCCTGCGATTTTTGAAAAAAAACTTTGAATTTTCTTGAAATTTGCCACAAAAAATAACAAAATTCAAGATTTTTGAAGGTAGGAATTTTTTCATGCAGTTGAAAAAGGTTTTTCTAGTTTCCTATCAGACAGAAGAAGACTTTAAAAATTTTTCCCAAAAAATAAACAAAATCCTTCGATTTTTGAAAAAAAACTTTGAATTTTCATGAATTTCGCATCAAAAAATTAGAAAATTCCAAATTATTAAGAAAGAAATTTTTTTTTCCTTTACAAACCTTTTTCTAGTTTTGTTATAGACAGAAAAAGACTTTACAAAATATTTGAATAGAAATAAAATAAATCCTGCGATATTTGAAATAAAACTTTGAATTTTCTTGAAATTTGCCACAAAAAATAACAAAATTCAAGATTTTTGAAGGTAGAAATTTTTTTTGCAGTTGAAAAAGGTTTTTCTAGTTTACTATCAGGCAGAAGAAGACTTTAAAAAATATTTCACCAAAAATCAAAGAAATCCTGCGATTTTCGAAAAAAAACTTTGAATTTTCATGAATTTCGCATCAAAAAATTAGAAAATTCCAAATTATTTAGAAAGAAATTTTTTTTTTCCTTTACAAACCTTTTTCTAGTTTTGTTATAGACTCAAAAAGAATTTACAAAATATTTGAATTGAAATAAAATAAATCCTGCGATTTTTGAAAAAAAAACTTTGAATTTTCTTGAAATTTGCCACAAAAAATAACAAAATTCAAGATTTTTGAAGGTAGGAATTTTTTCTTGCAGTTGAAAAAAGTTTTTCTAGTTTCCTATCAGGCAGAAGAAGACTTTAAAAATTTTTCACCAAAAAGCAAAAAAATCCTGCGATTTTCGAAAAAAAACTTTGAATTTTCATGAATTTCGCATCAAAAAATTAGAAAATTCCAAATTATTTAGAAAGAAATTTTTTTTTTCTTTACAAACCTTTTTCTAGTTTTGTTATAGACAGAAAAAGACTTTACAAAATATTTGAATAGAAATAAAATAAATCCTGCGATATTTGAAATAAAACTTTGAATTTTCTTGAAATTTGCCACAAAAAATAACAAAATTCAAGATTTTTGAAGGTAGGAATTTTTTCTTGCAGTTTAAAAAGGTTTTTCTAGTTTACTATCAGGCAGAAGAAGACTTTAAAAAATATTTCACCAAAATTGAAAGAAATCCTGCGATTTTCGAAAAAAACTTTGAATTTTCATGAAATTTGCCACAAATAATTAGAAAATTCAAGATTTTTTAGAAAGAAATTTTTTTTCCTTTACAAACCTTTTTCTAGTTTTCTTATAGACTGAAAAAGAATTTACAAAATATTTGAATAGAAATAAAATAACTCCTGCGATATTTGAAATAAAACATTGAATTTTCTTGAAATTTGCCACAAAAAATAACAAAATTCAAGATTTTTGACGGTAGGAATTTTTTCTTGCAGTTGAAAAAAGTTTTTCTAGTTTCCTATCAGGCAGAAGAAGACTTTAAAAAATTTTTCACCAAAAAGCAAAAAAATCCTGCGATTTTCGAAAAAAAACTTTGAATTTTCATGAAATTTGCCACAAATAATTAGAAAATTCAAGATTTTTTAGAAAGAAATTTTTTTTCCTTTACAAACCTTTTTCTAGTTTTGTTATAGACTCAAAAAGAATTTACAAAATATTTGAATTGAAATAAAATAAATCCTGCGATTTTTGAAAAAAAACTTTGAATTTTCTTGAAATTTGCCACAAAAAATAACAAAATTCAAGATTTTTGAAGGTAGGAATTTTTTCATGCAGTTGAAAAAGGTTTTTCTAGTTTCCTATCAGACAGAAGAAGACTTTAAAAATTTTTCCCAAAAAATAAACAAAATCCTTCGATTTTTGAAAAAAAACTTTGAATTTTCATGAATTTCGCATCAAAAAATTAGAAAATTCCAAATTATTAAGAAAGAAATTTTTTTTTCCTTTACAAACCTTTTTCTAGTTTTGTTATAGACAGAAAAAGACTTTACAAAATATTTGAATAGAAATAAAATAAATCCTGCGATATTTGAAATAAAACTTTGAATTTTCTTGAAATTTGCCACAAAAAATAACAAAATTCAAGATTTTTGAAGGTAGAAATTTTTTTTGCAGTTGAAAAAGGTTTTTCTAGTTTACTATCAGGCAGAAGAAGACTTTAAAAAATATTTCACCAAAATTAAAAGAAATCCTGCGATTTTCGAAAAAAAACTTTGAATTTTCATGAAATTTGCCACAAAGAATTAGAAAATTCAAGATTTTTATAGAAAGAAATTTTTTTTTTGCCCTTATAAACCTTTTTCTAGTTTTGTTATAGACAGAAAAAGACATTACAAAATATTTGAATGGAAATAAAATAAATCCTGCGATTTTTGAAAAAAAACTTTGAATTTTCATGAAATTTGCTACAAAAAAAACAAAATTCAAGATTTTTGACGGTAGGAATTTTTTCTTGCAGTTGAAAAAGGTTTTTTTAGTTTCCTATCAGGCAGAAGAAGACTTTAAAAAATTTTTCACCAAAAATCAAAGAAATCCTGCGATTTTCGAAAAAAACTTTGAATTTTCATGAAATTCGCAACAAATAATTAGAAAATACAAGATTTTTGAAGGAAGAAAATTTTTCTCGCCGTTCCAAATGATTTTTCTAGTTTTGTATTAGACAGAAGAAGACTTTATAAAATATTTGAAAAGAATTCAAAAAAATCCTAAGATTTTCTACAAAAATTTTTAATTTTCATGAAATTTTCTGCGAAAAATTAGAAAATACAAGATTTTTGAAGGAAGAAAATTTTTCTCGCCGTTCCAAATGATTTTTCTAGTTTCTTATTAGACAGAAGAAGACTTTACAAAACTTTATCTCGTGAATCAAAAAGTTATTCTTATATGAAGTGTGGAAAGACGAAATGAGTTAAGTCACAATTTCATGATTTTACAGGACACATAAATAATACATTTAAAAACTTTCCTGGTCATTAAGAAAAAATCTAAAAAAACGATGTATTATTTCGCTTTATCGCTTTTAAAATAAGTAAAAGTTGACCATTTTAGGTTTATGTCAAATGTGCATATTTTTTTATAAAATTAACAGTTAAAAAAATATACAGTTTTATTAAAATTATCTCTCTAAATCTAAATTATGAGTAAAAAATCACTAATAATTTAATTGCAAAAGTTAAGTTCCGATTTAAAATTAATAAAACTCTTCTTTCACGTTAATTAAAAACAAAGAAAACAATAATCCAGTTTGGGGTTATGTTTTCTATTTCGGATTGTGGAAATTAATAGTATGTTTGATTCATGAAAAGTATTAATTGTTATTCTTGGTGATAAATCGTCAGATTCATAACTTAAATATATTTAAATATTTTCTTAGTGGTTAAAAAAGACATTCTAATATTAAGAATTTTTTTATAAATGAGTACATAAATTAACGAATTATTGATTTATAGAATGTTTTCTAAAATTGAATTCTTTTAACGAATTTTATATAATAATTTCAAATAATTAATTAAATGCATAATAAAAATGTTACAAATTTAATTTAATTTTTTTTTCAGTACTATAAAATAAAAAATGTTTAAAATTAGCATTGCTGTTAAATAATTAAAAAAATAATATCAAATATTAAGTATCTTACCTTGCTCTTGCAGCTTTTGATTTCGAAAGCCTCCTCCCGCTAAGACGGTAGATCCCACTTTTCCTCTTGTAACACTTGTTTAACATTTTCTTCTTCTCCTTGCAATTATTTATGTCCTCGATTTTCTCAATCACTTCTATTTCCTCGATCTCCACAATTTCCTCCATCTCTTCCATTGTTCACTAAACACACCACAAAAAACTCCTGTCCTCTTGCCACCTTCACAAATAAAAATAGAAAAAAGTGCACAAAATTCTATTCTGTGCTTTTTTAAAAACCAAATTGAATTTTTAATATCAAATTTACCTAATATTAGTATTAGATATAAAACACTGATAAGTAGAACTTATTAAGATCACAGTTTTTGCACGCGTTTGAACAGGTTGTTTCACTATAAAAACATATAAGCGATCACTGCTTGTACGTACAATGGTCAGCGACCTCCTGAATCGTCGTTTGTTTCAAAAACTCTATTTCCCTTATTATGTATTTCTCATGGCACCAGACTGCGTGGCGCTCGCTTTGTTGATATTTTTTTCACCTATGGGCCTAAACACAATTGCTTAGCGAATGTCATTTGTGAGGTATGCAGAAATTCGAATTTAACTTGAACTCGAAATTCGAACAAAACCGAGTTCATGTTAATTTTCCTAAGAAGAATCGAATTTTCAAATTCATACAACTCTAATTGTTTGAAACTAATATTAAAATTTTGTTGTATATTAATGTCAATAATAATAATAGTAATATATTAATTATGGGTCAGAATTCGTGAATTTGAAAGCAAATTTTTTCAGTGGACGTTAAATTTTGCAAAAAAGTCAAGCGCGCGCAACAATGCGTGCGCATTGTTGCCCCAAATGCCTAACCGTGATTGGTGGTTGATGGGAATATTTCCTCTTTCTCTCTCTCAGCAGGCAGAAGAGTCTCTAACCCATTTCTGTAAATCATGTTAGTATAGGATTTTCGTCTTTCGGTTAGAAGTCTTTTGTTACAGGCGCAATTGTAAATTAATTGCGCAAACGCAACATCTTCTTTTTGATTCGTCGAGTTCAGAATTTGGTTAAATCCTTGATAGGAACCGGGAAATTTCAAAATAAATAAATGCAGAAATTCCGTAAATAGACGGAATGGGAAACCAAAAGAGGAAGAATGTCCTTGATTCTTCGTCTAATGTAAAACCCACTTAAATTTATTAATATCAAAATGTTAAAATTACAAGAAGTTAAGAGCTTTGAAGAAGCTACTGGCTAAGTTGAAGTCTAGGTTAGAACTGACTATATACAGCGTCTCATGATAGTCTGAGACTCATGCTCTATGGTGTGGTCCTTGGAGAGGGAGATGCGCATGCTCAGCCTCACAGGACCAACACACATACACACATACACTATGTATTTACATTCTATGTTCATTCTACACAAACATACACATCTCACACTATATTTGCAAGACTATTTCGTTTACATTAAGTGAATAAGTAATAATTATAATATTATCAATTAATATTAGCTATGTTATTTACACACACATTTTTATTACCTATAATAGAAATTGGAACATAATATACATTTTTATTGTTACTAATTATTTACAACAATCTTATTTAATAATGAAGACATTAAATTAAACAATTAAATTAAAAGATTATTAAGACCCAATTTGCATTTATGTAAATTCTATTAACTATTATAGAAATAATGAGTAATTAATTATATTCATATACATATATATATATATATATATATTTATATATATATATATATATATATATATATATATATATAATGAATTAATGCTTTTAATTAATATTCTATTTTATACAAAACTTATACTCGTTGTTAATGTATAAAAAATGCGAAATCTGGAATTTCCCAATACGTGATTTTATCATGAGAAAAAGGATAAAATGCACGTTGGTCAACGGATGTGTTTTATTGCTTTACCTCCAAAGAGGGTCTACTTGAGAATTGAAAGACAGTTTTTTATGACATCTTTGGAGTTATCTCTCTTATTTTATGGTTGACAATTGTGTTAGAGTTTTAAGGATATATTGTCTCGAAAGCGACAATAGACCAATTTTATGTGGTAGAAAATGTGTTTGGAACTTCACTATTTTTGAGACGATATTTTCAAAGACATACTGAGTGTCTGTAAAACATGTGTATTTTGTCTTTTGTTATATTTTCGCTATTGATAGAGAGATATTCGAAGAATATAATATTTTAGAAACATATTTCTTAAATTTTACGCAGAAAGTTCTTCTCAATCTATGGACAGGATATTTTTATTTAAATTAAACTGAATATTATATTTTCCCGCAAGGTTTAATCGCATTTCGATTAATATCGAATAACGATTCGAGCGAGATAATAGTCGCTCGTAACACTTTGGAGGCCATATTGGTTTCTCTCTGCAGAGCGTGCTGCAACGTGTTCTCCCTTCTTTTCTCGCTGCTTTCTTGGAAGGATTGTTCAATTGGTAAGTATATTCATTTGTCAATTATTAAACTTAATAATATTAATTTAATATTAATTGAGCTGCCGGATCAAAGAAGGGCACATAAATTTGCCGCGCTGAAAAACGTTGGCCCCTGGACACTAAAAATTAAACTTTTGACTTAAACTGTTTATTATGCATATCCTTGTAGAAAATTTGATTGCGCATCTTTTTTTCTAATAAAATTTTTTTCTATCTATTACCGTTTTCGAAATAATAAAGAAAAACCATTTTTTTGAAAACATGAAATTTAATTAAATTTTTCACTTCAACTCGCGATATTTCAGTCAATTTTACATATTTTCTAATGACACAAAAATTAAATTACTCGTTGAAATATCCTGAGAATGATGAAAGAAGAAAAAAATTGTTTTCATTAAAAATAAAATTGTTATTAATTTTTTTCTGAACAATTGCAAAAACAGTGAAGTGCAATTTTCACGAGTTTCGTTTAACAGGCGAATTTTAAGCAGCAACAAACTTCCAGTGAGAAAGTTGTTTATTGCAGTCCAAAAAAGTTTTTTGGAAAGTTATATGACAATTGAACAATTAGTAACAAATTAGTGAGTACTTAAAGTTGCGCGAGCGGCTGAACGGAAGGTTTGTTTTGATTTACTTAACCTCTAAAGGCGAAACAACACTGTGACATATGCTGTTGAGCTTCTTTCAACAAACGGGCGTCACACATTCAGCCGCGCGTGCAACTTTAAACATTCACTAATTTGTTACTAATTATTCAATTGTCATTTAACATTCTAAAAAAATTTTTTGGACTGCAATAAACAGCTTTCTCACTGGAAGTTTGTTGCTGCTTAAAATTCGCCCGTTAAACGAAGCCCGTGAAAATTGCACTTCACGGTTTTTGCAATTGTTCAGAAAAAAATTAATAACAATTTTATTTTTAATGAAAACAATTTTTTTCTTCTTTCATCATTCTCAGGATATTTCAACGAGTAATTTAATTTTTGTGTCATTAGAAAATATGTAAAATTGACTGAAATATCGCGAGTTGAAGTGAAAAATTTAATTAAATTTCATGTTTTCAAAAAAATGGTTTTTCTTTATTATTTCGAAAACGGTAATAGATAGAAAAAAATTTTATTAGAAAAAAAGATGCGCAATCAAATTTTCTATAAGGATATGCATAATAAACAGTTTAAATCAAAAGTTTAATTTTAAGTGTCCAGGGGCCAACGTTTTTCAGCGCGGCAAATTTATGTGCCCTTCTTTGATCCGGCAGCTCAATTATTGAAGTAGAAGAATGTAAATTAAAATTTAAATAATACATTTATGTAAATATTTTGTTAAAAAAACTTCGCAATAATACAATTATTGGCATAAATAATGTAATTGTTTTTTAATGCAATATAACATATTTTAATTTCCAAATAAGTGTAATTATTCGAAAAATTTTACTTCAATTTCTTCAAAAAAATATTAAATTATTTAAAAATTTGTTAATAAAATTTGTGTGAAAATTCAATTTTTAGGAACATTTAATTATTCAATAATTTATTCGTGTTTTACATTTAAAGAATAATAGACATTTCTAATTGAAAGTAATTTATAAACAGATTTTATTTAAAATATAATATAGTAATTGAATGTAAAAATCATTATAGCATTAATTTATAAATATATTAGAATTTTGAAATAATTTCCATTTTAAATCTGTAATTTTTTTGTAATTTTTTGAACTCTTGACTAACAATTCCGTGAAAATAATCGAAGTGGCTATTTCGCCCAACAACGGGCGAAATATGAGAAATAATTTATTTCGCCCGCCAATGAAAATGCATGGGAAAAAAGATGGACGAAATAAAAGAAATAGTTTATTTCGCCCATCAGTAAAAATAGGTATATAATTTACTAATTAAAAATATTTGTGAATTTTTTTCTTTTTTATTTGGAGGAGGAAGGAGTCATCCACTTTGGGTTGGAAATATGTTTTTTATTAGTAAGTGATATTTAATTTTAAAAAATCCAAGGCAGATGACTCCTTTCTCCTATAAATAAAAAAAGAAAAGAAAATATTATTTACTAATTTAAAATATTTGTAAATTTTTCTTTTCTATCTTATTTGGAGGAGGAAGGAGTCATCCACTTTGGGTTGGAAATATGTTTTTTATTAGTAAGTGATATTTAATTCTAAAAAATGCAAGGTAGATGACTCCTTCCTCCTTCAAATAAAAAAGAAAAAAAAATTCACAAATATTTTTAATTAGTAAATTATATACCTATTTTCACTAACGGGCGAAATAAACTATTTCTTTTATTTCGCCCGTCTTTTTTCCCATGCATTTTCACTGACGGGCGAAATTAATTATTTCTCTTATTTCGCCCGTTGTCGGGCGAAATAGCCACTTCGAAAAATAATTGATTCGAAAAAGTTCAATTGAATTTGTTTAAATTTATTTCAAGTTTACTTTTTGTAGTAAAAACATAATGAAGAATTTCCAAATAATCAAAATTGAGTAATTAGTTTCAAATAGTTTTTTTGATAAAATTTTCAAGCAATAAAGAATAAAAAATAATATTATTAATTGGAATTTTGCACAAGTTTATTAAAAATAATTGATTTTTTCAAATATGTTTTTATATCGAAATTTTCGTTCACAATAAAATAGTTTCCTTTTTTTAGGTCTGATATTACGCAAAACTCCAAATCTCATCAATAGCCCTGTATCCCAGTATTTGCGAAACAGCTGATAAGTAAGTTATTTTACTTTTAATTAAATAATATTTTAGTAATTTTTTTAAACATTTTTTTAATTTTTAAATTTATTCTTTAATAAATAAAAATTAATAAATCTATAACTAACTTCAAGTTATAGATTTAGCTGTCGCTAAAATATGTTATTGTAGATGAAAAATAAAGAGACATGTATTTTTTTATTTTTCAAAAAAGTTTTTAAAGAAGTTATGCACTTTTGAACTTTGAGTGGTAAAACTCGAATGAATAGTGAAAAAAAATTGTTTTGCTTGTCATTTTTATTTCTTTTGACTAAAATTTAATTTTTTTTCTTGAGTTTTGTAGATGGTCATGTCCTCTTCAAAATCCAGTTTGAAATTTGAAAAAATATTGAAAATTATAAAAATAGGGGATGATTTTCTGAAAATAAATAAGATCAATTTTCTCAAAAACACCACCATTTTTCTATCCAAATTTGTACTACAAGTTCTTAAAATAATTATGAACATTTTCTATAAATTTCAAGTGGGCTAAACCATTCTGTCAATCAGGAGAATTTTTTTTTGAAATATTTATTTCCGCAAATTTTCAAATTGTTAACTTGCATTTTTAAAAACAAATGAATCGCTATAACATTGTTGACGTGAACGTTAACAATTTGAAAATTTGCGGAAATAAATATTTCAAAAAAAAATTCTCCTGATTGACAGAATGGTTAGCCCACTTGAAATTCATAGGAAATGTTCATAATTATTTTAAGAACTTGTAGTACAAATTTGGATAGAAAAAAAGGTGGTGTTTTGAGAAAATTGATCTTATTTCTTTTCAGAAAATAATCCCCTATTTTTATACTTTTCAATATTTTTTCAAATTTCAAACTGGATTTTGAAGAGGACATGACCATTTACAAAAATTAAGAAAAAAAATTAAATTATAGTTAAAAGAAAAAAAATGTCAAGAAAAACAATTTTTTTCACTATTGATTCGAGTTTTACCACTCAAAGTTCAAAAGTGCATAACTTCTTTAAATTTAACTTTTTTGAAAAATAAAAAAATACATATCTCTTTATTTTTTATCTACAATAACATATTTTAGCGACAGCTAAATCTATAACTTGAAGTAAATCGACCTGCCTGATTTGAAATGGATTCAGTCTAATAAATTTCTTCCTAACCTAATTTATATATATATATATATATATATATATATATATATATATATATATATATATATATATATATATAGAGTCATTCCATTATATTTTAACTAAAGTCGTTGCCGACTAATTTAAAAAAATTGTAATATTTTGCAGGAATGATTTTAAAGATATTAAGATTACCGAACAAAAGGAATTTTTAAAATATTTTTTATGTTTATTATAAAATAAGCATCTAAAGTATATGAAGTCGTAAAAACTGTCACATTTTCATCTATTAGAAAATATTAAAGAAAACACATAATTTATTATAAAACGTAAAAAAAAATTTAGATTTTACTAAAAATGAATTATTTTATTATTATAAATTGGTAGAAACAATTATTAATAAGAAATATTAAATAAAAAATGATTTTAAAGTTCACCTGGTAAATAACCTATTTTTGCAAATTTTATTTACTAAATGTGAGAAATAGAAATCATTAAATTGAATAAAACCTTATGAACTATAAAGTACCTGTGATTAACTTTTAGTTTTTCTTA
The DNA here is from genome assembly GCA_032873175.1 of Leptopilina drosophilae. NCBI lineage: Eukaryota > Metazoa > Arthropoda > Insecta > Hymenoptera > Figitidae > Leptopilina > Leptopilina drosophilae. The sequence goes on from CM065482.1 coordinate 25,397,773, forward strand.
ACACTTTCTTCCTTTTTTCTTCATAAATGTCAAAAAATAAGCAATTGAAACTGTCACTTTGTTTATTTTCACGATTTTAAAACGTAAATAACTTCTGCCCAGAAAAATGAAAAATTACGAAAATTGGGCAATAATTAATTGATCACTAGATACACTCACTGGAAAAAGATTTTCTTTGGTCCCGAAGCTATTTTCCGAATTAATTAACTTTAAACTTTTTACTATTTCTATCAGGTTAATACATGTAATTTTTTGAAAATTGAAGTTGGTTCAAAACGATTTAACAAGAAGAGCTAACTTCGTCATTTAAAAAACACATGTGTTAACCTGACAAAAATAGTAAAAAGTTTAAAGTTAATTAATTCGGAAAATAGCTTCGGGGCCAAAGAAAATCTTTTTCCAGTGAGTGTATCTAGTGATGAATTAATTATTGCCCAATTTTCGTAATTTTACATTTTTCTGGGCAGAAGTTATTTACATTTTAAAATCGTAAAAATAAGCAAAGTGCCAGTTTTAATTGCGTATTTTTTAACATTTATTAAGAAAAAAGGAAGAAAGTGTTAAGAAAAACTAAAAATTAATCACATGTACTTTATATTTCATTAGGTTTTATTCAATTTAATGATTTCTATTATTATAGAAATCATTATTAAAAATTAAAAATTATTAAAATAATAGAAATTATTATTATTCAATTTAATGATTTCTATTTCTCACATTTAGTGAATGAAATTTGCAAAAATAGGTTATTTACCAGGTGAACTTTAAAATCATTTTTTATTTAATATTTCTTATTAATAATTGTTTCTATCAATTTATAATAATAAAATAATTCATTCTTAGTAAAATCTAAATTTTTTTTACGTTTTTATAATAAATTATGTGTTTTCTTTAATATTTTCTAATAGATGAAAATGTGACAGTTTTTACGACTTCATATACTTTAGATGCTTATTTTACAATAAATATAAAAAATATTAAAAAAATTCCTTTTGTTCGGTAATCTTAATATCTTTAAAATCATTCCTGCAAAATATTACAATTTTTTATTTTTTTTTATTTATTTATATATATATAAATTTTATTTATTGTTATTTTTAATTATTATCTCATTTCGGAAATGGTCAGAAACTCTACCGGTAGAAGCTCAAGAGGAGTAAGTGGAATAAATTTATTCTTTTAACTTATCAGACAAATGTATGTAATTTTGATTAAAAAATTTTAGAATGATGGCCAGGATGTTCTTGATCGTCGACAGCAACAACCACCACCACCACAGCAACCACCACCACCACAGCAACCACCACCACCACAGCAACAACTACCACCACAGCAACCACCACCACCACAGCAACATCTACCACTACAGCAACATCTACCACCTCAACAACAGCAACAACTACCACCACAGCAACAACTACTACTTCAACAATATCCAACACAACAACAACTACTGCAACACGTACATCCTCAATTGCAGCATTTGCAGCAGCAGATTTTGCAACAACAACAACTGCAGCAACAAATACTGCAAAATCAGGAGTTGCAGGAGCAACTGAAGCAGCTAAGACTGCAAATGGTACAGCAGCAACATTCACATGCAGAGCAGCAGCAGCAGCTGCAAAAGGAACCGTCACCAGAGAAGGCAAAATTGTTGCCGCCACCAAATCGGGAACAGTCGCAGAAATACAAAATTGATAACGTAAGTTATTTCAAAAAAAATCTGAAAATTGTTCTATTTCTAACAAGAATTCCTTTTCAAAAAAATTTGTTCTTGGAATGCATGAATCTCCCACAAATCCAATTTGACATAATAACAAGTATCCGAATAATTTTTTACCATTATTTACTTTTTACGGAATTGTCAATTAAACCATATCCTATTTGCTCTGTTTATTTAACAGAAATTCACTAACCTCGAAGTAGCATTCAGCTGAATGTTTATTTGTCAGAAAGATTATCTAACACAATTTCCGTTTTCCTGAAACTTCATTTCACCTAATTTTAAATTGTTACATTAATTGTTTAACATAAATTTTTTTCTATCTTATTTTAATGTGGTATATTGTTCTTTTATTTAAATTGTTAAATCATCGAATGCTCAGAAGATCGAATTGTCATTTTGTCGAATTTCCAAAACTTCGACGATTTGACGATTCAACAAATTTACATTTTGACGAAATAACAATTCAATGCTCTGAGCTTTTGATGATTTGACAATTCGAATAAAAAAACAATATGTCACATAAAAATAAGGTAGAAATAGATTTATGTTAAACAATTAATGAAACAATTTAAAATTAGGTGAAATAAAGTTTCGGGAAAACGAAAATTATGTTAAGTAATCTTTTCGACAAATAATCATTCAGCTAAAATGCTACTTTAATGTGAGTGAATTTCTGTTAAATAAACAGAGCAAATAGGATATTGTTTAATTCACAACTCTGTAAAAACTAAATAATGGTAAAAAATTATTCGAGACAATGGTAATTTTAACGAATGACATTTCGATTAAATGAAATTTATAACATGTGGAGCAATTAATATTTAGGTTAAAAAACATTTCGAATAACAAAAAATTTTAATTAATGATTTAGAAAAAAAGGAATCATAGCAGATGAAATATCGTAAAATCTAAAATTAGTACAAACAATTAATTGGATAAATGAAAGTAATGTCAAATGTTTTTTGTGGCTAACGAAATTTCTGTCACATAATATATCTGCAAAATAAAAATTAGAGCTGATGAATCATCGGGGAAATAATAATTAGATTAAATAACAATTTTAATAAATGTAGCTTATGACAACTGGTGATTTTGGGAAATGAGTTTCGGTTACTTGTTATTATGTCAAATTGGATTTGTGGAAGATTCATGCATCCCTTGATCTTGACGAACTATCTTAAAATTATTGTTTATAAATTAGTTAATTAATAATTTCACTTGCACTAACGTCGGGAATTACCAGTACTGCACACGCATAACCCAAAATACGCCAATCTTTGATTCATGATTTTTTTGTAAATAGAAATGTCAAAAAATTAACCAATATAACAGTCGAAAGATTATTAAATTCTACGATTAATAATACATACAGAAATTTTTACAATTTATGTGAAGATTGCAGCAGTCGACAAATTTGTCATAAAAATTTTTTAAATAATTTTTGTGATTTCTTTCAATGCCTGCACATTTTTTAAAAATTGCACGAACAATTTGATACTTATATGTGACGCTCCACGGTGAAAGGGACCTTAGCTGCAAAAAAATTAATTTTGAGTTACTTATGTCATTCTATAGTTTTTGAGTTGTTCTTTCATATGCAAAAGTAAAAAATAATTTTTACTTACAGGTTTTTTTATTATTAATGTTTAAAAATGAGCTTGTTCAATGTTTACACGTGGTTAATCAGAAAATCTGCCCCTCTACTTACTAATACTACTACACTGGCCATGCACGTACAATTCGTGCACTTCGTGTAACACGGACAACTATCAATGTGTAATGAGTAGTGGGGCTGAATTTCATTGGAACGCCTTGACCAATCAGAGTGGTTCTACTTTAAATGCCTTTCCTGTAAAATTTGTCTATTGCAGCTAAGGTCCCTTTCACCGTGGAGCGTCACATATAGAGGTGTTCATTGAAATCTCATCTTTAAATTAATACCAAAAAAAGTTCAACAATCTTATTCGGTTTCTAAGATATCATTGTTAACGTTCCAGCATATTTTTTGACAAATGCATTGAATTAGTTGCATTTGGACGGTTTTTGTCTGAAAATGCTCGGCTGTTTATAATAATATCTCGTGAACTAGTTAAAACTTTAAACTCTCTCGATGGCAAATTAAAGGTGAAACTTCAATGATTGCACCTATATCAGTTTCAAAATTTTTCTCCAATTTATAAAAAATATGTAGAGGTTGAAAAAATCCAACAAAATTTTATTTTATGAATTTTTTGTCAAATTTGTCGATTGCTGCAATTAAAAAATCCTTTGAATGGTATATTTGTAAAATTTCTGACATTTGTATTTATAAAAAAATCGTGATATAAATGTTGGAAGGTTTTTGGGTAATGCACGTGCATTAATAATTACCGACGGTCGTCTAAATATTATTAAAAACAATTAATTTGCACAAAGAAATAAAAAATGATTTCATAAATTCAATTATTTTCAAAAAAAATAATAAATTTATATAAAAAACATCTGTGAATAATTGGGACAAAATAAGTGAAACAGACCACTTGAAAAAATGTTGCCTCCAATTTTTAAGTAATTAATAATTTTTGGTAAATATACGAGTACATTTTTACCCCTCTACAATATTTAAAAAAAAATTATTTTGGAAGTAATCACGTGTTGAAGTTTTGGGTCATTTTATTTTCCTTTTCTTATTACTCTAAAACGAAAAAAGATAATAAAGTAATCTTTTTTTAAAAATGAAACCTGAAGACTATTTTGAAAATAAAATGAAGCAATTAATAAAAAATAATTTTTTTAATTGTTACTAACAATTCTTTTAGACAATTGCAAATTGAAGATTGCGTTCTCAATATTTTTGAAAGATTAAATTACTATGTATTGATGCGCAATTTTCCAAGGATTAATTTAAAAAAAGAAAAATGAGTAACCCTTAATTTTATAGAAATTGTGTAAAGTTTTCTGCCAAAATGCAAGCGTAAATATACTCTTGATCTTGAAAATCCGCTTGGAAGGGTAAAGTTTCTAACAAAACAAAACAAGATCTTAATTATTAGTGTCCAAATTTATCTGTTTTCAGGAAAAGGAGTCGATTTTCGTCTGTATTTTGTCAGGAAAATGTACACAATTTCTATAAAATCGAAAGTTAATCATTTTTCTTTTTTTTTAAATTAATCCTTAGAAAATTGCGCATCAATACATAGTAATTTAATCTTTTAAAAACATTGAGAACAATCTTCCATTTGCAAATGTTTAAAAGAATTGTTAGTATAAATTCAAAAAATTTATTTTTTAGTAATCGCTTTACTTTATCTTCAAAATATGTAACGCGACACGAGAAAAGGGACCGACTGTTAAAAAAATCCATTTTGAGATTACGATGCTAATCGATTGATTTTTATTGACTCTTTCACGTAAAAAAATCAGAAATTAAAAATCTGAAATAGTTTTAATAATATAAAGCCTGAAAGTTTAACGTGTCCGCGTAAATACACGGGTTTTCTCCTCATGACGTCACTTTAAACGCTCCTCCTGTAAAATTCTCTTTTGAGGCGATAGGTCCCTTTCTCGTGTCGAGTCACATATAAACTTCAGGCATCATTTGAAAAAAAATAAGTTTATTATCTTTATTCGTTTTAGAGTAATAAGAAAAGGAAAATAAAATGACCCAAAACTTCAACACGTGTTTACTTCCAAAATAAATTTTTTTTTTGAAAAATATCGGTTTAACTTATTTTGTCCCAATTTGTAATAGATAATAAATTTTTAAACAAATGATAATAATAATAATAAAAAAATAATAATGTTCTTTCAGAAAACATGGAAATTGGAGAAAAGAGTTATAGAACTAGAAAAGGATATGCGATCAATGAAACTAAATTTCAGAGAAATGGAGAGAGATAGAGAACAAGAGAGAGAGCGAGAAAGAGCCCGAGAAAGAGAGAGGGAAATGGAAAGAATTAGAGCAAGAGATAGAGAAGAAGAAAGAGAAAGGGAAGAGTATAGAGCCAAAGAAAGAAGTAAAGAAGAAAAAAGAAGAAGAAGATATTAATTTTTTTTATTTACAACAAGGTTCAACCTTACTTAAAAAAATTTTTATTTCAATTTTTATAAAATAAAATGTAACTGAAAGCACACACTACCGCTGAAAATTGAAAGACCATGTTTTTTCAGGTAAATGAAAAACATTTTAAAATATAAATTTAATAGAAAGTAAGTTTTTTCTTCGTACATAGTTTCTAAAAGATGATATAAATTTCAAAAAAAGATCTTTTAAAAGTCATTCGGACAATATTTTATTTAGATATTTTTAAAAAATCACTATTTTCAATGTTTTATAAAAATTTCAATAACTTTAAAGTAATGAACGTTTATTAATAATCTTTAGCTTATTTGAAAGGTGAATTTATAAAAAATGAGCATCAGTTACAGATAAAATTTTATGTAATTTTCTTTTCAGATGAAATCTTATTAACAGAAAAATTAGATTTAAAATTCAAACATTTTTTTTATTAAATTATCTTTACAAATCTATACAATGTCAGGTTTTATACATTTTCTTAAATTTTTATTGTCAAATTTAGACGACCTGCAATTTGTAGGAAAATATTACACAAATGCCTATTATAAATTTTCATTCTTTAGAAAATAAACTTCAAAATAAGCTTAAGATCGTTAAAAAGCGTACACTTATTACAGTAATTTGACATTTTTATGTAACATTGAAAATGACGATTTTTTAAAAATATCTAGATAAAATTTTGGTCAAATAACTTCTAAAACGTCTTATTCTTTTCGAAATTTTATAATCTTTTAAAAAATGAAAAGAAGAAAAATTTATTTTTCATAAAATTTATATTTTAAAAAGTTTTTATTCACCTAAAAATACCCATTCAACTCAATTTTTACCGTTATATTACAAATGTTTATTTAATAACACTATTATTACAATAAATTAACTATTGTGCAAATAAATTTGCTGTATTCAATATTTTTTAGATCCTTTTTTTAAACATACATATTTCTAAATATTTCGACAAAATACCATATTTTTAACATAAATTGGAACATATTTTTATTTCATAGTGCAAAAAGCAAAACTATTAACAAAAGTATATTACAATTTTTTAAAATTAACTTTTAAATAATTTTATTTGAAAATTTTGAAAATAATTTAATTGATAAAAATTTTAATGAATAATCTTTGAGTTTAAATACAATAAAAATGAAAATTAAATCCTTAAAATAATATTAAAATAGTTTTAAAAAAGTAATTCTCTGAATTATTTCGTTCTAATTTTTACAACTCAAATATAAATATTGTCGAGAATATAAATTCATACAAACAATATTAACATTTTTAAAAATATTTTAAAACATCTAAAAGTTTTAATTAAACTTCTTCAAAAAATTATTTCATTAATTTTACAAAAATTTGATTATTTTTGAAAAAATTCTAATATTATGTTTAAAATATTTTACCAAATTGGAAATTTTTGACTTTTTTAATTGTAATTTATTTTAAATGGACGGTTTCAGTTATTTTACAAAAAATTTAATTTTTCTATTAAAATAATTAAATTCTCGAAAAACTTTTACAAAATTATTAATAATTAATATAGATAATTTATTTTGGAGATGAAGTGTAGTTAAAAATTTTAGAATAAAATTGAATTTTTTGAATAGTTTTAGTTTTAATTTTTAGAAATTATCAAATTTCAACATTTGAAATTTTTTTAATAACGAAAATATTCAAGTATTGATTAATTGAATTTAGAAATCACCAGAGCAACCTAACCTCGCTGTTTTGACAAAGTCATGTTTATTTTTCTAGTGTACATTACCCAGAATAATATAAAAAACCTTTTTTTAATTTTTGAATGAGTCCCACAAAACTATAAAAAGGCATTTCCATTATATATATATATATGGGTGATTTTCAAATAACTGTCATATTTGCATGTCCCCATAGATAAATGTCTAATAAAATTATTATTTTTTGATACTCACTTCATAAATCACTTAATAGAAGTCTCTTCTTAAAGATACTTAATATTCAGTTTATTAACATTAACATTATCATAGTTAAAATTAAGAAAATAGGGTTAAATTGTCAGGTCCGTGGCATACGTTTTTTTAAAATTTCGTTCTGAAATTTTCACGTGAGCAAATATTGAAACTATCTTTTAAGTACTTTGTAGGCCAAATCTAACCAGATGTTTTACATATAAAAATATTTTTATTATAATAATATTCCACGTACACGAGCACTTTTTTCATGTTTTGAATTGTTAATTACTTTCTACCGACACATGGTAACGTCATCATGATTTTATTACTCAATTTTATTTTTAATTGACTTCTACTGGCATTATTTTGAAGTGAAAACATTGAAAAGAAAATATTTATTCATTTTTTTATTTTTTTACGTGTTTTAACTGTGACACACATGTCAGGACCGTGTAAAAATGTCAGGTCCGTGGCATGTAACTTTTGCATTTTCTTTCCGTTTTCCATCGTAACTTTGGAAATATTCAAAATCATGTAGTTTCCATTTGAACATATACTTTAATAACAAAAATGTACTGGAATATGTAATGAAAGTCAAATTTGATTCACTATTTTAGCAGAAAAATGTCTTATTCAAAAAAATCACAGTTATTTGAAAATCACCCATATATATATAAATAAATAAATAAATAAAAGTTTTTGACAGACGTTCATTGTTTCCTTTTTTTCTACAAAGATTTATCTGATTTGTGTACAAGCGAAATATCATGTTCCCTACGTTATCGACTCTTTTTGTATAATGTGATTGGTATGCATATCAGCTAAAGGTGTTACTCTTTTTTTCAATATTAAATATTTCACTAATTATAAAAATAATTTTTTATTGAAGTAAAGCAAAATTGTGACAAAATAGTGCATAACGTTTTGTTGTTTTTCTTCCATAAACCAATTTATTATTTTTTGTCACTGCTAAAATTTATGTAACGATTATACATTACCGACCACTTGTAAATGGCCGCAAGAGGCGCTATTAAACTCTTTCTCTGCAATAATATCACCACGTAAATAATAAAAAACAAAAATTTTAGAACAAAATAACGAAAAATAACGAAAAACATCTATAGAAAGTTATTCTATTTCATCACTGAATATAACTCTCTAAAATATTTTACCGTTTAGAAGTGATATTGCACTATCAAAAAATACTCAATTTCTCGATCAGTTACCATCAGAAATATACGCAGCATGGCCAATCAATAAAAAAATCAATACTTTACAACTAGCATTATCGCAAGTCATGCTCAAATTATACAAACTTTTATAATTTTTTGTAATAAAGTACAAAATTAATACGAAAGATGCTTGAGTAAATATGCCCTCTTTCATTTACCTAAAATATTTTTTAATAATTCCCTTCCAAATAGTAGTACTTTTACATGATATAAAAAAATTAATAATAATTAAAAACAACTTTTTTTAAATAAAATACAAAATTAATACGAAAGATGTGTGAGTAAGTATGCCCCCTTTAATTTACCAAAAATATTTTTCAATAATTCCTTTCCAGTTAGCAGTACTTTTGCATATTATGAATATCGATTTTTTTCATTTCACTGAATAACATGACCTTAATAAGTAACAATGATAACCCTTTATAAAAAAATAACTGGAGAATAGATTTTTTAAGGAAATGGATTTTGCATTTCGCCACAACTTTTTAAAATTTGAAAATTGCATGAATATTTTTAAAGTTTAAACAAAAAATAAGTTCCATTTTCAATATTATTTGTTATAAATATACAATAGAAACTAAAATTGTCAATACCGCAATAATATTTGATGATCTAAATTATAATTTCATTGCCCCGGCCCAAGGCAAAATTTCTCACCTTGCATTTTTCCAAAAACATTGTTCTAGAAAAAAAAGTATAAGTGATATTAGGGCGTACTTTTTTTCAATTGAAAGCTGAGATGTTAGGCAAAGTTTTCCACATTATGAAATTTTTATTAAAGCAAGAATGACGAAGTTAAGCAACAAAAAGTGAAAAGTGATCCATTACGCCCCGCTCACCCCTACCCATCGTCAATTTCTATCTGGGTAGTGAATTTAAATACTGGGTGTCCCTCGGACCCACCTTGTACGCGCAGGTGGAAAAACGCACTTGAAAATACTATTTCATTTATTAATTAATATCAATTATAATTTTTTAGCAGTTTTGTTAATGATTTAATAATATAAATTAAACATTAAATCCCCACATTATTGGAATCATTTATTTTACTGCTTATCAATGTAGAAATTTTTCTGCTACCCAAATGTCAAAGTTAACACAAAAAATTATAAATAAAGTATATATTGATTACGTCTTAGTCTAAGATTAGCGTTTTTCAAACTATTATCGCCTGAATGCGTACTAGGAAATTGACGTAGGTCAATCTCATCTTGTACGTATGTAGAAAAGCACACGGAGAAAAATCAGTTGGCTATTGTATGGATAGCTAATTTTTTGGTGCTCACTTAAACCCTCGAACTTTAGGCAGCCGAACATTAGACAGTGTTGACATGAAGTATGGGTGAGGAAAGGAGAGGAAGGTTTATATGCTTTCTAAGAATAAATTTTAATTTTACAAAATTAATTAATTACTCAGGTGCAAATTTTGATCGGCAGCCAGAGTTTTGGTTACAGTTTCCATCTAAAGTTGGCCCGACTATGGCTGCCAGAGTGTATAAAATCTAATTTCAGTTGGTCGGCAATACTATGGCAGACAGAGTGCAAAAAACCTAATTTCACTTGGTCGGGCCGACCCTGGCTTGAGTCGGCCCAATGGTCGGCAAAACTATGTCAGCCAGAGTGCAAAAAACTTCATTTCACACTGAAAAAAATGATAATGTTAATTTTGACATACAAGTATGGTTAGGATGTATAGCTGAAACAGCAATACCGTATTGCAATACAGTATTCGTGTTCTCCACGTACATATTATTGCCTTCCAAATACATATTGCTGTTCTACACTGCGTATGGCTAAAACAGCAATACTGTATGGCAGTATCATATCTACCAATATAATATGTCAGAATTGGCTATATTTATGGCAGTACCATAAATATATTTTTTTAGTGCACTTGGTCGGCCCGACTCTGGCCTAAGTCAGCCCGACCGTCTTAAAAAACATTGTTTATATACTGCCATGGTAGAAATTAAAATTTTTTGTGTTAATTATTTTAGCAATAATGGAATAACGAAAAATTAATAAACGTTATCTTATTTATTGATCGTTATGAATAACAAATTTCTTTTTGTTTAAGTTGCAGCTTATAAAATCATTTTTTTCTTAGGCTTTCATGTAAGCGTAGCGTAATGGTTAGCGTGCGAGACTTCGGTGCGTTAGGTTACGAGTTCGATCCCTGCGAGCGTTAGAAATTTTAATTTGTATTTATGTGTAACATTGTGTTTAGTGTTAAGATGTATGCATTAAATAAATAATTAATTTACAATATCACCTAATATTTGTTAATTTTAAAATTAATAATTTTTTGCAAACGGTCGGCCGACTTTTGGCTGCCAAGGTCGGCACGACTATGGTTACCAAAGTGAAGCCGACCTTCTTTCTCATGGTCGGCCCGACCATGTTAGCCACTGGACGGCCGATGTTACAATGTTACCATGGCCCGACCAACTTTTCGCACCTGGGTAACCAATTAATTTAATATAATTAAAATTTTTTTATAAATTTAGTTAAATCCCTAACAAAAATATAATATTGAGAAAATAGTTTATCGAGGATGAATTTTGTTAAAAAAATCTTTTGAGATAGTTAAATAAACATTTCAAGATTCAATTTATTAAATTTTTAATATAAATTACTAATTACAGTAGAATTCCAATTATACGGATCAATTGGGACCAGACCCGATCCGGATAATCAAAATGTTCATAAAAATGATATACTTTGAATAATAAGACTTCAATCTGCTATTTAAAAACACTTCATTTGCAGTGTCATGACTTGTTGTCGGCAATCCGGTTAATCCTGTTCATAAACAATGCAGTTTTAGAATTCATGTGCGATATATACATGGAATAGTTATTTTGCGCCCATAATGCGAACATAATTTTTTCTCCAAACTGCATGGAAAGTATGGCATTGAGGGCGCGCACGATTAAACGCTCATTTTAGTTAAAAATTAAACTCTATATAAATGTTGACTCTTTGAAGCCTATAATGATAAATCTAGTGACACCTAGTGATTTACCTAGTGCAGGCTGTCTAGGTATCAGGATGACAAGTCTCCTGAAAAAGTGCCAGGACGTGATAATTTAGTTAGTTTAGTTTTGTGTTGACTCAGAAACTGAAACGAAACTAAAGTTTTGAGACGGTCCCTGGTTATATTATTTTCTACTTTGAGCAATAAGCTTTATTTTTATTAATTTCTACAGAAAAAAACAAAAAATTAACATGCGGGCTGAAAATACTTTACCGCCCACTTCCCCTGCTCCCAGGTAGAATGTGCTACTTTGCGCCCGCCTTAAGTGCCCGAAATGACATTCTTTCCGTGCAGGTAGGACAAAAAAACTTATTAAATTAAATATCTTAAACTCTAGTAAATTTCTGGACAACTTGTTGAATTTTCTTGAAAAAGTTCTGAACTGGTTTAAGAATAGAAAAATGTGAAATGAACGAAAAAATAATGCTCGGAGATTTTTTGCTGATCCGGAGCTAGCTTCTAAAATAACAGGTGTGGATAAAGAGTTAATTGAAAGATTTTAAGAAAAATGGCTAGTGCAGAAGTTACAAATCTTAAAGAGTTTGAAGAATATACTCAAGATACTGTCAAATATTATGTCCAACTCTACTCTTGGTATTATATGCCATCTTCGGTGCATAAAATACTCTTCCACGGAGCTAAAGTTATGAAAACATTCCATCTTTCTATTGGCCAGTATTCAGAAGAAGCTGCTGAGGCTGGCAATAAGGATTTTTAAATATTTTACAAATTCAGTGCAAGAAATAAACAAATGAACAGTTAATTTGTTAACTTAATTTTTTTAGAACATTAATAAATTATAGATTATGAAAAAGTATATAAAAAATATGTGTGGTAACATACTTTTAAATCGATTAGAAAAAAACGATGTCATTTCGACTATAATCAAATAAACAGTTCATTTGTTAACTTAAATTGTTTATAACATAAACAAATTGTGAATTATGAAAAGTGTATGAGTAATACTTCTTCAAAAAATATGCGATATGCATGGGGTCTTTGGATTAAAATGTAATTTGGTAAAATTGTAGTATTGAATACTAGAAACAAGTGTGCCAAAAATTTTTTTAAATTTGTTGAAGTTAATGTATTTTGAATTTTTTTGTTATAATTTTTTTAAATCTTAATATTTCCTAAAGTTTTCAATGAAATTTAATAAAATTTGGAAAGCTTATACTTGACATCATGTTTCTTCTGACTATCACATAACAAAAAACTAAAAAAAAAATTTTGTGCCCAAATAAAGTCAAAAAAAATTTTTTGAAACCGTTTTGCCCGAGCGGGACCGATTTTTGAGTTTTCTCGTCAATTAATAAAATATTCCTTATAATTTCACCTTTCATTTAAAAAAATAAAATCGATGGACACTCAAATAGTTTTCAAGATATTGCAATTTTTGTGGAAGCGCGATCACGTTTCAGTGTCAGCGATGTGTGAGTGCCCGGGAATCCTAATTCTTACAATTTACTGTTCAAATAAAAAAATTGAATAATTAATTTTTAATTTACATTTTACATAAATATATTTGTTAATAACAATGATAATTATTAACTTTAAAATTATTTTCTAACAAAATAGACATAAAGTACTTAAGTTAATATAAATTTATCTGCAAAAAATACAATTTTTTTAAGAAGGACCAGAGTTATCTATTTGTTAACTAACGAAATTATTCAAATAAATTGAATTAGGCATTAGAATTTATCGGGTGGTCATACTAGACTAATTTAAATTGATTTCGATCTTAAGGAATGGAAAAATAAAAAATAAACGCGATTTTTTCAAAATTCTTGTTCCTTCATTTAAGACCAAGAACATCAAAATCGGATAAAATTTGTAGGTTCTAGACAATTTTGAACAGTTAAGTGTAAGAATTATGATTCCTGTGCACTCACACATTGCTGACACTGAAACGTGGTCGCGCTTCCACAAAAATTGCAATATCTCGAAAACTATTTGAGTCTCCATCGATTTTCTTTTTTTAAATGAAAGGTGAAATTATAAGGAATATTTTATTAATTGTCAAGAAAACTCAAAAATCGATCCCGCTCGGGCAAAACGGTTTCAAAAAATTTTTTTTTGACCTTTTTGGGCAAAAATTTTTTTTTTTGTTTTTTGTTATGCGATAGTCAGAAGAAACATGATGTCAAGTATAAGCTTTCCAAACTTTATTAAATTTCATTAAAAACTTTATGAAATATTAAGATTTAAAAAAATTATAACAAAAAAATTCAAAATGGCTTCACCTCAACAAATTTCAAAAAAATTTTGGCAAACTTGTTTGTAGTATCCAATACTACAATTTCACCAAATTACATTTTAATCCAAAGACCCCATGCATATCGCATATTTTCTGAAGGAGTCTTATCCATATATTTTTCATAATTTACAATTTGTTTATGTTATAAACAATTTAAGTTAACAAATGAACTGTTTATTTGTTTATAGTCGAAATGACATCGTTTTTTTCTAATCGATTTAAAAGTATGTTACCACACTTATTTTTTATAGACTTTTTCATAATCTATAATTTATTAACGTTATAAACAAATTAAGTTAACAAATTAACTGTTTATTTGTTTATTTCTTGCACAGAATTTGTAAAATCTTTTAAAATCCTTATTGCCAGCCTCTGCACTAGTTATTTTTCTCAAAATGTAAGCAAATCTTTCAATTAACTCTTTATCCACACCTGTTATTTTAGAAGCTAGCTCCGGATCAGCAAAAAATCTCCGAGCAGTATTTCCATTATTCGATGTTCCAGAGCCTTGCATTGGTAGGGTAGAGCGGGGCTAGTTGAGCATAGGGGTAAGTTGAGCAACCGTAAATCTCAGGCTCTATAAATTGTCCACTAAATTTTTTCAATGCCAGAAAGAAGCAGACACCTGCGGAGTTATGTTCCCTCCTGCGCCTTCTTCTTTCTGGCATTGAAAAAATTAGCGGTTAATTTATAGAGCCTGAAATATTTCGGTTGCTCAACTTACCCCTATGCTCAACTAGCACCGCTCTACCCTACATCTAATATTAGTCCTGTTTCCTTTTTGAATTATTTGAATATTCGATTTTTATCATCTTTTACCATTTCTTTTTCCTCGTTTGATCTTGCTTGCAATTAGCGAAATCTAAGATGATAAGCTATGTGAAGAATGCATTCATTCTAAGAATCTGATCCAAGCGTGTAATGTGGATAGTCCAAATTCAAAATTTTCTTTCTTCATCCTTCATTCAATGCTTATTTTTTACAAAAAATATTTTTCGAATCTGTGTTACGCTTTGTGGCACAATAGAAACAATTAAATCTTGAGGTCTAAAGTTCGACAACTCACGCGGTCAAATTTTTTTCGTTAATTTCACATTTTTCTATTTTTAAACCAGTTCAGAACTTTTTCAAGAAAATTCAACAAGTTGTCCAGAAATTTACTAGAGTTTAAGATATTTAATTTAATAAGTTTTTTTGTTCTACCTGCACGGAAAGAATGTCATTTCGGACACTTAAGGCGGGCGCAAAGTAGCACATTCTACCCGGGAGCAGGGGAAGCGGGCGGTAAAGTATTTTCAGCCCGCATGTTAATTCTTTGTTTTTTTCTGTAGAAATTAATAAAAATAAAGCTTATTGCTCAAAATAGAAAATAATATAACCAGGGACCGTCTCAAAAGTTTAGTTTCGTTTCAGTTTCTGAGTCAACACAAAACTAAATTAACAAACGGAATTTGGTTTCGAGTCGACACAAAACTAAACTAACTAAATTATCACGTCTTGGCACTTTTTCAGAAGACTTGTCATCCTGATACCTAGACAGCCTGCACTAGGTAAATCACTAGGTGTCACTAGATTTATCATTATAAGCTTCAAAGAGTCAACATTTATATAGAGTTTAATTTTTAACTAAAATGAGCGTTTAATCGTGCGTGCCCTCAATGCCATACTTTCCATGCAGTTTGGACAAAAAATTATGTTCGCGTTATGGGCGCAAAATGGGTGATTACGACTCCGGCGAGATCACCTATTTTGCGCCCTTGATACGAAAATAACTATTCCATGTATTTATCGCACATGAATTCTAAAAATGCATTGTTTATGAATTCATATTTTAAGAAAGATAAATACAGTAGAATTCCAACTATCCGGACGTCCAATTAACCGGATTACCGACAAGCTACTAAACTATTTAACCTAGAGAGCTCAAATTTGGTACAGATACGTATTTTAACATGTAGATTACAGGAAAATTATAGGGAATGTGATTGGAGGTGATGGCCATAGCGTTGTCAAGGAAATAACAAAATTTTTGGCCATAAATGCACAAAAAGTGACCATTCCCCACCTTAAGTTCTAAACTATTCAACTTAGAGGGCTAAAATTTGGCATACTGGTGTATTTTATCGCGAATATTACAGGACAAATAGAGATAACTTGCTATGTCATAATGGCCATAGCGTTGTCAAGGAAAAACTAAAAAAAAATTTTCTAATTTCTACATTATTTCGCTTGCTGGGTGTACAAACATGGTACATCGGATTGGCGTTGAAAAACATTGGCGTCGCGAGCAAGCCTTGTGGTGATTTTGCTTGCTGCGTTTTTCTGTGATTCGTTTTCTCTTTAAGTAAAAATTTCACTCGAATCTGATTAGGCAATAATATTAAGTAAAAAATAAACACTAATATAAATAGTCATAAAATTATATAATTTATTTAGTTAATAAATGTCTAATAAAATACGTTTAATATAAAAACAAGTGTTGTGCTTATACATTTATTCGTGCGACTGACGGAATTTCGCCTTTATACTCTCATCCCACATTCTGCCCAAATCCAAAACACACAAGTCAAAATAACTTCAAATTCTCATTTCATTCAAGAAACCGCGAAACATTCAAAACTTCCAAACATGCCGCTCCCCTTGAACGAATACGTTCGAAAATTACACAAGACAAGTGATTACAAATCAATTGGCAAAGGAGCCAATTTTTTCACTGCTCGTTTATATTCACCCTTCTCGGTTTTTACAGTTACCACTCTAATTACATTATCGTCGCCAGGATGAACCTTCAAAACTCTGCCCAATGCCCAACGCAAGGGGGGCAAATTATCTTCCTTTAACAATACCAAACTTCCCAATTTAATGCTTGCATTCTGACTCGTACACCACTTACTTCTGACATTTAATTCCGTTAAATACTCATTTTTCCAGCGCTTCCACAAATCTAACTTCATTTTTTGCATGTGCTGCCAGGACGACAAACGGTTTCCCGGTATTTGTGAAAAATCTGCTGAAGGCAGAGCTGTTAAAGGTTGTCCAATCAGGAAATGGCCCGGTGTCAGGACCTGTAGATCATTTGGATCTGACGACATCGGCGTTAAAGGTCTTGAATTTAAAACTGATTCGATCTCACACATGTAAGTGGCTAATTCCTCAAATGTACACAAAGTCTCCTCTACCGTTCTTTGCAGATGGTGCTTGAGGGACTTCACCACGGCCTCCCACACACCACCAAAATGTGGAGAGCAGGGGGGAATGAAATGCCATTCAATCTGCTCTTCGGACAACAAATTACCACCCTTTCATTATGCAACTTAGAATTTAATAGTTCGTGAAGAGACCTCAATTCACCCTCTGCTCCGATAAAATTAGTAGCATTGTCCGAGTATAAAGACCGTGCCTTCCCACGTCTGGAAAAAAATCTCCTTGATGCACCAATGAACGTCTCCGTTGTCAGATCACCGACCAACTCAATATGTAGTGCCTTTGTTGCCATGCATACAAAAATTGCAGCGTATACCTTAACCCTTTTTTTATTTCGGAATTTTTTCTCCTTTACATAAAAATACCCGCAATAATCAATACCGACCGTTTCAAACGGTCGACTTACAGACACTCGTACTTCAGGCAATTCCCCCATAAGATAATTAAATTCCTTCGGTTTGGTTCTGCAACATTTCAGACAGGAATGTATAATTCTCCTGACAGTGACTCTCCTATCAATTATCCAGTAACATTGCTTTAATTCGTACAGCGTTGCATTGGTACCGGCATGCATCAATCTATCATGACAATCACGAACAATCAAATCAGTTAGGGAGTGAGATTTTGGGAGAAGGATAGGATATTTTTGGTCGTAGTTGAGACTGGACCTTCCAATTCTCCCGCCCACTCGCATCAGGTTGTACTCCAGGAATGGATTGAGCATCAACACACGTGATGATCTGAGTATTTCCTTTCCAGTGTGCAAAGACTTCATCTCCTCCTTGAACACTTCTTGCTGGATACTCTTTAGAATGCATAACTTAGCATTCATGCGTTCGCTAACTTCCAGGAGACCTCTGCTCGTCGTTCGTTTGCGTATGAGATTGTCAAATCGTAGATAATACGCAACAATACGTATCAGCTTCGGCCAAGAGGAATAACGCTGCCACAAATCCGAGCCTTCGATAATGGCGTTCACCATTGTTTTTACTCCTTTTTTCTCCGGTATTTCCAAAATTTTAATAGGACAACTAGGCCAGGTTGACTCAGCGTTCTTCAGCCAGATTGGACCCTCCTTCCAAAGTTCATTTGTTACGAATTCGCGAGGTAGTTGTCCTCTCGAGATGAAGTCTGCTGGGTTGTCTTTCGTTGGTACATGCTTCCAATCCTCTGGCATTGTAGTCTCCTGGATTTCTCTGACCCTATTTGCCACGAACGTCTTCAATGTATGCGGAGAGGTGTTGATCCAGTTAAGTCTTGTCGAACTTCATCCTCAGTGAATCCCTTGCCATCACAAACAATTTTGAGAGTAAATGTGCTGCACAAAGTTCCAATCTCGGTAGGGAAACCGTTTTGATCGGCGCAACTCTAAACTTTGCGCACAGGAGAAACGATTTACATTCCACGTTATTTTCAGACCTCAGATACAGACACGCTCCGTAGGCCTTTTCACTGGCGTCCGCGAACCCATTAAGTTGAAGACTCTTCGCTCCTGACAACTTGACTGAACGTGGAATATTCCAATTGTTTATTAGTGATAATTGATCCAGGTAATCTTGCCATGTTGCACTCAACTCCGCTGTGACCGGATCATCCCAATCCAACGTTACCTTCCATAATTCTTGAAGTTGCATCTTCGCAAAAATGATGACTGGTGCTAATAGGCCCATCGGATCAAAAAGTTGAGCAATTGGTGACAACATTAATCTCTTTGAAATAGTTCCTTCCTTTTTTTATATTAACCTCAAAGCACAATGAGTCTTCTGTCGAATTCCAAGATACACCTAGGGTTTTCCAATTCTGTTCCTGACATATTTGTTTCCGAACCAAATTCGAACAATCCACCAGATCATCAGTCAATCTTGCATCGTTGGCAATCCATTTACAGAATCACAGTCCATCCTTCTTTGCAGCTTCAAAAACTTGATTTCTCAATTCTCGTGTTTCTTCCAGGGTTTTTGCTTCAGTAAGTAGGTCATCAACATAGATGTCTTCGCTAATCACCTCAGCTGCTTCCGGGAAATTTTTTCGTTCATCTTCTGCAAGTTGTTGTAGACAGCGCGTTGCTTGGAAAGGAGCGGACGAAGTACCATAAGTAATGGTATTTAATTCGTAGGTTCTGAAAGGCTCATTCTCATCATAACGCCACAGAATCCTTTGAAACCTCCGATCCTCCGGTCTCACCAAAAATTGACGGAACATCTTTTCTATGTCTGCGCTCATAACGTAGGCATGTCGACGGAAACGCAACACCAACTCAAAAATCCCATCCTGAATAATAGGACCCACCATCAGGACTTGATTGAGAGACACTTTTGTAGACGACTTTGCCGACGCATCAAAGACCACTCTCAACTTCGTAGTCAAACTCGAATCTTTGAAGACTGGATGGTGTGGAATATAATTTCCCTCCTTGTCAGGATTCGAAACCAGCTTCATGTGTCCCAATTCCTCGTAATTCCTCATGAATTGGTGATATTGCTCAAGTAAATCCTGATCCCGTTTCAACCTTCTCTCCAGGAAAAAAACGACGACACGCAATCTCGAATGTCGAGCCCAAATCCTGCAATTTTTCGTTAAATGGAAGTGCCACCATGTATCGTCCATACACGTCTCGTTGTATATTTTCACGAAAGTGTGACTCACACTTTTCTTCCTCCATTGATAGATGTTTTTTATTTTTAATCTCCTCCAATCTCCAGAAATTCTCCAATTGTTCCGTTAATGGATCTCGGATAAGATTACAGAATAGTCGTTGATTGAATCCAGAGCAGTTTGCCTTTCCAGCGACGATCCAGCCCAGCCGGGTATTATGTAGAAAAGTCCTAGGTAGTGCAAGTGGAACCTTTCCATTGCACAAAAGTTCGTAGAACAGCTCTCCTCCTATCAGTGCTTCAACACTTGCTGGTTTGTGGAATCCAGGATCAGATAATTTCAGGTGGTCAGGGAGTTGAAGGATATTTTTGTTTATAGGAGATGCTGGAAGATTGCTCGTGATCTGCGGTAAAATTAAAAAAATTTAATTTTCTTGTATAATGACTAGTTTTTGATTTAAATTCAGCCGTAACCCATTCAGAGCTTAATGTCTCTTTATTGTTAATCACTTCAACTGAAGAATTCAGTTTGTTTTTCTTTAATTTTAACAAATTTGCCAATTTGCGAGTAATTAAATTCGGCTGAAAGCCACTGTCAAGTAAAACTCTACATGTGTGTAATTTCCCCCCCTCATCGACAAAATCCACTAACGCTGTTGACAATACAACCCTTGACGAATCTAAAACATGTAAATTTTTTGGAAGATCACTGTTTAATTTTTTCACATCTGATGGATTTGAATCTGCGATCTCATTATGTAATAACGTGTGATGACGTCGGTTACAGTGATAACAATTTCGCGATCTACAATTTTCAATCAAATGGCCCCGACTCAAACAATTAAAACAGAGACCCTTTTTTCGAACTAAATTAGATCTATCGTCAACATTCATTTTTAAAAAATCTGAGCATTCTCGAAGATAATGATCACGATCACAATTTAGACAATTAATAGCCTGAACATTAACGAACGACTTTCCTGATTGCTTTTTCTCAAGACTAAATGGACCTTATTTACATTTTTCGAATTCTCTCGAGAGTAGTCACTAACACCAGTGCCAATTGCTTTCAATACATTACATCGTTCACGTAGAAACTTGATCAGCTGTTCGAAAACGGGCATCTCACTTCCCCTCACCGACCGCTCCCACTCTCTCCGAGTATCTCTATCTAGCATCGCTGTAATCATGCAAATAAGTGGGGTGTCCCACTTACTTGTAGGTTCCCCTAATACTTCTAATGCGCGAATATGTCTAAGTAGCGTATCAAGCAAATCCCTCAGTCCTGTACTCGAATCTTTACTTGTTAATGTCGGGATTTCAAATAACGCCTGCATGTGCGTCTGAATAATAATCCGTTTGTTATTATACCGTTTATCGAGTAATTTCCAGGCTATGTCATAATTTGCTTCAGACGTAGGTAGACTCTCAATAATTCGCGCCGCGCTTCCCCGCAAATAGGATTTAAGATACCTGAGTTTTTGTATTTTAGCAATCGAAATTTCATCGTGAATAATTGCAACGAATGAGTCCCGGAAACCCACCCAATCGTCATATCCTCCGGAGAAAGTGGGGAGATCGAGTTTAGGGAGCGAAATGTGAATACGCGCGTGTTCTGACTGTACACTCGAACGCGATGATGCTAAATCTCTCAAATTTGACAATTCTGATTGACGTTGTTCTAAAAGTTGAGATTCAAGCTGAGCTATGCGTTTTTTTTTGTATCTCTAATTCGTTAGTTTCTGTTTGATTTGTTACAAGATTCTGTGTATTTAATATTTTTGTCGCTAAAGTCGTATATTTAAAAAAATTGTCCTCAAATTTTATTCGTTCATTTTCCCGTGTCTGACTCGGAGCAAGTAATTCTAACATTCTTTGCGCATGATCATATTCACTCCACGTTTCCTCAATCTTTTTTAATCGTAACTTAACTTCTTCAATGTCTCCCGAATCATATATTTCTGAATTTATAATTTTGTCTAAAAAAGTTTTAAATTTTGTTAAACGAGATTTACAATTAGGTCGCGTTTGGCGCGCGATTTCTACGTCCATATTAAAATACAATTAAAGAAACAAATTCAAAGTTAAAACAAGGTCTTCAAAACAAACTAAACGTACAATATACTCTTACTTTGTGTTCGATGTTTTGATGAGTCAGCTGCTGTGTTCTACGACAATTTCCAGAGGCGTCAATTCAAATCCATGATTTAGAAATAATTCGTTGAAATTATTTTTCATTCCTTACAAGAATATTGGCAGTTATATATAGTTGAAATATGTAGATGAATAAAGAACAATGGTATCATCTAGATCGTCCTTAATGGTTCTCCAGGTTACAGCCAGTTGATTCCAAAATTCTGCTTCCTGATCGATATTGATAATTGAAAAGAGACAACCTTTCTAGTGATAATCCACCTTCTCCCTTGTTCCCCTTCCACAGTAGTTAGTTGAGAAATAGTTCTTCAATACTTATTCAAAACTTTATTACACAACACTTGGTTCAAAAAATTTAAAATGTTCAGTCTCACGATTTTAATTTTTGATTATATCCTCACATTGAATCTCTAATTTGCACAATTTCAACGTGGGATCCGGCTCGAAGGACCATGGCGTCGCGAGCAAGCCTCGTGGTGATTTTGCTTGCTGCGTTTTTCTGTGATTCGTTTTCTTTTTAAGTAAAAATTTCACTCGAATTTGATTAGGCAATAATATTAAGTAAAAAATAAACACTAATATAAATAGTCATAAAATTATATAATTTATTTAGTTAATTAATGTCGAATAAAATACGTTTAATATAAAAACAAGTGTTGTGCTTATACATTTATTCGTGAGACTGACGAAATTTCGCCTTTATACTCTCATCCCACATTCTGCGCAAATTCAAAACTCACAAGTCAAAATAACTTCAAATTCTCATTTCATTCAAGAAACCGCGAAACATTCAAAACTTCCAAACGAACATAATACCTCGGATTTGACTTGAAAAACATAACATATCGTCGTTTGAGTTGAAGAACATGACACGTCGAAAACGAAAATTTTTTATTCAAATTTCGGTTGGTACTACTGACTGCGAATCTTAAAATGTCTCAAATCAACATAAACTGTATACAAAATTATTTAACCTATTCCTTCTTTGCATTGGCATATTATGAAGCGAAAGCATTTGTTTCATAAAAGTTTCAAAGATTTGAGACATTTTAAGATTCGCGGTAAGTGGTACTAACCGAAATTTGAATAAAAAATTTTCGTTTTCGACTTGTCATGTTCTTCAACTCAAACGACGATATGTCATGTTTTTCAAGTCAAATCCAAGGTATCATGTTTTTCAACGCCAATCCGATGTATCATGTTTTTACACCCAGCAAGCGATTTGATCTAATTAACTACAAATGGGTTTATTAGTATATTCTCGTTTATTAGTACTTACAATAATAAGTAGAGGAACAAAATTTTCACAATTAGTTCCTCTACTTATTATTTATTTATTTTATTTATTTATTAAGAATGTTCCTAGGGCTGAAGAGCCATTTAAGGTACAAATTATAAGTCATTTGTTTCAATACAATTATATAATATTTTTTAAAATATAACTGGTGATACTATATATATATATATATATATATATATATATATATATATATATATTTATATATATATATATATATATATATATATATATATATCTAAGTTATTTACATACAATCAATTATAGAGAAAAAAGTATATTAATATCAATAGTTTACCAGTATATAATATCAAATATTATGTTATTATTTTTAAAGAGAAAATTAAAAAAAAGTTTCTTAAAGGAGAACTGCGTAGATAGATTTCTAATTGAAGTTGGAAGTTTATTCCACAATCTTGCTCCTCTTATAATAAAAGATCTTTGCATTTTACATGTTCTATGTTTTGGTATTGCTAGAGGAGATTTACTTTCTCGGAGCCTGCGTTGAGATTCTTTATAGTTAGTCTTAAATTCAAAAAATTCGTAAAGGGGAGAGTAGGCTACATTGAACCAGCGTCAACAGTGAACCACTTTAATTTTCTAAGAAATGACTGAGTGGAATTTTTTCTTATTTAATATATAAATTAGTAATACCGAAAGCGAATACGTCCAAAAATTTCGAGCACGTAGGTTTATTATTTACAAAGAAAAACGAAAAAAAAACTGTTTTTCACGTACTAAACAAAAAATTTTGTGGAAATATAATGAATTTTTTTTATTCAAATAGGAAGTTTTAAAAATTAGTAAACTTGTGATTTATGTCGCTTAGGGTGTCAACTTCAATATTCCGATGTGATAAAGAATTTTTAGCCTTACATAAATTTATTATAAACAATTTTTGTTGTGAATGTTATGTGAATGCAATGAGTGCGGCATCATTGAACCATCCGAAAAAGCAAAGAATTTTCAATTTTAAGAGTGGTAAAGTTGTCTGCTCTACTAATTTGTAAGAAAAATACTAGAAGACATGCTTTCATCACAATTATGAACGAGATAAACTCAAACTGTCACTGTACCTACCTAATCTGACATCAAAATATATTAATCTCCTATATTAACAAATAATAACTCTTTAACAACAATTTTCTATTTTTTTGAGTGAAAAATAATATTTTTTACAATGTGTAAGTGGAAATATTATTTTTGAAGTAAATTGTAGAGTTTTATTAAAGGTGGTTCAATGTAGACACAGATTCTTCAAAATAAGAAAAGTGTAACTTGTTAGGAAAAAATGAAATTTAATTATTTAATCATAATAATTTGTGTTTGTAACGTGTATATTAACTAAAGGAGTACTTCAGCTTAATGTTGATACAAAAACCTGATCAAAATTTGTAAAACTTAATTAGTTCTTGGACTTTAGAAAATACCCGGTTCAATGTAGCCAACCCTCCCCAAAGTATATGGGAATCTTATTACTGAAAATACTAAATAATAAATTTCCAATAAAATATTGTCTTCTCATTTCAACATTTAGAAGCCCAGATTTAATTCTATATTGTGTGATATGCTCATGTTTAGTTAAACCAAATATAAAACGAATGCAAGCATTCAACGCCCTCTCCAATTTGTTATTCAGTTCATCAGTCAAATCATCGTATACGGGACAGCAATAATCAAAAAAGGGAAGAACGAGAGCTTTAATTAGCATTAATCGTGTTGAGGTAGAAAGAGACTCTTTTTTCTATTGAGATGCTGCAGGACCATAAAAGTTTTGCGCGATATATTAGCAACATGTTCGCTCCATGACAAGGATCTATCCAATATCAATCCAAGGTCTTTAACTACATTTTTGTATGTGATGGGAATTCCCCCCACAGTAAGGGGAGGAATTGACATCAATACATCACTCTTAAGAAAACCAGACATAGCAGCCACCATGGCCTGAGTCTTATCAGAGTTGAGAGTAAGGCCGAACATTGTTTACAATGTTAGATATACAATACTTTAATTTTTTTAAATTATTTTTTCTTCATACCTCGGTCGAAAGTACGTACTTCCCGCTGCGATCTCGCAGCAGAAAGTCAAACATTTGTGCTTTGGTTGATTTTCATACCCAACCTCTATTACAGCGGAAGTAAAAGAATTCTCTGTCGGTAAATAAGAAAATTTCAACTTCCATGACCATTTAACGAGTAATTGTTATTGCAATACAAAATGAGAAAAAAAATTATCAATAATACTTTCTATACTTTATAAATTTATTATCCACAAGCTCTGAATATTAAAATGAACGAAATCTTTTGCTGATATAATTATTTTGAAGAATTATTTTAATAAACATTAGAAACTAAAATAAATGAATTAAAAATTTTGTGATTTGTTTTTTGATACGTGCCAAAATGTTATAATAAAATTTTAATAATTTGAAGAAATAATGAAATTTTGTTTATTATAACGTTTAGAATTTCAGAAACATAAAATTAATTTTGAATCAACAGAAGAGTTCTTTTGAAAATATAATATTAATTTATCTTTCACATTTTTTTTCGTACCTGTCCCCGACCAGAAGCACTCGCTTCGCTCGTGCATCAAATGTCGGGGCAGGAGAATGTTGTTTGCAAGAGAGAGAGAGACAGAGAATAAACCAGAGCTTCGCACGAGTGTCCGCTAGAGGCGTTGAAGCGAGGAGCAAAAGTAAATAAAGATGGCCGGCTGTCAAGTGAAACACGATTGCAATTTTCTTAAAAAATAATTTAACCAGCGTACTTTCGACCATATATAAAGAAAAATAGTATACATTACACGGGCAGAAATTCGAAAGCCCTAAACTACGCGGTGATGCTCTCGGCTTCGCCTCGGGCATCATTTCGCGCAGTGCAGGAATTTCGAACTTTCTGCCCTTCTAATGTAATATACTATTTTTATTAAATGATTTTATATATATTTTTAATTGTTTATTTTAATTCTACCCTTTACCAATGAATTTTGCAAGTATTGTTTTAATACTTGTGAACGGAACCCGTCATTGCAGTGCGAATTCAATTCGCACTTGTCCAATTTTTTCACTCGGTCAAGATTATTCATCTGTTTAGGTGTAGCTCCACAAATGTAGCATGTTGCTGCTGAAGGAGTTTCTGTTAGAGCTTGGCAGACTTTACCATCAACCATCGTCAATTACATATCAGCTTTCACCAAAAACGTACCTTTTTCAGTTACAACCTTAGTTGGAACTAATTGTTTTATATCACTTTTTAAAGCTAATACAGTTGAAATTGATCGCTCTTTTGTTTCTGGTAAAAATTGATATTCCATTAATCTACAATATAAGGGTGAGGAAGGAACAGGATTTTTCTTGATTATCTGCATTTCAGAATTATCTTCTTCGTTGTTTTGCAAATTAGGATTTTCTACAGATAACTGCAATGGTACCATGGAGACAGTAAAAATAGACTCATCGGAACAATCTAAATCATTTTCTTTGCTTAAGAGGAGACAAACCCGAAGTACGATCGCAACCATATTTTATTATTAATTTCATACAAAAAGGATCCCTGCTTTTTTCTAATTGTAGAAAAGACAAATTGGTCTCATTTAGCAATCGTGTCACGGTATAGTCTATCAGTGATTGTGTGTTTACTTTCACACCTCTTTCTGTTACAGTCATCTCATCTGGATAACACCGTTTTTTGCTGCAAGTATATCACTGTAATTAAGATAGATGTTAGCATTTCTGTTCTTTCCTTGGGTATAAAGAGATATATACTGAGATTTGCTAAGTTTTAATTCTTCTATCAATGCTAAAGCTTCATCTGCAGTGTCAACTACCAAGGAACTATCCATTACATCTTTCTTTCTGGAAAGTAGAAGACTAATTGAATCTGCTATACTTTTTCTTCCAGAAATGTGTAAAATTTGTAGTAGAGCTTCTTGAATTTCCTTTTCCGAAAAAGATACTTCAATTTTCATCAACTTTCTTCTCTTTGTGGAAGTTGAAGTTTCTTCAAAACTATTTGAACTTGGTCTTCCTCTTATTTCTTTTGTTTTTTTGTCAACTGAAGGAATCGAGACAGTACATGTTGTTTGCATCCATTTCGTAAATTTATTATCAAATATTGTCATATTATATAAATCTTCCCTCCACCAGTTATTTTTTTATAAAGCCTTTCACGCCCATGGGACATATACGTCCCACATACAAAAACCTCAATATCTTTGAAAAAAATTAATATTTTTACGTTATGTTAAAAAATTTCTATTGTTTAAAAAAATTCATAAATTATTGTTAAAAATCACGAATTTTTAAAATATTTTAAAATCGACTAAAAATTGTTACTCGGGGTTTTCGGGGTCGCTGATTACGAATCCGGTGCTAGTTTTTCAAAATTCAAAATGGCGGATCCAATGTGGCGGACGACAAATGTAAAAATTAATCGAAGTGGCATGAAACTTGTTACTCGGGGTTTTTTAGGATCACTGATTACGAATATAGTATTAGTTTTTTAAAATTCAAAATGGCGGATCCAAGATGGCGGATGATTTTTTTAAAACATTTTAATTTCACCTGAAAATTGTTACTCGGAGGTTTTCGGGGTCGCTGATTACGAATCCGGTGCTAGTTTTTCAAAATTCAAAATGGTCAATCTAATATGGTGTACGACAAATGTAAAAATTAATCGGATTGTCATGAAACTTGTTACTCGGAGGTTTTTAGGGTCGCTGATTACGAATATTAAATCAGTTTTTAAACATTCAAAATAGCGGATCCTATCCGCCGTCACTCAAGGGTTTTTATTGTCTCTGATTACGAATTTGTAGTTTATTTTAAAATTGCGATCGTGGATTTATGTATTTATTTCTGTCAGTAGATGGACTTGTTTTTTCTACTATCGTTAGTGTTTCAACGTTCTTACAACATAGATGCGAATATATTGTATCATTTTTTGCTTCTCTCAACATTGTTGAGGTTTTCAGTGAATTTTTAGAGTACGCGTTTTTTTATTTCAGGTGTCTTACAGATAAGTGTTCTATTGTTGGGGTTTTCAGGGAATTTTTAAAGTACGTGTTTTTTATTTCAGGTATATTGCAGGTAAGTGTTCTATTGTTGGGGTTTTCAGGGAATTTTTAGAGTACGTGTTTTTTATTACATGTATTGGTTTTATACTAAGGTTTTGTATTGTAGATAAGTGTTCTATTGTTGGGTTTTTCAGTGAATTTTTAGAGCACGCGTTTTTTATTTCAGGTGTCTTGAGATTAGTGTTCTATTTTTTTTGAAATATTAATATTCATATAAAAAATCGTTTTTAATAGGGGAGAGTGGGGCAAACCGGACCGGTGGGTAAACCGGACCTCCCTCAATATTTTCGAAATGGCGAAATTGTAAAAAGTGCTATTTAGAAATTTGAAACAACCTTGTGTAGTATACATTATTTTTTTCAATTTAACATTTTTTACTTTTGTTTGTGCAATGCTGGGAGCAAAAGTTTTTTTTTATTTTTTCTTACACTGTTCCGAATTTTTTCTTAAGGAAATTATGAGGAAATCGTGTAATATTACCAAATATTAGGTTTTGGGTTTTGAAGGTATAAACCTCAGGAATACTTACCACCAAAAACTTTGGCGAATTTGCAAAGCGTTTCTTTTTGACAAATATTTATTCTCAAAATGAGGCTGTGGGGCAAACCGGACCGTTTTCAGTGGGGCAAAGCGGCCATAGAATATTTCCATTCAATTAAAGTTTTATAAAAATTATTTTTAAATAAAATGTTGGAGTTCGCTATGAGCGTTTGATGAGTAAAGACGTGTTTATATTGCTCGTGAGTTTTGTATAGTACCTGAACTGTACAATTATATGTGTGAATATTTTAAACGTGCTTATGAACAGGAATATATGTGCATAAGATTAATTGCGTGTTGTTTTTGACCTGTGAGCTGTGATTAACAATTGTTGAATTAACAACATTTACATATTATTTCTGATTGTGGGCGTGATGCCAATGGTGACATCTCTTCAACATGAGTGTAATATCTCTACGGAAATCTCCCAAAGCTTTGTATGCGGAAAAAGTTCAAATGGAGCAGTTTCCAACCAAGGAACAGGCCATCATAATTGATGCAATGGAGGGAATATCTGTTCATGAATATACTGCTGCAATTGGAAAGATTATTAATCCCCAAAAAAACGGTTTGTTTCACGAATTTTACACAGACGTATATGCTTATATTTGAGTAAGAAAGAAATAGTAAATAGACTCGTTAATGAGAAGACTAAAGTAAATATCGGCACATACATCTTAGAAATTCGACCTCTTATAGCTAAATCAAAACGAATAATTATATCTAATGTTTGTCCCATTATTCTCCATTCAGTCATTGAAGAGGAACTACTTAAACACAATGTGAAACCTCTTTCGACTATCACAGGTATCCGAGCTGGAATGAATGAATCTGGATATTCGCATATTTTGAGTTTCAGAAGACAGATGTATGTCAAGCCTCATGATGTGGAAAAATTACCAGCTTCCATCCAGATACCATTTGAAGGCACAAATTATTGGATTTACCTTTCTAGTGAGAGACTTTCTTGTTTTGTTTTTAATCAGGAGGGACATATTGCCCGACATTGTGTAAACATACAGAAGACTTCACAACTTTCTGGGGCACAGGATAGTGCAGTTGCTTCTGAGAGAGATTTATCTTTGGATGTGAATCCTTCTTCTACGGAATCTGTGGCCAGTCTGAAGGAAAAGGATGATTTTGCTGTGCCTTCGCCCATTGTTACGAAGAGACCTCTATCGTCATTGAATTCATCTTCATCCCCTGCAAGTAATTTGATGAGGCAGAATTATCTTAAAAAGTTTAAACCTACTCCGACTACTACACTTTCACTAATTGAAGAACAGTTTAACCCAGTTAAAGCATTTATAGTAGACAATAAGGAAAAATATCCACTCTCTTTTGATAGATTAGTACAGTTAATTTTTCAAACCTACGAGAGTAAAAACATATTGGACCTCGCACTCACATACAAGTAAGATCTAACGTCTTTGTTTAATATGTTGGAGGAAATATATCCACAAGTTACTAGTAAGAAACTGAAACATAGACTAACAAAAATGAAAACCAACTTTTTAAAGCAAATTCGAAAAATGAAGATGTGCTGCATGATACTGCCAGTACGCTTGGAAAGATGGAGGAATAGGAAAAGAGAACGCCGAAAACAAAACTGATAAGTTTCATAATCTGAGGTGTATGTTTTGGAATGCAAGAAGTATAAATAAGCGATTACTGGAACTGCAGACACTTTTAATTAATTTAGACATTTTTGTGTGTGTTGAATTATGGATTAACCCTAGTCAACAACTGGACAGCAGATTTACCTTTCCGGCATTCTGCACCTTCCGAAAGGATCGTCTGCACTCAAGGGGAGGAGGTATTTTAATTTTAATTAGGAAAAATATTGCTTTTTCAGAAATTAAAAACATAAAGACTCCATATATAACTGTAGAAATGTGTGGCATACATGTAAATTATACAAATCCTGAATTTAATATTATTATTTGTTACAGAACCCCGGGTTTGATCCTAACACAGCCCCAATGGGACATAATTGTTGAAAATACTAATTTAAATTTGCATAGTATTTTAATAGGTGATTTTAATGCCCATAATGAATCATGGAATTGTAATGAGTCAGACGCTAATGGTAACAGGCTCTATCAAAGCCTAGACTTTTATGATCTTTTTATCCATAATAATGATACCCATACTCATATCGATGTGCATAAGAATTCTAAATCCAATTTAGACTTAATTATTTCAACTATGAGTATGGCTGAAAATATTAATGTTAAAGTTGAAGAAGAAACCCTGGGTTTTGATCATTTTCCTGTCAATTTTGTTATTAATACTGAAAAAAGTACTTATTATAAAAAGTCTTTTTAATTGAAAACTATTAAAACAAATTGGCAAATTTTTACTATGGAATTAAATGATCATGTTTCAGAATTTTATACTCAGGAATATGACACTCTTTCATGTTTAAATAAATATAAATTTTTCATAAATGTAATTACTAAATTAATGCATAGGGCAACACCAAGAAAGAAAATAATAAATCCTAAATACATAAAATATTATAAAAATCCGGTTTCGTGGTGGAATTATGATTGTGGAAAAGTTAAAAGATTAAGAAAAGCCGCTTATAAGAAATGGAGGTTTACTGGAAATTTGGAGGATCTCATTGCTTATAAGAGGTCTATTGCTGTATGTATTAAAACTTTTAAAAAGGCCAAAAAAGATAATTTCCGTAATTTTGCAGAAACAATTAACTCTGGAACCGATATTAAATATGTTTGGAACAAATGTAAAATTTTTAAAAACAAATGGGTTAAGGCTACTCCTTTTTATACTAGTGAAAATCTTCAGATAACTGAGCGAGTTTCGGATATGTTGAACAAGATCTGTCCTCCTTGTTCAATACTGACCCAACTAAAATTCCTATTTGTCAGGAAAATCCATTTTTTGATTATTATTTTGATTTTGTAGAATATAATGTTGCTCTAGATTCAAAACATGTTGGTTCTTCCCCGGGTCTTGATGGTATTGATTACGAAATATTAAAAAAACTACCCATTAAATATCATTTACTTCTACTCGATATATTTAATGAGATGTTCCAAGTTGGTGAGTTTCCTGAAGAATGGAGAGAGACTTTTGTGCATTTTTTAGATAAACCTGATAAAGAAAGTGTACGACCTATTGCTCTAACATCCTGTATATGTAAGCTTTTTGAAACACTTGTAAAAAATCGATTGCAGTGGTGGTGCGAATCTAATGACATTCTCCCCATGACTCAGAGTGGTTTCAGGGCAGGTAGATCTTGTGTTGACAATCTTATAAATATGTCTATATGTATCAATGAAGCATTTACGACTCGTCAAGAAGTGTTGGCAGCGTTTTTGGATATTAGTGGCGCATTTGATAACGTTAGAAGTGATACTCTTTTGGAAAGACTTGCATCTATAGGATGTTCTAAAAAAATGATTCTGTTTATTAAATTTATGACGTATCAACGATATATTTATGCTAATTGTTTAAAAGATAGTTTTAGAGTGGCTGGCAAAGGGGTACCCCAAGGAGGGGTTCTCAGCCCGTTACTTTATATCATATATGTGAAAGATATCACTAAAAATGTACCTGAGTCTGTAAAGGTATCTCAATTCGCCGATGATATTGCTGTTTATATAAAATTTAATTCCATTAAAAGATGTAAGTTTATAATGGGAAAGTCCATACAAATAATTAAGAAAAACCTCTCAGATTTGGGTCTTGATCTCTCACCTTAAAAAACTAAATTAATTCATTTTAATAATAAAAACATCCATCCTGGGGAGGTCGAATTACTTATTAATAATGTTCCTGTTAGATCTACAGAATCTGTTCGTTTTCTCGGCATAATATTTGATTATAAATTTCTTTTTAAGCAGCATGTGAACTATATTCTTAAAAGATGTCTTGGAGCAATAAATATCATTAAATATT
This sequence comes from Leptopilina drosophilae, assembly GCA_032873175.1. NCBI lineage: Eukaryota > Metazoa > Arthropoda > Insecta > Hymenoptera > Figitidae > Leptopilina > Leptopilina drosophilae. The sequence continues at coordinate 25,430,805 of CM065482.1, forward strand.
TGCGAGGAACTTGGTGGGGAGCTGACCCCGAAACACTTATGATTTTATTTAAGAGTTATGTACGCTCCATAATCGAGTTTGCAATTTTTGTATATTTTCCCAATCAAAAGAATAATAAAAACAAGATAGAAGGTGTTCAGTACTCAGCTATTAAAGCCGCACTTGGTTATACTCTTAGTACTCCTAAGAATATACTTCTTGCGGAATCAAAATTGATATTGATTGAGGAGCGTGCAAAATTCTTGTGCAAATGCCACTTTCAAAAAATATTGTCATTTGAGAATTCTTTAATTAAAAATAACCTGATACGATACTATTTAAATTTTAAAAAGGGAAAAAGAAAAAGTAAGCTTAAAATTATTGATAATTGTTTTGAAAAGGTTTGGAAGAACTGTAGCAATCAATATGTGTCGAACATATATTATAATGATTATAAAACGTTAGTAACGAAAATGGATGTTAATACAGTACTGGGAAATGGATTGCGATCTGTTGACTGTCCGAATCAATTGCTATCAGATTTTTTAATTGTAAACAAGGCAACTGCGATTTATACGGATGGCAGCAAGGTTATGGGTTCTAGGTCTGTAGGCGCTGCATATAACTGTCCAGAATTGGGTATTATAAATAAAATGTCAATTGAAAGAAAGGCTTTAGTGTATACAGCTGAAGTCTATGCTATACTGAATGCTCTTAAGATAATAAATGATAACCCCTTATTAAATTTTTATATTTTTTCTGACTCTTTAAGTGTTTTAAGTTCTCTTAATACAATAAAGTGGAATATAAAAACTAGTTCAATTATTTTTCAAATTAAAAAAACTTACAATTTTATAGTCGAAAATAATCCTAACCAAACAATTAAGTTTTTCTGGATTCCCTCGCATATTGGAATAAATGGCAATGAAACTGCAGATGTTAACGCTAAATTGGCCACTGAGTTGGAACCCTTAGATTCAATTCAAATACCATTTACAGATTATTAAGAATACTTTAAAAAAGAAGCAAAAAGTTCTACAATAGATTTTATAAAAGAGCAGGCCTTGAATAAAGGTAAACAATATTTTGATAATTATTTTAGTAATAGTTTGTATCCCTGGTATTCGAAAAAAAATTATCTCGAAGAACTATTGTGATGGTGAATCGTTGCAGGGCCAACCACTACAATCTTGCTGAGTCATTAGTAAGAATAGGTATAATAAATGACCCTTCATGCTCTTATACTTATGAGACTCAAGACTTAAATCACGTAGTTTGGCAATGTCCACTACATAATGAGAAAAGAGAGATACTGATTAAAAATTTAAAAAAAATTAATTTGCAGCTTCCTCTTAATATAAATGTTTTAATTGCTGAGCCTAATATTAAGGCCTGCAAATATTTAAATGATTTTTTTGTAATGTGTGGTTTGTTTATATGATTGTTCCTTGTTTTTTTCGGTGTAATGATTGTTCTTAATGTAATTATGCACATATATATGTATTTGTAATAAGTCTTATGTAAGACTTGACAATTTTAAATTAAATGAATAAATAAAATGTTTCTTTTATTAAAATATTTACTTACAAAGAACATTGTCTTCCAATGAGAATTAGACCCTTTAATATTGTTTCTCTAATAATGACAAACATTTTAATTTTTTTTATTTAAAAAAATTTTTACTTAATTAAAATTCAATCCCGAATTATTATATTCATTAATACAACCATTGTTTACATGATTCATTATGTTTTTTATTATTGTAGATTATGTAAATGCAATATTAAAAATAAAAAACCAAACGGTCCGGTTTGCCCCATGGGGGGTCCGGTTTACCCCAGGGGGTGGGGCAAACCGGACCGTTTGCAAATTTTTTTAAAGTTAACACAGCAACTAAACAATAAAAGATGAAGTATAGGTGTCTCTGGGAAAAAGTTGCGCAATTAAATGATCTTTCAAACAAACCATCAAAAAATGAAATCGGTTGATTCGTTTAGTCAGAAGAGTCAAAAAACCGTTAGGGGGTCCGGTTTGCCCTACTCTTCCCTAAGAAAAATTGTATTTTATTTTACTTATATTAATTCATCTTAGGCAAAATTATGAGTTTGCGAAAAAAAAGAAACTTCGATTATGCGCTTCCATCTGATGCATCTGACTCGGAAAAAGATGGAGATTCTGATGATGAATTATCAAATCTTTCGCAAAATGAAACATCATCATCATCTAGTAGTGATGAAGACATTGAAGACAACCGAGTGGAATATGACAAGAATACAAATATTTGGACTAATAATGTAAGAAATTTTACCAATTAACTCAATTTCGAACAATCAGCAAAAATTGCAATTGAAATTAGTAAAAGTTTTAAAGAAATAGACTTTTTCAATATTTTCTTTGACAAAGACATTCTTGGAAGCATTGTCTATCAGAGTAATTTGTATAAAAGGCAAAAAAATGATGATTCACACTATGGTTATGATTTAACCGTTACAGAACTTCAAGTTTGGTTAGGAATGGTTATATTGATGGGGATACATCGTTTGCCAAGACTTGAAAATTACTGGTGTCATGACCCTTCTTTTAGAGTCGACTACATTGCTTAAATAATGCCGCGAGACAGATTTCGTAAGATTAATGAAATTCTTCGTATCAATAATAATGATAAAAATTTAACTGAAAATCATCCAGATTATGATACCATGGGAAATAAGTATTATGATAAAAAAGTGATTATTCTATCAACTCGATTTGTAAGATTCACGAACAGTGTTTATGTAGGGCTATAGGCGAAGATTCACTTTTACAAAAAAAAATCCAACGCACTTTAGCGGAACCCCAAGGGTGGTGTGGAATAGCGTTACAAATCATAACAAATCTTGCTAATTTTACAAACAAAAATAAATTTCTAATTAGCTAGCAACTCAGTTTTTACAATTATCCAATATATCTTACATTTATAATCAGCATTAACTCTTGAATAAAAAATGTGTCAAGCAAATCTGAACAAATTTATAAAAACCGATAAGCCATACTGCAAATGCCATTTTGAATTTTAAAAAACTAATACTATATTCGCAATCAGCGACCCTAAAATCCCCCGAGTTTCATGCCAATTCGCCATTTTGAATTTTGAAAAACTAGCACCGGATTTGTAATCAGCGACCCCGAAAACCCCCGAGTAACAATTTCCAAGACAATCCGATCAATCTGTAAAAAAGTTGCCCGCCATATTGGATCCGACATTTTGAATTTTGAAAATTTTTTAAATCTGATATCAGATTCGTAATCAGCGACCCCGAAAACTATGAATGACATTATACTTATGTTTTTTAACAGTCCAGTTATGCCTGGGTGTGAAAGGGTTAACTACTTCGCATAGAGATGCAAAATTCTCGATAATTTGAACTCCGGTTATATTCTCGAGAATATGACCAAGAATATAGCTGTTATTCTATTCTATAGCTGTTATTTGTAAAAGATTTGAATTTCAAGCAATAGTAGTACTCAAATTAAAAAAACTATATGTGACACGGACAGTTAAAAGGGACCTACGGTCCGAAAAAAAGATTTCGAGAAAAACGACTTTGAAGTTTACCAAGTTAGTTTTTTTGCACTGCTTTTTGTCAAAGTACCTAACTTTGAAGTGAAATTGTGAGAAAACTAATGCAGCTAGAAAGCTGCGGTTTATTGCGTTAGAAAGATCGGTTTATTTACTATAAGAGCAGATAAAAAAGTCAAAATCGATTTTTTCGGATCGTAGGTCCCTTTTAACTGTCCGTGTCACATATTTCTTTCTTTTAAAAAAATACCTTATATAATAAACAGAACTTTTTAATTGTGTGTAACCTCTTTGTTTATTTATTAATTTAAAAAAAATAGGCATTTGTTTTCAAAATATTAAGTTATTTATTTATTCTGACGAAATTAAATTGTTATGGAATTATTTATTTACAAATATTTTTATTTATTAATTTTATGTAACGTTAATTATTTAATTAACTATTATCAATTTCAGATTATACAATTTGTTTTTACTCTGAAACAAGTAAGTGCGTACATACGATTAAATGTAGAGAAAATTCTCCGGAAGGAGAATATTCTCGGTCATATTCTCGAGAATATAACCGGAGTTTAAATTATCGAGAATTTTGCATCTCTAGAATTCACACATAATTTTTACTTCGAAATAGCTCAAAACTTTAAAAGAAAACCTCATAAAACTTATATTAATGATAAAATAAAAATAAAAAAATGCTTATAATAAAAAACACCTAAAAAACTTACCTGATTAAATATAAATCTTAAACTTATTTTATAACAATTATTTATAATACAAGATAACTATTCATAATATTAAAGAAATCTGTAATATTCTTAAACTGAAGAAAACTTACCTAATAGTTTAATATTAATAATCTGTGAAAATGCGAAAAAATATACAAACAATATTTATGTCATAAGATTTTCGAAAAAGTACAATACACCAAGCACGTATACTTATAGTAGCAGGAGGACAGAAAACTTATGAACAGATTGACTATAAGCTTTCTTGCGGTATTCTATAGAACTATAGTTCCTCGCCATGAGCAAATTATCTCAAATATTAATACAAATTACAATATGTGATACTAATTATAAATATAGAAAACTATCACAAAAATTAGAATAAATTATAATGTTTACAACTAAAAATTATTTAACAAAAACCAATAATTATACTACATAAAAATAAAGACCTAAAATATTCATAACTTTAGTAATCGTAAATTTGACGGTAAAAATATATATTCCAAGCAAGAGTTAAGGCAGCACACAAAAATAAATTTTTTTTAAATTTAGTAATGAACAAATACTAATAATAATAATGATAATAATAATTTGTTTAAAAAATAAACAAATTATAACTTATGAAAAGAATCTATAAAAAATATTAATGTTAACATAATTTTAAAACATTTACAAAAACGATGTCATTTCGACTACAAACAAATAAACAGTTCATTTGTTAACTTTAGTTGTTTATAACAAAAACAATTTATAAATTATGAGAAATATATATAAAAAATATTATTGGTAACATACATTTAAATTGATTAGAAAAAAAACCATTCCATTTCGACTATAAACAAATGAACAGTTTATTTGTTAACTTAATTTGTTTATAACTTTAATAACTAATATTTTTTAAACAATATTTATGTACAGATGTTAATAGTGATTTAATCTGGAGCCATTAGAAAATGAAAAAAGAAATTCTACTGTAAACAAGCGAGCTATTCATTTGTTAGTTTAACTTAAATTAAAAGTTGTTGAAAATTATTATAAAAAAATTTTTTATTGGCAAAATATCATTTTTTATCTTTTATATGTTAATAGTTATAAGATTTAAGCAATATCGAGAAACGACAATTTTTTTTCTTAATATATGAGAAGAAAAGCTGTTTAAGTCATCATTAATTTGTTATTTGCATTAAAATAATAATAATAAAAATTCGAAATTTGAAAAAGTGCTTGCTTAAGTTTCTTACAAATTTATTTCTCAGTGTTTGAAAAAAAAATTTTGAGATTTCAAAAAAATCTGTGGGCTGTACACTTTTTTGAACAGTTCTTCACTTTTTGAACAGATTCTGACCACTGTGTCGAGCCAGAACAGTTACACCGTCGTTAGTACGGGATAGGAATCGCGCCGGTTGGAAATTTTCGCCTGGGTTTGACAGCTATAAAAATTTAAAATAAAAGCATATAAATAATTTAGATAAATCAAATTTTTTGATTGATATTTGTTAAAAATGTGTTAATTTACTTGTATAAATAGATTATTACGTAAACATACCCAAAATAATAGATAAAAATTAATTTTAAAACTTACCTAAAAACTTTATATATATTAAAAAATTTATCACTGATTAATAATTAATACATTCAATGTATTTTCACATTATGTGCTGATTTTTTCGTTTTATATTATAGAAATGTGAAAAAATTACCTTTAATATTGAGTCTTTTATGATTTTCTGTGATTTCACGTCTTGCCTCACTCTCCCCTACGTCCTCAAGTCACTCATACTTTTTTCTGGAAAAATTTTTTTGAAGATAAGCAATGTGAGCCATTTCGCCTCAGGCCGGGGCGTATTGAATCAAGAATGAAATATTATTTAATATTGACAATTTCGGTTTCCATTCTCAATTTATAATAAAAAGTATTAAGGGGACATTCCAGTTCAAAACAGGCAAAAAGAAGGCTGCTTTAGTATATATTATTAAAATAACTATGACATATATTTAAAAAAATTTTTTTACATGTAGTAAATAATTTATTTAAGAATTTGTGAAAAGAACATTTTTTATTTTTATTTCAAAATGGCGGCGATATACGCCATTTTCGAAAATGTCCATTTTCGGTGGTAAGATTGATTCCAAACTTTCTAAAACAGATAAAACCAAAAACGAAGTGACATTCTCTTCGTTACATATTTCTTTAGGTGTGGAACCTCAAAAAAGTTGAATTTTCTTCCCCCCTTTTTTAGAGTACTTTTTCCCGAAAATATGCACAAAAAAATGTTTTTATTCAGAATTTCTCATTTTAAAAAAAAGGAGTTGGAAATTTTCCAGTTTCTGAGGTTCCACTTATAGGCATGATAACGCTGAATTAAAAACCATTTGATTTTTTAAAATCGCTGCAGAAGAACTTGAGATTTCACTCTTACCAGTTCAAAAAAAGACATTTTTAGTAAAACGCATTTAAAGTTTTTGTTCATAAGTTTTGACATTTTTTTTTAAATCATCGAATTTGCTTAAAAATATTTACTCGGGGGTTTTTGAGGTCGCTAATTACGAATATGTAATCTGATTTTTAAAGTTCAAAATGGCGGATCTAAATATGGCGGACATTTTTTCCCCAAAATCATTAGATTTGCTTGATAACACAGCCCTGCATGGGTTTTGCAAATAAGATGGCTCCAGGTGTTTCCGAAGGCATTTTGCGCGCTGAACACGAATCTGGGTTCAAAAACTTTCCATCACGTCAGGTTTTCGAGAAAAAGGGGGTTGAAACCCCTAAAAACAGCGTTTTTGGCCATTTTTGAAAAATTGTAGAGCTAAACACTGACGTGCTAGAACCATCGCTATTGTCAGAAATTGACAATTGATCTTTGCTCTTTAAAATGAGCCCAAAGCCAAATTGATTGCATGAACCCTTAAAGCAGGGGGTGGGTATATGCCAAGGGGTGCAAGAGAAAAAAAAAACGCATTACGGAGGTCCTTAAAAATCAATCAGATTTACTTGAAAATTGTTACTCGGGGGTTTTTGGGGTCGCTGATTACAGATCTTCATTCAGATTTGAAAAATTGAAAATGGCGGATCCAATATGGCGGTCGAGGTTTATAAAAATTAATCAGATTTATTCGAAATTTGTTATTCGGGGGTTTTTGGATCCGCCATTTTGCATTTTTAAAAACTGACATCAAATTCGTAATCGGCGACCCTTAAAACCCCCGAGTAACAATTTTCAAGTAAATCTGATTAATTTTTATAAACCTCGACCGCCATATTGGATCCGCCATTTTGAATTTTTCAAATCTGAATGAAGATCTGTAATCAGCGACCCCAAAAACCCCCGAGTAACAATTTTCAAGTAAATCTGATTGATTTTTAAGGACCTCCGTAATGCGTTTTTTTTCTCTTGAACCCTTGACATATACCCACCCCCTGCTTTAAGGGTTCATGCAATCAATTTGGCTTTGGGCTCATTTTAAAGAGCAAAGATCAATTGTCAATTTCTGACAATAGCGATGGTTCTAGCACGTCAGTGTTTAGCTCTACAATTTTTCAAAAATGGCCAAAAACGCTGTTTTTAGGGGTTTCAACCCCCTTTTTCTCGAAAACCTGACGTGATGGAAAGTTTTTGAACCCAGATTCGTGTTCAGCGCGCAAAATGCCTTCGGAAACACCTGGAGCCATCTTATTTGCACAAAAAAAGTCCAAATTTGCAGGGCTGTGTAATCATTACCGTTTGATTTTCTAAAATCGCTGCAGAAGAACTAGAGATATCAGTCTTACCAGTTCAAAAAAGGACATTTTAAGTAAAACGCATTTATAGTTTTTGTTCATAAGTTTCGACATTTTTTTGAACATATTTTATTATTACAAAACGGTATTTTATGAAAAAAATGTTTTAATAATTCTATTTTTATTTTGACACTAGCTGTCGTACCCGTCTTCGACGGGTTTTAGTTTCTTCAAATGCATTCAGTAGTGTGCCTACCAGTCTCGAAGGATGGGAAATGGTGGGGAATTTAATTTGACCGAAAAAAATAATAATTAACTACCTTTAACTATTTCATTAAAAAAAATATTCCTATTTTAAATCAGTGATTGACTTTTATCATCAAATATTTTTTTTTAATTAATTAAAATGCAGAAAAGAATATTTGTCAATTATTTGTAGAAATTTAATTATAGTATTATAAGTTAATCTAAAATTTCCACTAATTTTTGGATTTATTGTAAAGTCGAATTCGAACTGATTGTATCATAATTGCTGAAATCTAAAATAAGACCTATATTGCAAGCTGAATTCACAGTTTTCCCGATTAAATTAAATTCCTGCATATTTACCGTTTTTCCAGTTGGAGGAACCCCTTTTGAGGGTACTGGTAAGAATAAAAACCGTCAAAGAGTATTTTCATAAAGTAAGTTAATTTTTGTAGCCATTTCCACCTGGAAAAATTTTGACAAAGCTGGGAAAAACCGGATAGTTTGTTAAACAAAAATAATAATAGACACCCTGTTTAACTTTTGCCTTTACAATGCTTAAAACATCCCTAAAGGTTAAATCTGAAATTAAAATAACAAAACATTTTACTACGAAAGTTTCTTCCCAGTAGCATAATGCAAGTATCGTATCACACAGGTCTCCATTTATAATAATTGAAAAATAATTTTAATGCTGTGAATTAATATTTTTTAATATCATTTACCATTTTTTATATTTTCGAAGTTTTGCAATTAAAAATTTTTTGATTAATTAGATAAACAAATAATTCTAGATTCCATTATTTTCACGTCAAAAGTTTATCAGAGACCCCAAAAATACTACTGAATTAAGCTTGATAGTAATTTGTCTGTCAATTATAATTTTTTAATTTTTTGATATTAAAAACATTTTTACACTTACTTCCATCTTATAGATATAGTTATAGGACAGTATTTTTTCAAAATTATGCTAAAATATGACTAAATAACATGAAATATTTAATTACAGAAATTTTAAAAGTTATACATTCAAGAATATAAAAGTCTAGAAATTTTCTATTTTTTAAATTTTTTGAAAAAATTTAATATCTCCCGATCTAATTAATATGTTAAAAAAGCTGTAAATTTATTGTTTATATATATAAGGCATTCCATGCCAAGTGACCCAGGTGTCTTACGGTGTAATGCTTATTTCAATAACTTTTTACTCTTAAACTATTAAACATGAAAATTTGGCAAGGTACATTTTGGAAAGGTTTTTTCATGCTCTTTCGATTGAAAATAGGCATATAAAAAAAAATTTTTTTGGGCCCAAAAAAACCAAAATTAAAAATAAATTTTAATTTTTTGGAAAAAGGGCAGCTTTTTTTTTTTTTAAACGAAAGCTGAGGTTTTTTCCTAAAAGAACATATAAATGAAAAAGTGGGACAAGAATGTTTAAACAGTGAAAAACAGAGGTTTCTACTCACCGGAGCGCTCTAAACCCGGTTTTTACAAGAAAATTTATTTTTTCAATGTTTAAACATTCTTGTCCCACTTTTTCATTTATATGTTCTTTTAGGAAAAAACCTCAGCTTTCGTTTAAAAAAAAAAAAAAAAGCTGCCCTTTTTCCAAAAAATTAAAATTTATTTTTAATTTTGGTTTTTTTTGGGCCCAAAAAAATTTTTTTTATATGCCTATTTTCAATCGAAAGAGCATGAATAAACCTTTCCAAAATGTACCTTGCCAAATTTTCATGTTTAATAGTTTAAGAGTAAAAAATTATTGAAATAAGCATTGTACTGAAAATCCCAAAAATGTAACCCCCTCCCCCTCGAAAAATATTGGACTAGGTAAAAAAATATTTTCACGAAAAATTACTATCTATTAGTACTACAAAAGCCCCAAGTTTTGCTAGGATTGGAGAAAAATTTTTCTACACCTGGATCACTTGACATGGAATGCCTCATATATATTAAACTGACGCCTATTGCTTCCTCGTGAGGAAGCTTTGTAGTCGTTTAATTTACAAAATTTTTAAAAATCCTTTTGACAAATTTTCTTCTATATGGGACTATGTTATATAAGACCCTGAACAATTGTCCGGATGTATGTATGTGTGTGTGTATGTGTGTATGTGTGTGGATCCCGATTTTTGTGAACACGATAACTCGAAGAGGTTTTAACGAATTTAGCTAAAATTTACAAGGTATATTTATCATAAAAATATCTCGAACTGGATTAATAGACTTTAAAAAATTCTCAGAAAAAATTTTTTTTTTGACTTTTTTCTAAAAAAAATTTTTTTTTAAGTTGGTTATTGAAGTTAATATATAATAAAATCTTATTCTTTGCATCAAGACGAATCGATTGGTATATAAAAACAATAAATTGTATGAGAATTTATAGAGTTAATCACAATTAAAGCTGAAAAATTTGCATTTTTCTCAAAAAATGAGTTCTTTCCGCAAAATTATGTTGCTGTATAAGAAAATCTTACTCACTTATTTCTAAAATTTTATTCTTTGCATCAAGACGGATCGATTGGTATATATAAAGTATATATTGTATTTAAATGTATATAATTAAAACCAATTACAGACACAAAATTTGCATTTTTAATAAAAATTCATTTTTTCTTAAGAATCATGTTGCTGTACAATAAAATGTTATTATTTATTGAAAAATAAATCTAAAATCTTATTCCTTGCATCAAGACGAATCGAATCGAAATAATTATAATAAATATGACAAATTTTTAAAATTAATTTTTAATTAGATTTGAAGACAACATCATGGAAAATATGTCAATACGTGACAATAAGTTAGTGCTTCCTCCACGAGGAAGCAAATTTTTTTGCTGATCGTATAGAGGAAGCAAAATGTTCATGTAATGAACATCTGGATTTACAACTTGTTTTAAATATAGTTTATGGGTTGTGTTATATCTCGGAACAAATACACAAATTTTATTTTGTGAGTTAAACAAAATCAAATAAAAAGCAATTGTACATTAAAACTTAGTCATATTGGATCAGCCATTTTGAATATAGAATTTTTTATGTCAAATTTGTAATCAGCGACCACAAAAACCTTTAAAGAGGGATTCTTGTAGAAATCGAAAGCAATTTTGCATTTCGGTTCGGCCATATTGGATCAGCCATTTTGAATAATGAATTTTTTATGTCAAATTTGTAATCAGCGACCCTAAAAACTTTAAAGAGGGATTCATGTGCAAATCAAAACCAATTTTGGATTTCGGTTCGGCCATATTGCACCAGACATTTTGAATAATTAATTTTTAACGTCAAATTTGTAATCAGCGACCCCAAAAACCTTTAAAAGAAGTTGTTAATTTAATTTAAAAATAATTTTACATTTTTGGCTGCCATATTGCTTCAGCTATTTTTTTCTTAGTTACTACATGAGATTTGTGATTAGAAAGATAAAAACCAATTGTTTTGAGCAGCTATTTTGACCCTTTTCCGGTCTCTATAGGCAAAATATTAAAAATTTCTTATGAAACGTTAAGTTTTTTAATATTTTTAATAGGTTATGTATTTTTTAATCTCTTTCTCTATATTTTTCCTCTATTCATTAGAATGTTAGCTTTCATTTCTATTTTTTTCTGTTCAAATACATTGAATGGTTAGCGAGTTCTACGATTTCGGCACAAAAAAGAGCACTTTAGCCCTCTGTGCGACCCCACAAACCCCCATATACGGATTTGTAACAGAATCCAACGAATTTTTGAAACTTTCGTCCGCCATATTATATCCGCCATTTTGAAAAACTAATATCAGATTCGTAATCAGCGATCCCAAAAACCCCAAGTACGGATTTTTAAGAGAATCGTACAAATTTTTGAAATTTTCGTCCGCTATATTTTGAAATTTTCAAAAAATTTTGAGTTTTTAGGCGCCATTTTGAAAAATGAAATGTTTAAATTCAAAAGGTCAATATATTTTTTGAAAGTATAACAATCGACACTGAGAAAAGTTGCGTTTAACCGAGTGGTAGCTTGGTTAAAAAAAGTATTTTAAAGTAAATAAGATATGGGTAAATGAAACTAAGTTCTACTGATTTTCATAACCGAGGTGAGACGGTTAAAACACATCTGTTAAAAATAACCCTCTTAACCAATCTCAAGTTGGCAAAATTAAAACAAACTTTCGTAGTTGTCGTTGCCTATTTGTTTTTTGAATTCAAACTGTTACTATATGATTAATATTTACCGAGCTTCATGAAAATAGGTCATATTCTAATATGTAGAGCTGTGCAAAAAGCTCGATCGAGTATTTCAAGCTTTTCGTTTTTCTAGCAGAGCTGACCAGAATCAATCCGAACTTGAACCAAATTCCATCCTACACGTGCAGTATTAAACCTAAAATAATTTTGAGCACTTGAATTTTTCGAGCACTCAAATATTTTTGAGTAACTAAAACTCGAGCTTGGCTCGAGTATCGAGCCCGGCACGAGCTCGACCATGCTATTCGAGGTTTTTGCACACCTCTACTAATATGAAAATAGGCAATTTATTAATATAATTAATTTGACTATTTTTACTTAAACAATTTGTTTAAAGTTTATAATTGTAGTCGATAAATTTTAAACTAGCCGCATGAACGTCAGTTACTGTTAATTTCGTTGACTAATGTGATTTTAACCAAGTGAACACTGAACAGACGTGAGGCGTCATAACGTCTAATTATTTCGCTTTCAAGAGAGCCGTTAAATTCATGTCGTGTGGTTAGGTTTTGTTTTTTCTAATAGTTTTATCGTTTTTCAGCGTTTTCTGTGATGCTTGATGAAGACGTGAAAAACTTGCTGTCGCAGTGGAACTTGTCTTAATACATAACAGTATTAGTTGATTACATAAATAGTAATTCTAATTCACAGAAAACCACCTTTGCATTAAAATACAATTTTGTAATCAAATAAATTTATTTTCAATAAAAAATATTTTTTATCAAGCAAGCATTTTTTTATACTAGAAAATATTTTGCTTTTTTTAACCGAGACAATTAATACTCACAATTAAGTAAAAAGGTTAAAAAGCTTTATTATAATCGAGTTGAGAAGTTAAATAGTATATTTCGCAACTGCTAGCACAAGTTACGAACGATATTTTTCATAACAAAAAAGTGCCCTTTTTTGCACCGCGTTATGAAAATTAATTAATTCACTTGTTTTATTGTAACAGAACTAATTGACTGCAGTACCTAAGTTTATACTACTACTGTAGCCTTTCTAGGTGACTACAGTAACCGAGTAACTTGGTTGACGCTTTTGGGTCATCAATCCTTGACTATTAGTTGCCGTAACCGATTAAGTTGTTACCGTAACCGAGTAATCTTAACAAGTTTCAACCGAAACTTATAATCGTATTTGATCGGTTACTGCATACAATTCACATTGCAAGTGCTATATTAGCAGCATCGCTCGGTTGTTTTTAACTAAAACTCGTTTATATTTAACCTTCTATTTTTCTCAGTGGAGTGCACGATTTATTGTAACCCGTGTAGAAATTCAACCATGGCCCAAATAGGGGCCAGATCTTTTGATCATTGTGTAGGCCATAACATAGCATGAAACACCTTCCCAGATCGGGCCCAAATCTGTCCAGGCTTGGGCCCGATCCGGGAAGGTGTTTAATGCCATGTTATGGCCTAGATATGGCAGTTTCTACACGGGAATATTAGCTGACAAAAAAATTTTTTGACTTTAAAATTTAAGAATTTGTAATAAAAAATCTTTAAAAAATCGTGCAATTTTTTAATTATATGAAAAAAAATATTGTTAAACAATTTTTTATTAATTTTCTAATATCATATTTGGATAGAGGACACTTTAATGCAAAAAAAATTATTTGTCGAAGAAAAAATAATAAATTTATTAGAAAATATTTCAGTTTGAAATCAGAGTAAAAATTCAGTGCATTGAGGCGTTAATAGGTTAAATAATTGTAGTATTTTAACAAATTGTCGCAGATTAATGTTATATAACGCATTTTAAAGCTTATTTTGTCACCTTTAAAATGCTTTATTGAAAATTATTTATATTTTTTTCTTACATCTACATACAGAAATGAACATTTTTTGTCTTAAGCTTTTTCTATAAAAATTAACGGTTTTCAAAATAATAATTATTTAAAAAGGGCTGTTTTTTAAACAAATGATAATAACTTTCTGAAAAATATCGTACAATAATTTTTATATATTGATTAGAAAAGTATAAAAATTACTTTTTCGGTTAACAGGTCTTGCACAAAGTACTGTGTGCAACACGTACGAAAGAAGATTTTCCGTACTCGTGCAAATTGCTGCCCTCGCTTCGCTCGGAGCAGTAAACTTCGCGCTCGTCCGAAAACAGCTTCTTTCCGTACTTGTTGCACAATGTACTATTGCAACACCCTTAGCTGTGACAGAGTTAGAAAATCCTGCTAAGTGGCACTGTATATATCGCACGTCAATTCTGAAACTGCACAGTTTATCTTAATTTATTAAATTAAGTTAATTTATTTTGTAAACTTAAAATTTATTCTTAGAAAATGTATAAAAATACACTTAATAATTGAGTAACATAATTATACATTAAGATAAATCTAATTGAAAATTAAAAGCATTTAAATAAATACCATATTAGTTAGCTTGTTTTATTTGAATACTAAATACTATTAATTTTTATTGAAAAATATTATTCGCAATAATAATAAAACTATCATCATGTGATTTCACTGCACTCAGCATGACAATAATAATGGTTTTTGAGGTTAGAAATACAACATTCTGTAAATGAGCAAAATTAATCTTTTAATTTAGTTATAAAAATAATTTCAATATTTATAACAATTATTTGTCTTATCTTTTTGATCAAATTTACATCTATAACCTATCTAAAAATTGTCAGTAATAACTTCCGAATTTATCATGGATAACTTCCAAATAATTCGTTGCAGGGAGTTCGCAATGTGAACTCCAGAACTTCGCATTGCGAACTTCCTACAAAATGTGCTATGTGTGTTTATTAAAAATTTTTTAATAATTGTTAGTTTTTACTGATGTAAATATAATTAATTTAGGATGACCAGACGTCATCCTTTGAGGAAGATTGTCCTCCTTTTTTAGTGGCTGTCCTCCAAAAAAAAGTGTCCTCCTTTGTCCTCCGAAAATACCCAAGTGCCCTCTTAAATCTTTTTTAAGTAGCTAACCGTGACACATTCCGTCCACACATATGATAATATGAACTTGTTGTCTCGCAATATATAATGTTTAAAGCACGCGAGGTTTGTATGCTATTTGTATAAACTTATAATTTATATGTATTGAATAATTGTATCATTAATAAAATTTTTTCAAAAAATGAGGGCCTTTTTTTGCTTATACTTATAGCCTGGCACCCGTCCTCCTAAATTATTTCCAGAATCTGGTCACCCTAATTAATTTTTTAAACAACTGCACTCCTAATGATGAAGTAAAATATTTTTACTTTTACAAATACACGAAAAATTATTATTATTATTATTAACTATTAGGGTTGCAGCCGCTTAGCAGCCGCTGACGCTTGGATAATCCCTTTACGTCCCCAAAGTCCTACTAAACCGCCTGACCTAAGCCCAAAGCCCCTTCCATAGAAACAGGACCGCGGCCAGTTCTTTAGTAGCGATTGCTGTTTCCTCAAGGAAGTAACAACCTGTGATCTGATATCGTTCCCTCACCAAGGCAGGGCATCGACACAGAATGTGAGCTGAGGTTTCGTTTTCCTCACCACATCTACGGCATTTGGGATCCTCGACGATGCCCATCTTATGCCTGTGATAGCGTAAATCTCCATGGCCTGTTAACAAGCCTGTTATGATTTTCGCCTCTTTCCTATTAAGCCTGCGGAAATCCGCCGCTCTTTTAGGATTTAAGTTTTCCCCAATGAGTGCTTTGGCCTGTCTACAACCTGCAACTGCCCGCCACTCTTTCTGGTGCTCTAGTGTCCGCCATTGTTTAAATTCCAAAGTCAGACACTTGTTGGAGACACCAACTATTGGTTCTGGTCCGATAAATCGTTTCCTAGCACCTTCTTTGGCTAGTTCATCCGCTACGTTATTACCCTTAATTCCACAGTGTCCTGGGACCCAGATGAGGGTAACACGGTTAATTCCAGCTAGCCTGTTGAGCGCCTCGTGGCACTCTCCGACCAGTTGGGATGTCGTAACATATCGTTTCAAAGCGCAAATAGCTGCCTTGCTGTCCGAAGCAATATAGATATTTCTATCTTGGCAGCGCTCTAGAGCCTCAGAAGCACCGTAGAGAATCGCTACAATTTCGGATTGTAAAACAGTAGTGATGGTTCCCAAACTATATGCGAGAGCCACCCCCACTGCTTCTTGATAGACACCTGCGCCCGCGCCAATTCTTCCCTTCGATCCGTCCGTATACCAGACAATAGCATCTCTGGGAAGAAGGGCAGGCCCATCATGCCAATCCTCTCTATCAGGTATACTTATTCTATACTTCTTGTCAAAGAGGTAAAGTGGAGTCACCTTATCTCTAATCATATTGAGAATGGGTTTTTCCACCAATTTGCTGGGGAGACGCCATCTGCCAACTTCCCTACGGCCTCTGTCCCCACCTAATCTCAGGGCAGCTTTCGCCGCCTCTGCTTTAATAATCAGGGGTAAAGGTTCCAGTCCCAGAAGAGCACCAAGGGCCATCGTGGGCGTAGTGCGCACAGCACCAGTGATGCTCCTCAGGACCAGCCTCCTTACGCCCTCCAACCGGTCTTTTGCCGTTTTAAGTTCAACTCTGCTCCACCAGACCACAGACGCATAGGTCAGCCTAGGAAGCAGAATCGATTCGTAGATCCACAAAAGTGTATCCGGTTTAAGACCCCAGCTACATCCTATAGCTCTCCTACATTGCCATAGAGTAGCTGTGAGTTTATTACACTTCTCATCCAAGTGTTCTTTCCAAAGAAGCTTACTATCCAAGATGACTCCTAGGTACTTCGCTTTCTCTGTGAATTGGAGTTCTTTTCCAGACAGTTTTAGCATACATGTGGCTTTCCACTTGTATCGTCTGGTGAAAATAACAACTTCCGTTTTTGCTGGATTGACTGACAAACCAGTTTGTCCGCACCATCCATCTACCATATTTAACGCCTGCTGCACCACACCTAGTAATACATCCAGATGAGGACCGCGAGCGATTAATAAGATATCTTCCGCATAACCAATCGCATGATATCCCTTCTCACTGAGGAGTCTTAGCAGTTCATCCACTACCAGACACCAAAGTAAGGGCGATAGAACTCCTCCCTGAGGACATCCAGAATTAACTGTTCCTCGAAGGGTTGAGCTCCCTTTAGTTGTTAATAGGTTCCTGTTACCCAACATGTGACAGGTCCAGTCAACAATGGTTGTGGGAATACCATGAGAGATCATGGCTTCCTTTATAATCTCCGAGGAGGTATAATTGAAAGCTCCCTCTATATCCATGAAAACACCCACTGCGAAACCCTTATCCTGTAGCTGTCCATCTATTAAGTTAACAGCTCTGGCAAGGGCTGATTCTGTAGAACATCCCGTTCTATAGGCATGCTGATCTCTATGCAAAGGATTTTGCTTTAAGATCTCACTGCGGATGTATCTATCCACTAATCTTTCAACCAACTTCAGAATGAAAGATGTTAGGCTAATTGGACGAAAATCCTTTGGTGAGGTATATCCGTTCCTGCCAGCCTTTGGTATGAAGACGACTTTAGTGCCCCTCCACGCTTTTGGGACATATCCAAGAGTTAGACTTGCCCTGATAAGCCTTACCAACGGTCTGACCGCCTGATCCATCGCCCTTTGCAAAAGGACGGGGAAAACGCCGTCTGGTCCGGGAGACTTATAAGGGCTAAAGGATTCCACGGCCCACCTGACCTTCTCGGCAGTCACGATTCCATTAGCCAACTGTCTCCGCGGCCTATATTCAGCCTGCGGTAGTTTACTCAGAGGCCGAGAATCGGGACCGCCCTTCTCAGATCTAGAAAAGCCTGGGAAATGGGTCTGGACCAAGTGAGCCAAAGTCTCCTCGTCCGACTCGGCAAATCCTCCGTTAGGCAGTCTTAAGGTGCCTAAAATTGCATCTGGGTTTTTTGAAAGCAGTTTGTCTAACCGCGCTGCCTCTTTGCCCTTATCGATGCTGGAGCAGAAGGCAGTCCAGCTATCCTGTTGTGCCTTCCTTATTTCATTTCTATAGTTGTCCCTCATTTTTGCATATGTGGACCAACTGTCAGCCGTGCGGTATTTTTTAGCACGTTTAAATAACTTCCTGGTCTCTTTTCTGAGGTTTTCTAGCCTCTCATTCCACCAGTAGGTCTCTTTTGCCGAACGAACTTTCGTTGGTTTGCAGCTGTTCTCAAAAGCTGTTATTATGGCTGTTGTAAAAGTACCAGCCACCTCATCCAGGGTTTCATGATCTCTAATCCTGCCTGGTAATACAGAAAGTGTCTCCTTCAGCTCTGCGCTGTATTTAGCCCAATCCGTTTTCCTGGGATTACGAATCCACTTGGTTTCCGAAGGGACCACAGCGTCCAGCTCGAAGACTATCTGTAAATGATCAGAAAGTGAAGGTTCATTAGATACTCTCCATCTTCTTACCTTGTGTGCAATACTGCACGAGCAGAGGGTGATATCAATCACCTCCTCCCTGACAGCATTACTGAATGTCGGTACCTTACCCGTGTTTAGAACATCCAGTCCTGTTCCCAATAGATATTCCAATAGGTCCTGTCCCCTTTGGTTGTTCTTTGAGCTCCCCCACACCCTGTGTTGCGAGTTAGCATCACAGCCCAACAAAAGGGGCAGTCCCCTCTCTGCACAGTAATCCACCAATTTACATACCTCATTTGGAGGATTAACTTTGCTATCGTACGGAAAGTAAGCCGATCCAATGACCATCCTTCCGATACCCTCGAAGTCGGTCAATACCGCCATCAGGTCTCCAGTGCACAGGTCCAGCAAAGGTACAACATTAATGCCCTTCGTAAGGATGCACGCTCTTGGTTTGGTAGCCTTGGGATCCCTGTAAACATTAAAGCCAGCCCCCCCAAGTCCCCTAATAGCACCTCGAACTAACCATGGTTCCTGAATTAGTGATATGCCTGTGTGCATCCTTGTCATGCCCCTCATCAAAACTGCTGAGGCGCCTTTACTGTGATGCAAGTTAATTTGTTTAAGGGTAAGCTTACGGGCAGCCATTATGGTTGCTGTTCACTTGCCCCTTTTTCTTCAGACCCATCCTGACCAAGGCTAGCAACCCTAAAGGTTACCCGACCGAAGTCATAGAAGGGTCTGAAGTCGAGAGCAGCAAGAGCTCTCGCTTGACTCTCAGGGACCTGTATAACCAAGAGAAAGTTCCTCTCAGCCATACTAGCCGCCTGAGGTCCGTCAATATTGACATGGCGCCAAGTTGACGTTTTCAGTGAGGGGTTGTACGCCTCAAGAGTCTTGAAGACCACTTGCACGTCCTCCGGTTCACCCGGGATCCGCACCGTAGCCTTCAGCATCCTTTGGAGCACCTCCACCTCACTGACTTTTAATCGCGCTCCTTCCCAGGGCCTTAGCTCGGCCACGGTTTTTGTAAGCCAAGCTTTAGCCTCCGGGTTGGATGCGACAAAAATGAAGACTCCTCCTCTAAAGAAGGAGGCCTCAAACCTCGGCAGCCGGTCCGCCGGCTCGTTGCGAACGAGCGGCGTTAAAGCCTTCCTGAAAAGCCAAAATTGCTCCTCAGAAAGGACCTCCTCCGGGTAGCCGACGTCGGAGACCACCATCGTCAGAGGATTAGTCTTCTGTGCCAAAGTTAGCCCAGCCCCTCCACCATCTTTCCTGGTTTCATGATGGACCGACTTTGGTCTTTTATGGTCCGACTTATCCGCCGGTGGGGAGTCCTTTTGGTCGTTTTTTCTTTTCGACCCGGTCTCGACCACTTTCGAAGAAGTGGGATCATTATTACCGGCCTCCAGCCGTTGTTTCCTCAACCGTTTCTTTGCAGAACCGGTGAGGTTTTTCCTTTTTTTATTCTGGGGCCTTTCAGTCGAGCCAGATCCAACCTGCTCCATGACCGTTGGTCCGTCAGCCCGCAATGGGACCGTTGGGCCAGCCGATGGAGGCGGTTGGCTCACCACCTCGGGAACAGGGGCCGTCATGTCTTTAGCCTCCGAGGAGACCTCAGACGCAGCCGCCTCGTCTCCTTGGCGTGTGTCAATTTTTAAGTTCTTAAAATGAGATTCCATATAAGTCCCACGAGTAGCTAGGGAAAACAAAATGTCCACTCCTACAGAGCCCCGCATGTAGGAGTAAGGAGTCAAATTAGTACAGGGAGGTCTCCCGGTATCCCTGACCGCCGTTTGCGACACCACTATCCACAGCGCCCCGGACAGATCGACCGTCCACCAGCCAGAGCCCCAACCGGACCGATCCCCCGAGCTTTACGGGTTCACAGCCCGGCCAGTACAGCCCAGACCAATGTCCGGCCGATCCGCCCGTGACACGCGGCGGCTTTGGTAACCCTGGTGCCATCCATCCATCGACACGTATCCGTACGTCTTAGATTGGGGGCAGAGCTCGCGCTCAATACTCTAGTTCCTTTGCCACGGAAACCAGAGGGACCGTTTCTTAGTTAAGGCCCCGCAGGCAACAGTCTCCTCCGCTTCCAGTGGTGGTCATTACTTCCCACCAATGGTCGCTTCCTCACCTTTCTACTCCCTCTGCTGCCCAGACGGTCCCTCCTTTACGGGGAGTGGGCCCTCACCGACAGACTACGAGAGAGAGAAAGGGGTCCAGAGACGTTGCCCGATTAGGCCCGTAAGCTTCTCCACCAACAACAAGGTCATACGATCCCTAGGAGAAGATACACGGAAAAACTTTGTATACTATTTTTTGAGAAACTCACAATCTATTTTTAGTAAACTGACTACTAAAGTGAAGAAAAAGTTGTCACCAGACGAGATTCATTCGATTTTGAAAAATTTTTAAAGTTTTAGATTTACGAGGTTTTTAAAATTTTTTTTGAAATTTTGAAAATGGTATATCTCTAAAGAAAATGAATAAAATTTAATGAAATTTTAAGGGAATGTTTATTGTTTACAGACAATTTAAGAAAATATTTTAGAAACAAAATTTTTTTTTAAACAAATTATAAAAAAAATTTATTTTTAAATAAATAATTTTTTGAAAAGTGCCATTTTTAATTTTTTTTAATAATAATTATTCGATTCCCACTTATTTAACGAGTATTTTCCAAAAAGAAAATCAATGGAGGGTCTGAAACTTTAGGAGATATTGAATTTTTTGTCCTTGCGCGCAACCGTAAAAAGCGCATTTTCCGGCTATACTCTACATACAAAGTAATGTTCCAAATCACCTATAAGTCGTAAATTTTAACTGAATTCGATTTTTCTTTTTGGAGAATGTCAGGCTATAAGTTCGTAAGAATACCGTGCAATTTTTAAATTCATATTTGTTTAAACAAATTAATATTATTATTGTTAATTACTACCTTTTTACATATTGTACCTACAAAAATATCAATTTTTTGGAAGAAAAATAATATAATTAGGGAAAATTTTACCAACCCTAAATAAAAGTTAATTAATAATTAAATAAATTATCATTCTTATTTTTGTTTAAACTATAATTTTATTTTTAATGTAAATCGGCATATCATAAAAGTTTGATAATTTTGCATGATTAGAAAAAACTTCATCTTTTAAGTATACTATTCTGAAAATAGTTAGTAATTAACGATAATAATTTGATTAAATCTTGCTTAAACAATAATAATGATGTTTTAAATTTACATCGGTATTTATGTTAGGTCCGGTAAATTGCAAAATTAGAAAAAAATACCTCTCTAGGTACAATTTATAAAAAGTTAGTAATTAACAATAATAATTTGTTTAAACAAATATAAATTTAAAAATTGCACAGTATTCTTACGAACTTATAGCCTGACATTCTCCAAAAAAAAATCGAATTCAGTTAAAATTTACGACTTATAGGTGATTTGGAACATTACTTTGTATGTAGAGTATAGCCGGAAAATGCGCTTTTTACGGTTGCGCGCAAGGACAAAAAATTCAATATCTCCTAAAGTTTCAGACCCTCCATTGATTTTCTTTTTGGAAAATACTCGTTAAATAAGTGGGAATCGAATAATTATTATTAAAAAAAATTAAAAATGGCACTTTTCAAAAAATTATTTATTTAAAAATAAATTTTTTTTATAATTTGTTTAAAAAAAATATTGTTTCTAAAATATTTTCTTAAATTGTCTGTAAACAATAAACATTCCCTAAAAATTTCATTAAATTTTATTCATTTTCCTTAGAGATATATCATTTTCAAAATTTCAAAAGAAATTTTAAAAACCTCGTAAATCCAAAATTTTTAAAAAATTTTCATAATCGAATTGAGGCTTTTTCCTGGCATGTATTCTACTTCAAAATTTCGAAGTTTTAACAAAATCGAAGAACTAGGGTACAACTTTGATTTTTTAGGCATGGAGCTGCCCATTTAGTAGTCAAATTGAGAAAAATTCGCTTATGATATACGAGAAATAAGTTATGGGTGCGTTCATGTAAGTCTCACTTTCACTTTTCACTTTTACTTTTCACTTTCACTTTTCACTCTCACTTTCACTTTCACTCAAAAAATTCTCACTTTCACTTTAACTCAAAAATTTTCACTCTCACTTTTACTCATAAATTGGCAATATCACTTTCACTCAAAAATTCTCATTTTTCACTCTCACTTTCACTAAAGAATTCTCATTTTCACTTTCACTCTTACTTTCACTCAAAAACATTCTCACTTTCACTCTCACTTTCATTTTCACTCTCACTTTTATTCTCACTCTCACTTTTACTAAACAAAAATTCTCACTTTCACTTTCACTCAAAAATTTTCACTCTCACTTTTACTCATAAATTGTCAATATCACTTTCACTCAAAAATTCTCATTTTTCACTCTCACTTTCACTAAAGAATTCTCATTTTCACTTTCACTTAAAAAATTCCTAATTTTCCCTGTCACTTTCACCTAAAAAATTCTCACTTCTCACCCTCACTTTCACTCCAAAAATTTCCACTTTTCATTCTCACTGTCACTTTTACTTTCATTCAAAAAATTCTCACTTTCTTTCTCACTCTCACTTAAAAATATCTCACTTTTCACTCTCACTCAAAAAAATCTTACTTTTCACTGTAGTGCAATCTATAGAATTTGACTGGAAATAATTTATAAAATTTGTGTAGATGTTAATAAATATTCAGTTATATTCTGTTTGATTCCATTTCAATTCAGACAGGCTAAAATATGTAAGCCAAAATAATAGTTTCCTATGGAAGTATATTATTTTCACACAATTTTAGACAAAAAAAAATATTTAACGAAGTTAGGCGCATTTGAATTTTTAAAACTGCGAAGTCTGATTTCAAGAAAATAACGGTAAAAAATATAAATAAATATAAATTTATTATATATAAATATTATATATATAAATATAATATAAAAACTATTTTCCAACAAAATTTATCTGGGAATATAATTATGTGTTAATAAAAATACTGTATCATAATAATGTTTTATGACATTTATGTTTTATTATTAAAAAATTATTTAAACAAATTATTATTATTTACCAACTTTTTCCAGAATATACCTAGAAAGTTGCAGTTTTTTTCCTAATTTTACGATTTACTTGTGTGATTACAGATAAAGAATAAAAGTTGAATAAAAATTTAACTATTTTTTAAACAATTTTTAAACAAATTATTGTTGTTATTTATCAGCTTTTTCCAGAATGCACATAGAAAGTTGCAGTTTTTTCTTAATTTTGCAATTAACTAAATCTTATATAATTACTGATAATGAATAAAAATTTAACTATTGTATAAACAATTTTTAAACAAATTATTGTTGTTATTTACCAACTTTTTCCAGACTGAACGTAGAAAGTTGCAGTTTTTTCTTAATTTTGCAATTTACTAAATCTTTTATGATTGCAGATAAATAATAAAAGTTGAATAAAAATTTAACTATAAACAATTAAACAATTTAAATAATTAATGTTAGAATTTATTCGCTGATTGAAAATTTAAAATATGAAGATTTCGACTATATCAGCAGATAGTGACATCTATTAGATGTCATTTGAACTCTTTGGTTTAGAGTTAGGTGATACTAATGATAATTACTTTCGATATGGTTGTTGATAAGTAATTAATTTTTAAATTAATTTTTGATCTGAAAAAATAAGCTGCGTGAACGAATGCACTGTGCATCTGTGAGGACTCGAACCCCAGTTCATAGCTGCCTGTCGCGGGACCTACGCCTATCAATGCACCTTGCCAACACAGCCTGGACGTACACGCTTCTTATATTCTCAGATCAAGCCCATCACTAGTCAAGAGCTATATAGTTAATGTTAGAATTTATTCGCTGATTGAAAATTTGAAATATGAAGATTTCGACTATATCAGCAGATAGTGACATCTATTAGATGTCATTTGAACTCTTTGGTTTAGAGTTAGGTGTTACAAATGATAATTACTTTCGATATGGTTGTCGATAAGTAATTAATTTGTAACACCTAACTCTAAACCAAAGAGTTCAAATGACATCTAATAGATGTCACTATCTGCTGATATAGTCGAAATCTTCATATTTCAAATTTTCAATCAGCGAATAAATTCTAACATTAACTATATAGCTCTTGACTAGTGATGGGCTTGATCTGAGAATATAAGAAGCGTGTACGTCCAGGCTGTGTTGGCAAGGTGCATTGATAGGCGTAGGTCCCGCGACAGGCAGCTATGAACTGGAATTCGAGTCCTCACAGATGCACAGTGCATTCGTTCACGCAGCTTATTTTTTCAGATCAAAAATTAATTTAAAAATTAATTACTTATCAACAACCATATCGAAAGTAATTATCATTTGTAACACCTAACTCTAAACCAAAGAGTTCAAATGACATCTAATAGATGTCACTATCTGCTGATATAGTCGAAATCTTCATATTTCCAATTTAAATAATTGTTAAACAAATTATTGTTGTTATTTACTAACTTTTTCCAGAATACACCTAGAAGTTGCAGTTTTTTACTAATTTTGCAATTTACTAAATCTTCTATGATTACAGGTAAATAATAAAAGTTGAATAAAAATTTAACTTTAAACAATTTAAACAAATTATGGTTGTTATTTACTCTCTAAACTTAATTCAGCGAAAAGTCGCTGATTCACCAGCCCAGAGTATGCAGCTGAGTCAATCAGCGAATATACACTGATGAAACAGCGCATATGCACTGATTGTCCAGCGTATATACGCTGTTTGATCAGCAGCATACTCTTGGCTGGTGAATTAGCGACTTTTCGCTTATTCAAATTTGAGAGCACCAACTTTTTCCAGACTGAACGTAGAAAGTTGCAGTTTTTTCTTAATTTTGCAATTTACTAAATCTTATATGATTACAGATAAAGAATAAAAATTTAACTATTGTTTAAAAAATTTTTAAACGTTCTAGGTGCATTCTGCAAAACGTTGGTAAATAACATCAATAATTTGTTTTAAAATTGTTTAAACAATAGTTCAATATTTATTCAATTTCTATTCTTTATCTGTAATCATATAAGATTTAGTAAATTGCAAAATTAGAAAAAACTGCAACTTTCTAGGTGCATTCTAGAGAGAGTTGGTAAATAACAACATTAATTTGTTTAAACAAATAAAAAATGAATTATAACATTATAATATATTTTATTTATTGATATAAAACAATTTTACTGTAAAAGTTTAACGATTTTATTTTTATTTTTTTGCAATATACAAAAACAAACACCCGGTCATTTTCAGTATTCTCGTACATACTTTATTAATTGTTATAAATAAACTAGAAGAAGTTATAACGTCAAAAAATTGACATTTTTTCAAGAATTTTTTTCTTGTAAACCATTAAACTTTTTTTGAAAATCGATTTTTTTTAAAAGTACATCATTTAGATTTGAGTTATCAAAAAGAAAGAAGTTAAAAATATTGAGAAGTTTCAAAGTTATGTACCGTTAAAGTAAAGTCCTTCGAAAAAAAAGTTTTGCGGTGACCAACACTATGGATATCTGATTAGTCCGAAATTAAATCGAAACAAATTTAATTTTTTTGAAAGATTATCTAGTCCTTAATCAAAGGATTTAAAAGAAAAAAAATGTTTGAAAAAATGTCGACTTGACAAAGTTGACGAAAAAAATCTAACTTTCAACTTTGTCAAGTCGCCATTTTTTCAAATATTTTTTTCCGTTAAAATACTTTGATAAAGGACTAGATAATCTTTCAATAAAAGTAAATAAGTAAATTAAGTAATTATTTATTACAACTGACATTTCCAGCATTCAAGGAATTTAAATTATTATTATCATATAATTAAATCAATGAAACTTGCATTTTTTAAGTATATTTATTTATTTATTTATACACTTGTCTCAAGCCTAAACAGGCATATACAAGAGGAATATCGCAAAATAAAATTACAATGACGTATTTATATATATATATATATATATATATATATATATATATATATATATATATATATACATGTAAAAGTAAAAGAGTTTTTTTCTTTTTAGCTTGCGAATTTCTTTGAATGTCTATCCAATAACAGTGATTGCAACAATTTAACGAAAGACTTAATTACAACACAGTTCGATGACGATAAAATCGCTAGCCATCCATCTACAATGTCCGGGTTCAGAAAAACTTCCGGGAAAGCATATCTACACAGGTGGGCACATGCCGGGCAATTAACAAGTATGTGGAACAGGCTCTCCTCCTCGAGGCCGCAACAAGGGCAGTCATTATTAGAATCAAATCTATATAAAATTCGTCCGGTGTTAATTCTACAGATATACTCATTGAGCAACCTGGTTTGAGCAAAAATTCTTCTCGTGGTTAGGGGAATTCGAAATTTTAAATCCTTTGAGGGACCCGCATCCTTTAGGAGACTTGAATATAAGAGAAGACTGCTGGATTTGGAGGATTGCTCCTGATCCCGTGCCTTAAGACGTTCCTGATAATTTTTTAGTAAAGATTTTTTAGTTTTGGCAATACACTCAAGAGATAAATCCTCCTACCAACACACAGTGGGGTATTTCGTTAATTTAGCTGGCCAAAATGTTTTTCTTATTAAAAAATTACTATGAGGCAATACTAAATAAAGGTATTTTAGGAATATGTTAATATTCATAAAACATTTTATATTTATTGAGAAATTAATGCAAGTTTTCATACCTAATGCAACACTTTTTTTAATCAGTCAAGGTTATTACAAATCTTCCTTTTATATTTCATTCTCGTTTAAGTCTACTAACTCATGATCGTCATCAGATTCAATATTATTATTTGCTGAATTGATGGAAAACGGTTCAGCAGAAAGCAGCATATCTTGAGTCTCCTTCGAAAATGGTAATGATCTCTTCCTTGGACATGGTCTCATTCCCGTCAGAAGAGGATCTGAAGTAAGAAGTAATCTATTCATCACGTCTAAGTTGCAGGCAGTTCTAGAGAATTTTCTTGAAAAATTATCACGGTACATGCGGAAATGTTTATTTCATGCTTCGCCTGCTTCTTCGGATAATTGTCCAATTGGTAATAAAGCCTTTTTAATTACCAGTGCACCATGCATAAGAATCTTGTGTACTGTTGGAGACATCGGATACCAGTTATACAAGTTTATATACAGTTTAGCAGTTTCCATAGTGTAATCAGAAAATTTTGTACAGTCAATTTTGTGTCCAGAACATATAGTTTCTAATATAATTTTGAAACGATAGATGAGATTTTGATCAATACCTAGTACCATCATTGGTATTACCAAATCCGTGCTTAGGTACATCAACTAGTAGACCCAGCTTATTTTTAAAGTCATCTTGAATCTGTTGTTTCCTTTGGTTTATAAGTTCTTTTTCCTCTAGAGAAAGTACTGCGCGCCACTTTTTAACAGGCAGTTTATATGACACATGTAATAAGTGCTCAAACAAACGAATCCTCGCATGTAAGGTTGATAGGCCAAATGACAACGAATCTGATTTAGGCTGTTTTTTAACATTTAAGTTATTAAAATCTTTCGAAGTGGCACCACAAATATAGCAACGCGCAGTAGAAGCTGTTTCTGTAGCAGCATTACAGACCTTTCCATCAACCATAGTTAGCATTAATGTGTGTTTCACCGAAAAATCTTGATCAATTAATCTAATTTTTGTTTCTTCTAATAATGCTGCAGAATTCTAAACATGAGATATTTCCTCTTTTATAATATCAACACTTTCTTTCACGAATCTTATTCTTATAGGACGGCAGTAACGAGGTGAGGAGGGAGTTGGATTTTGCCATATTGCTTTATTATTATGATCACAAATTAATTGAAGTGGAACAAAGGAACTTTGAAATATATTTGCATCGGAATCTTCATTGTTAACAAAGTTTTGTTTATATTTATTTTGATGTGAGCCATCGCACCCCCACTTACAAATCAATCTCAACGTGTTACACTCCTCTTGTTCCAAACCTTGCAAAACGTCTTTTAAATAAATTAGGAAGCGCTTTACCGTGAGGTTCATTAAATATTGTAATTTAATTTCTGCATACGTTTCAGTCACCAGATAAGATGATTCATCAGGATATGCTTCTTTTTTTCTCTTTTTATTATAGTGTAACATGGGTAGTAAGATTTATTAGTACTTCTGACGACTTCATATTGATTTCTAGTAAAATTGCCTTCAACTATCATAGATAGACTTTGCAAAGCTGACAACTGTTTTACATTCGT
The DNA here is from genome assembly GCA_032873175.1 of Leptopilina drosophilae. Classification (NCBI taxonomy): domain Eukaryota; kingdom Metazoa; phylum Arthropoda; class Insecta; order Hymenoptera; family Figitidae; genus Leptopilina; species Leptopilina drosophilae. The sequence continues at coordinate 25,459,878 of CM065482.1, forward strand.
TTCCATCATTTTTGAGTAAGAAGTCCTGTATTTGTTTGCTTTACTAGGAAAACTGGTTAAATCCTTAACTACTTTCGACGCATTCCCTGGGGGATCGGGCTGACGCTTTCTCGACGCACAGAGCGACGAGAATCCGTCAAAAGTTGACTTTAACAAAAAAAGTGTTTTAAATATAAAAATATGATAAAGTAAGTATTGGGTTTTGTATAAAAAGTGTTTATTAATCGTTTGTGACCTTATTTGTTACAAATTAATGTAAATTAAGTGAAATAAAAGATAAAATATGTGGAAATGTCAAGTGAATGTGTATTGATAAATTGTTGTGTATTTATTGAGAAAGTGTTATTGTCATGATTTTTTAATGTCGCAGATAAATAGTTAAAAAGTCTAATTTTATTATTATAATGTGTTATAATTAATAAAAGTTAATGTTTTAATAGTACAAATAATGTATATATAGCAGCTGGTAACTATCAAAATTCCCCAACGGCAAATTTCCCCAAACGGCGTTTGACCCACTATGCTATAGTGAGTGCTGTTTCCGAGGATGTCAGAGAAATCTGTAAAAATGATAAAAGTGTAGTTCTGAGAAGTCCGCGAGATGCCGACATTGTATATGTTTGTATATTTATAAAATTGACATTCTCGTAGATATTTGAAGAATGGAGAGAATAATATGAGAAATAATGGACATTTTAGACCAATAAAAAAATAAACAAACTCCTCCTACTTTCAAAATAAATTTTTCTATTTGTTGGTTAAGTTACACAAAACGGAAAAAAATTTATATTTAAAAAAACATATATAGTTCCAACCCCCGAAAAGAAAAAATGGATAGTTTAGACCAACAAAAAGAAAGTTGAAACTCCTCCTTCAATAAGAAAGCTATTTTTTATTGGTGGGTCAAGTTACACAAAGTGGAAAAACAATTTATATTTAAAAAAAACATATATAGTTCCAACCCCTCAAAAAAAAAAAATGGATATTTTAGACCAATAAAAAAATAAAACAACTTCTCCTTGTTTTAAAATCAATTTTTCTATTTGTTGGTAGATTTAAACAAAATAGAGAAAAACAGTTAAATTTGAAGAATAAAACATAATTCCAACCCCCAAAAGAAATAATGGATGTTTTAGAGCAATAAAAATAAAGTTGAAACTCCTCCTTCAATAAGAAAGCTATTTTTTTATTGGTTGGTCAAGTTACACAAAATGCAAAAACAATTTATATTTAAAAAAACATATATAGTGACAACCCCTCAAAAGAAAAAATGGATATTTTAGACCAATAAAAAAATAAACCAACTCCTCCTTCTTTAAAATCAATTTTTCTATTTGTTGGTAGATTTAAACAAAATGGAGAAAAAAGTTGAATTTTAAAAATAAAACATATAGTTCCAACTTCCCGAAAAGAAATAATGGATATTTTAGACCAATAAAAAAATAAACATACTCCTCCTACTTTTAAAATCAATTTTTCTATTTGTTGGTAGATTTAAAAAAATGGAGAAAAAAAGTTTAATTTGAAAAATAAAACATATATAATTCCAACCCCCAAAAGAAATAATGGATATTTTAGACCAATAAAAATAAAATTGAAACTCCTCCTTCATAAAGAAATCAATTTTTCTATTTGTTGGTCGAGTTACACAAAATGGAAAAACAATTTATATTTAAAAAAACATCTAAAAGAAAAAATGGATAACTTATATACGTCACTAATTTTATCTTTTGAAGGTTGGAATTATGTGTGTTTTTAAAATATAAATTGTTTTTCCATTTTGTGTATCTTGACCAACTAATAAAAAAAATAGCTTTCTTATTGAAGGAGGAGTTTCAACTTTATTTTTATTGCTCTAAAACATCCATTATTTCTTTTGGGGGTTGGAACTATATGTTTTATTTTTCAAATGAAACTTTTTTTCTCCATTTTGTTTAAATCTACTAACAAATAGAAAAATTGATTTTAAAAGTAGGAGGAGTTTGTTTATTTTTTTATTGATCTAAAATATCCATTATTTCTTTTCGGGGGGTTGGAACTATATGTTTTATTTTTCAAATTCAACTTTTTTTCTCCATTTTGTTTAAATCTACTAACAAATAGAAAAATTGATTTTAAAAGTAGGAGGAGTTTGTTTATTTTTTTATTGATCTAAAATATCCATTATTTCTTTTCGGGGGGTTGGAACTATATGTTTTATTCTTCAAATTGAACTTTTTTTCTCTATTTTGTTTAAATCTACCAACAAATAGAAAAATTGATTTTAAAACAAGGAGGAGTTGTTTTATTTTTTTATTGGTCTAAAATATCCATTTTTTTGAGGGGTTGGAACTATATATGTTTTTTTTAAATATAAATTGTTTTTCCACTTTGTGTAACTTGACCCACCAATAAAAAATAGCTTTCTTATTGAAGGAGGAGTTTCAACTTTCTTTTTGTTGGTCTAAACTATCCATTTTTTCTTTTCGGGGGTTGGAACTATATATGTTTTTTTAAATATAAATTTTTTCCGTTTTGTGTAACTTAACCAACAAATAGAAAAATTTATTTTGAAAGTAGGAGGAGTTTGTTTATTTTTTTATTGGTCTAAAATATCCATTATTTCTCATATTATTCTCTCCATTCTTCAAATATCTACGAGAATGTCAATTTTATAAATATACAAACATATACAATGTCGGCATCTCGCGGACTTCTCAGAACTACACTTTTATCATTTTTACAGATTTCTCTGACATCCTCGGAAACAGCACTCACTATAGCATAGTGGGTCAAACGCCGTTTGGGGAAATTTGCCTTTGGGGAATTTTGATAGTTACCAGCTGCTATATATACATTATTTGTACTATTAAAACATTAACTTTTATTAATTATAACACATTATAATAATAAAATTAGACTTTTTAACTATTTATCTGCGACATTAAAAAATCATGACAATAACACTTTCTCAATAAATACACAACAATTTATCAATACACATTCACTTGACATTTCCACATATTTTATCTTTTATTGCACTTAATTTACATTAATTTGTAACAAATAAGGTCACAAACGATTAATAAACACTTTTTATACAAAACCCAATACTTACTTTATCACATTTTTATATTTAAAACACTTTTTTTGTTAAAGTCAACTTTTGACGGATTCTCGACGCTCTGTGCGTCGAGAAAGCGTCAGCCCGATCCCCCAGAGTTCCTATTACCTTCTTCGTATAATTTCATTTTCGTAGCATAAGTTAAAACGTCAAGAGCAGTATTCTTCCTCAAATCTTCTGTTTTTCTCCGTTTACTTCTGTCACTGGATTCACTAAAACTTATAGTAGGTCGATCTGAACGCTTTTTATAGTTAACAATTGGTAATGTGAATGATCCTAGAAGCCAACCTTCATTTTTCTTAACAAATAAATCACTTTTCTTTTGTGCCATCTGCCATCTCCGTTTAAATTCTGATTTCTCATATGAAAACTGGTGTTTTATTTTTTTAATTTCCTGTTCTTCATAATTATCATAATTTAATAAATAATTTTCCGTAAACTCTAACTTCTCGAAAAAACTAGGTAAATCTTGTCGCTGCATTAGAGAAAATAATTCGATGCGAGTAAATATCTTGACACCTAAAAAAAGTAGAAAAAGGTAGGACCAAAAATAAAAAGTTTCAATATTTTCAAATTTTTACAGTGACACAAAAATCATATAAAAACTTCTAAATTCGCGGGTATGTGCGGCTGTTTTTTATTCAGTTGGCAAAGGTAAATAAAAATCTATATAGTGAATCAAAAATAATTACAAGGAATCACCCTGAAGTATAGCAAAAATCTTCCAATTGTCAAAATTTGTTAAAAATGATATCATATAACCTAACAGTTTTAAATGTATTTTAATTCTCTTAAAAATTGTCACATCAAAAAATTAAAATATAAATTAAATGTACATTTACCTGAACTCGAACTAGCCATAATTCGTTTTTATGTAATTCAAAGAATTAGAGAAATATATTAGTTTTTTACAACTACAACTTAGCATAAATAAAAAACAGCGAATCAGACTTTTTTTGTTAATAACTTTTGTTTCTATGTTTGGATCGGTGGATGTTTAAGAGGGATAGGGAGGGATGCATATTGTTTGTAGAATACCTAGAAATACTTCTGTGCATATTTTTTAAAAATTCAATAAATTTTACAAAATAGACTTTTGGCCAACTAAATTTGCGAAATACTCCACTGTGCAACATCCAGAACCCAGCATCTCAAACGAAGTGGCAACTTGGCGAAACCAGTTTGATCGGTAAGACGGACGACCCACCGCCAATCCTCTCAATCCCTCGAAACATTGCCTGGGAAACCTTGAAACGTCCATAAGTGAAACTTTTAAAATCCAGTTCAATATATCCGAGAAGATTTTGCAAGACAGGCTCACGGCCTCCGCTTCCACCCGAACTGCATAGTTCGGAGTGTTGATGAGCCATAAGCAAAGAACTTAAATCGTCTGGCCTTAGCATTCGCCGACCTGGTAATGATTACAACATTTGTTTTCTTAATGTTGACGACTAAATGATTTAGATTACAGTACTTATTTAGGCATTCAAACTTTTTGTTCACCTCCAGAGGGGAGTCGCAAAGAAGGGCGTAATCATCAGCGTAACCTAGTGCCAAAATTTCGCATTTTCTATTTACTGCTATTCCCCTACAGCCCTCGTCTACAGAAAACCTTTCTAAATCAGAGATAAATAACAAAAACAGATAGGGGCTTAAAATCTCTCCCTGAAGCACACCTTTAGAAACTTTCACAAAGTCCGTAGTTCCTTCATTTGTCTTAACACACGTGTATGCATATGTATAAAAGTTTTAATAACATTAATTATTCTTGTGCTCAATCCCAATTTATGCAACTTGACCCAAAGCAATTCGTGCGATATGGACGGAAAAGCCCCTTTGAAATCCACGAAAATGGCATAAACTACAGTGCTCGGTTTACTGAGATGTATTTGAATGGTAGCATTTAAAGTAAAAAGGTTATCCAAGCAGCTCCTTCCTTTTCTAAAACCAGATTGAGCTTCCGGTTTTAAATTTAGTTCAGATGCCCAGGAAACAAGCCGATTACAAATAATCTAAGTAAAAATTTTCGCTATATTATTAACTAATGTAATCGGTCTATAGTTTTCCGGATCATCCATTGGCCCTTTCTTGTGAAGCATGACTGTCGACAATTCACCCCACCTCTCCGGAATCGATTCGGTAGACAAGATTTTATTAAACATATGGAGCAAGTAGAAAGACCAGTTCTGAGGGAGGTTTTTGTAAAAAAGATAGCCAATTCCATCGATTCCCGGGGCACTTCCGTCCTTACAATGAGCCAAACTCGACACTAACTCCTCGAATGAAATACTGCCATCTAGAATAGGATGAGAAACGTTTAAAAAAGTAGTATCTATAGAACAATTTGAACTAAATGGGGGAAAACACGAACGGAGATAGTTCAGCCAAGTAGGCAGATCGACGCACGAAGGTTGAGGGGAACGCGACCTGAATTTATTAACAATGGACCAAAATTGTCCAGATTGGTTACAGTTTGATAACATATTAATTAAAGCCTTACGATAATTTTTCTTTTTAGAGAGTAGAAGTTTCTTCAGGTCGCATTTCTCCTTCGTCAATAGACTCTTCGAGTCCGCCGAAAAGTTACACTTTTTGGCTAGTTTGAGGGCCGATTTCACAAGTCTTTTTGCCGCTCTACACTCAGCATCGAACCAAGGTTTTTGTCGAAACCTCTGGGCACTCGATCGACTTCGAAACATTCCCAATTCATTGGTGACATATGAAATATTTTCCACAATGGTGTCATTCATTCTAGATGGGTCATTTTCTTTATTATCTAAAAACATAGGATTAAAATACAGAGCTACTGGAAGATGGTCGGAGAGAGTAGGAGTACAGATAACTCGCAGGTCCGAAATATATGGACACCATTCAGAGTGCACCATATGAGGTCAATAACGCTGTGACCCTGTGTTCCAATAAATGTAAAATTAGACGGAGTGTCATTAACAGAACGTCCGTTTAATAAAATAAAATTTGAAGACTCCATAATATTAACCAGCCTTTTACCGCGCGAATTTAAAATTGTGTCTTTCGAAGATCTCTGAGACGTAAAATTATAAAAGTCATTAAAAATAATTGGATCAAGTTGATTCAAAGCGGCAACTCTACAGTTAAAATCCCCGCCTACAATTATCGGAAGCTCCGGAAATCAAGGCTGTCAAAAAAAACTGAAAAGTCAGAGTCAGGCGAGACATAAAATAAAGCCAGTATAAAATTCGTCCGGTGAAATTCTATTCTGACTACAATATAATTAGACGTAATTGACAAATTAAATACCTGGTAGAATTTAGTATTAAAAATGATCATAAGACCTCCCTTTGCTCGACCGTAATCCTTAGTCCTTACTGCAGGAAAAACAACGGCGCTGTAATTCGGGGAAAAACAATTTTCCCAGCTGGGCTTGACCGACCAGGTTTCGCATATGCATAGGATGTCTCCTTCAGAAATCATATCGTTGATGTCAGCAATGTTTTCAGCACCGCGCACGTTCCAAAAAATAATACCAATAGGGGGGAAGGTATCCGGCAAAGAGGCTGCTCCAAACAATTGTGAATGGCTAGACGAGTGCTGTTGCTATTTGTCACTTAAGAAATTCTCTTCGTTTGTATGAGGGTCACCATTTGAGGGCTCGGCAGATTTGGTTAGAATGGACTGACTCAAATAACCGGGAAGTGGTTTCTGTCTTTTACCATCATTACCTTCCGTAGCCTTGGGGGGACGTCCCCTCTTCTTAGCTGGGGTGATCACGTGAACTTGGGCGACAGTTGTCACCATATTCTGAGAGAAGGAACTGGATCCAGAAGGCCTCACTGTATTAACAGTCTGGATAGTGGGTGGATTGTGTGGAAATATCTCGGAATCATTAATGAAAATCCAATTGCCTTTTAAAACAGCATTTTGGCCATCTGCCCGCAGACTGTATACTTGAGAGAGTAATTCACGTCGCTTTTTCCTTTCCTCATTAGACCTGTCATTTGAGATGATGTAATTTAGGTCTTTCAGTTCTTTTACTTTACCGAAGACCAATTTAACCCATCGCGTGGACACAAATTTTATGAGAACAGGTCTTATACCAGCAGTTTTTCCCAGTCGAAAAACGTCATCAATGACCGAGTCAGAGACCGACAAACCAACACTGCTGAAAATTTTCAAAACAGATGACAGCAAACTATTGTTGACAGCGTCAGAATCTTCCAACTTAAACAACACAATGTTTTTAGATCTATTTTGCCTGTCAATCATAGCGATAGTTTTTTCTACACTTGACAATCTCCGTTCAAAATTGGAGTTACTCACAAAAAGAGATTCCACGCGATCATTTGAAACTTTAATTTCATCGCGAAGGTTTTCGTGCGATTTAGTGAGATTGTCAATAGATTCTAATAAGCGATCCCATCTCTCATTACACAGACACACAAAAAAAGAAAAGTGTCTTGATCTGGGGTCGAGACATGTATATTCCGATGTATTTTGATGCGCTGAATCCGAATCCACCATCAGAATTTAGCCAATGGGTCCTGGTTTCGCCCTAACCTCAAAAAATACCTTAAAATCGCTAAAATGGTCACTTTTAAATTATCAAACTTGAATCTATGCGCATATTAGTAAGTTTCTAAGGTCCTTTATTTTTAATAAACTATTCTATAAGCTTTTCAATTGAAAATTCATATAATAAATTAAATCTATTGAACATAACTTCAAAAATGCATCTAAGCTTCCAAATAAACTAATTATATCATATACAGCGCAATAAAAATTTTGTAAGCTCATGAAATTTAATATTCAGGTCTGTCTGTGATTACTGATTACGGACCCTATGTCCAGTTTCCAAAATCCGAAATGGCGGATCCAATATGGCGGACACTATTATGAAAATTTGTTCGGATTTGCTTGAAAATCGTTACTCAGGGGGTTTCCGGAGTCGCTGATGACGAATTCCATGTCCGTTTTTAAAAATACAAAATGGCGGATCCAATATGGCAGTCTTTATTATTTTAATAATTTTTTTAGATTTATTACTTGCGGTTTTTTGGGAACATCTCTTCAGTCCATTGTCTTGCTACTATACCGTGTTCTTTTTTCTTCAAATGAGAAATTCATGTCTCTAAATAATGCTCAAATCTGTGGTCCATCAAATACCCCTTGTTTTAATTTAGCATCAGAAACAGTTGGAAATTTTTTCGCAATGTACTTAAAGCATGGACCGTCCTTATCTAACGCTTTCACGTATTGCTTAATCCCACCAAGCTTAATGTGAAGAAATTGAAATATAATTTTTTCGGGGTCTACCAAACTTTGATGAATGACGTTGTGAGAACCTGGTTTAAACGAATCTCTTGAAGGCCAATTTTTTTCTTGTAATGATTAGCACAATCTCTGATATTCCATAGACACAAGAAACATGGCTCTCTCGTGAAACCCGATTGTTGTTATATTGTTATAATTTTAAAAACACCACAAATTAACCATTTGTGTTTTTGGTAATTCCCTTTCTCTAGGAGCATTTTTTATTATTATATTCTTCTTTGATTTGTGTAGAATGAGCTATTGGAACAGGAGCGTAGACATTTGTATTGTGTAGTAAAACGGCTTTTATACTACGTTTGGAGGAATCGATAAAAAGTCTTCAGTCTTCATCTCTTTTCACATTTTCTTTTAAATTGTCCATCAAACCTATTATGTCAGTACAATACACCAAAGATGTCTCTTCATCTTTCTTAAAATATTTTCGGAACTCTTTATCTCTATCTCTATAAAATGACACTTTCGTATTCGGATGCAAGAAGTTTCTTTTCTTCATAAATGAAGCAGCAAATTCTGCACTATCTTTTGGTAAACCTAGATCTCTAATAAAATCATTTAGCTCCGGTTGCGATACTAATATTGGCTTTTTTTCTTTATTGTAATACGCGGTGAACTCATTTTCCTGATCATCATTGTCATTTTCATCACTGTCACTACTAAATTCTTTTGTTTCATTGTCGACTTCTACTTTTTCGACATATTTTTTTAAAGTAACATTAAGTTTTCCCGCTTTTTGATCAATTTCAGTAGGTCTGATTATATTATATTATATGTTATATGTTATATTATATGTTGACACATTTATATATGTAATGGAACTCTTATTTTTTGAGGTAATTCCTTTGATGTAATTCATACAAAAATAGCAGTCTTTTAAATTTCGTGGTTATATTTTTCATCTTTCGAATTTTTTGAGCGATACAACATAAGTCTACAGGTGTTACAAACAATATGAGGAACCCAATTTGTTTCTTGGTGTAATAATTTACGACCAAAACAATTTCCGTACAGATCTTCTACTTCTTTATCTATTTTTTTCCGCAGGGAGCTGACTTCATATTTGCTACAAATGTAACAAAAGGAATCGGAACTTTTGTTACAATTATGTAGTCGAGAAGTCACTTTTCTTGTAGCATCGGACTCTTTATCAACCAAGTTACCCATCAATGAAGAGCTACGGTTGCCGGATGACGACGTCGGAGGGCCCGCTTTCCCACCCTGGACCAGACGCCGATACTGGGGTTCCTAATCCCTGCATCGTAAAACATTTTCTTCCTGTATCTGTCATGACGGCATGAACGCCGTTAACCCAGGGACTCAGCCAGTATGGATCCGTTGCCCACCGTCACCACGTAGAGGTGCCCTGGTTACAGATACAGGCAAAAAATGCTAACAAGGAGAGATTCTGAACCATGAAGTAGCAATAGCATACATTTAAAGATTGAATACACACAATAAATATATCGACATGAAATTAATTACTAGAAATATTTAAGGGTGAACAATTAAAAATTTAATGTCAGATTCGTCATCAGCGACCCCAAAAACCCCCTGAGTAACGATTTTCAAGCAAATCCGAACAAATTTTTATAAATGTGTCCGCCATTTTGGATTTTAGAAACTTGCCATAGGGTCCGTAATCAGTAATCACAGAAAGACCTAAATAGTAGATTTCATGAGCTTAAAAAATTTTTATTGACCAGTGTATAATATAATTAGTTTATTTGGAAGCTTAGATGCATTTTTGAGGTTATGTTCGATAGATTTAATTTATTATATGAATTTTCAATTGAAAAGCTTATAGAATAGTTTATTAAAAATAAAGGACCTTAGAAACTTACTAATATGCGCTTAGATTCAAGTTTGATCATTTAAAAGCGACCATTTTAGCGATTTTAAGGTATTTTTTAAGGTTAGGGCGAAACCAGGACCCATTGGCCAAATTCTGATGACGGATTCGGATTCAGCGCATCGAAATACATTGGAATATATATGTCTCGACCCCAGATCAAGACACTTTACTTTTTTTATGTGGCTGTGTTATCCGAGAGAGAAATCGTGAGACTATGAAAATATAAATATTACAGGCAATTAGTCAGCCACACAGGTATACAACTATATACACAGACGAGCACTGTCTGATTGTAGAAATCAAATGATTGGCAAAAGTTACAAGAAACAAAAATCGCCAACAAATGTAGGCACAGCAGATATATAAAACGAGATGCAAATCACTGTTCAATATCACAGTATTACTTGTAAAAAACAGCAAATCCAAAAGCACAAGAAAACCACAAAAACAGAACAAAACAAACATGAGTGTATAAAACCTCTCCGACAGACAACCGCACATGACGACAGCTCATGCGAGACTGATTTTTTAAGTATATTAAACCTTTAATTCAGCATTTGAATGCAAAACACTTTTAATGTTACAAAAATTAAAAAACTGCATGAAATACATTCAACAAGAAATAAATTTCCATGGAATTTAAAATTATTTTACTCCACCTTTAGATTAATTCAATACACTGAAAAAAAGTTCATTGAATCAAGTAAATGCATTTTCATTACCTACTTTACTTGAAACAAACCTATATTTTCTTATTAGAAGAAATTTTGTTTTCTTGTGTCAAGTAATTTTGAGCATTAGGCAAATCATTTTTTTTCTTTAAATGACAACTTATTTCATCAAACACCCATAGTCTTGACCCAAGAAAATGGTAAGATTAATATAAGTTAATAATTGTTTCTACTCAATTAAAAATTAACTTCTTGGTTCAGTACTTTTTTTCAGTGTACGTCAATTTTTTGTTTAAATGTATTGTTTTACTTTGTTACTATTAGGCTTGTTTTGCTTTTATTTTTTCGTTCGTGTTTTTTCTAGCTAATTCTCCAAACTTTATCAATGTATTTTCACGTGAACAATATATTACTTTCCTATGAATTCCCATAAAATTAGGATACTTCTTTCAATCTGAAGAAAACATTTTCCTATCCACATTAATTTTCGTTTTAGTTTAAAAAATAATAATGAAACAGTTAACAAATGTTACATCCTGTATATTTTTCAACTTTTTTTATCTCTAAAATTTGTATATTATAAATAACATAAACTGGACCCATAAGAGTTACATTAAACAGATTGTACCGTGGGAAATGAAGTTCGAATTTCGTCCTTAGCAGTTAAATCTTGAGTTTTCAGAGAAAATGCTTTTTGGGAAAAAATGTAAAGGAAACCATAAATTGAAATATAACCTTTGGGCCAGATGTCGTAAGAACGACCTTTTTAAGGGTACGGTCGAGAGTGCATATATATATATATATATATATATATATATATATATATATATATATATATATATATATATATATATAGTCTAAAATGTGTTCAAATAATAAACAGCAACGTTAATTTTCATCTTTAGAATAAATAAACATTATTAATTATTAATAATTATTAACAATAAATAACAGACATTGACATATACACATTGCCAATTAAATAATTTTATATTCCACAACAATAAGTATTTTAATATTATTAAAAATGTGTCTAAATAAATATCTGTTGTTTATAAAATAATTAATAATAACTAAATATCAACAAACAATAAATAAAAACATTCAACAAAATTGGCAATTCACAAATTTTTAATATCAAAATTATAAAATATTAATATATTCTAAAATGGAAATAAATAACTAATTAAACCGTCAATTATGTTAAAAATTACGATAAAATTAAAATTCAAAAACGTACGTATATTTAAAGATTATCAACAATTAAACTACGCTATAAAAAATAATGTAAAATTATTATTAATTAGTTTATAACAATGTTTTGTAAAAACTCAAAACGTGGAATAATATCCCTACTTAAAATAGAATCAAAAGACAAAATCCCTACTTTCTGGAAATAGACACTGACCTAGGCTACGTTCCTTTAAGTCACACCCTACAATAAAGGGATGGGTCTCGAAGGCCCAATCATGAAACGACAGACCCTAATTTTCCTTGCTTTTCTCCATTTTCTTTCTACCATTTTCTTTCGGAAAACCAATCCTAAAATTATCCACCCTCTTTTTCCATCCCTCTAGAAATATTTTCCCAAAATTTGGAAACTCCCAAAAATCTTAGTGGGGACAATACTTTAAAAACAGTATCCTCACAAGACAAGTTAGTTAGTTTTTAAGTCCTAAAAGGACAGTTAGTTTTTAAGTCTACAAGACAACAAGTCAGTTAGACAAGAAGTTAGTTCTCAATTCAGAGTTCAATTCTCAAGCAACTATCCAAGCAACTATCCAAGCAACTATCCAAGCAACTATCCAAGCAACTTTCCAAGCAAAAATCCAAGTTCTTATTTTCAAGTTACAAAAATCCAAGTTCTTATTTCCAAGTTACAAAATTCCAAGTTCTTATTTCCAAGTACAAATTCCAAGTTCTTATTTCCAAGTATAAAATTCCAAGTTCTTATTTCCAATTTAAAACGTATCTCGAAACAAGTTTTATTTACAAGTGAAAAGTAGTTCGACAAATTTCAAGTATTATTTCGCGAGTGTCAGAAAATCAAATTAAATCCAAGATTCAACAGTTTCAACTATTTTCTCGAACCATATATCAATATATCGATTATTAATATCGATACCTCGATCTTCGATATATCGATCGATATACCGCCAATATTCGAATTATTCCACGTTTTATAAACGGAATATAAAATAAAAAGTGAGTACCAATAAATTATCGATTTTCTTTATTAAATTCATCTTTCTCTTCTAAACTTTATTCTACTTAATTTCTCAAATCCTATTATTCTACGAAAGTGAGAATATCCTTTACCAATACCAATTTGTTTAAAAACCTTTGTGACTCCTTAACGTGTTACCTATGTTATCGAAAGCTGTTACTTTACTTTCTTGTGTTCAGTGATTTGCTTTCATTCCGTCTTAATTAAATTTCCAACAAATCCTAAATTTATTACAAAAACAAAATAAAACTCGAAAGTTTCCCGAACTATTAGACGAGAGTCTAGGTTCAAAAACAATTATTATTTATTAAATAATTATTTATTTAATAAATAAAAAAACAATAGTAATTACGATCCGTTCATAGGACGTAACACAAAATTAAAAAGATATTTAGTATTAAAAGAACTTTTCAAACTTTATAACAAAAATTCGATCGTTTACTAAACATTAGATTCCATGAAATTTTTAATAATATTTATTTGTGACATTTTTTCAGCAAAATCTATGAAGAACACAAAACATCTAGAAAAAAACTACCAAAAAAATAAAAGCCGAACAAACCTAATAGTAACAATGTAAAACAATACATTAAAATAGAAAATTGAATATTGAATTAATCTAAAGGTGGAGTAAAATAATTTTGAATTCCATGGAAATTTATTTTTGTTGAATGTATTTCATGTAGTTTTTGAATTTTTGCAACATTAAAAGTGTTTTGCAATCAAATTCTGAATTAAAAGTTTAATATACTTTAAAAATGCAAGTTTCATTGATTTTATTTAAAAAAAATTTTTTCAAGATTTCATCCATAGTTAGTGATAGAACGTCCAACGTCCTTCCGGCAGGACCAAAAAGACTCAGGTGAGTCCGTCCGAAATCGCTGAATAAAACTAACATGGATTGACATAAACAAAAAGTAATACATATGGTTGGAAAGGTGATGAAACAAGCTTTCAGCGCATGTAAATGTCGAGCTTGTACGTTCAAACCGAAGAGCAGGGTAGCTTAAAGAAGTTGAATTTTCCAAAAATTCATATAATTTTTAGTCACAAAATGATGGAACCCGGTCCTGCCGGCAGGATGCTTTTCGCTTTGTTTAAAAGGCTACCAAGCCTAGGCATATAAATTTAGAAATTTGATATTTACATCATTGGAAAGCTTGTTTCATTACCTTTCCAACGATATATTTATTTTTGTTTTTATCTGCTTGCATATTAATTTTATAAAGAAAATTTGAGAAGAGTTTTTATTCAATTGGCCGCAATTTTGCTGATTAACAATAAAAATGAAATTTTTTTAAATTAAACAAATAGGTTTCATTCTTTGAACGTTTCTGAAGAAAAAGAGACTAGACCGGCCAAAATATATTGATTTTTGTGGGTTTTACATTAAATTTACGAAAAAATGTTTTTTTTTTACTTTTTATAAGCAGCAAGTTTGAGGGCTTTGAAAAATGGTTTAATATTATTATTTTAAAAAGTCAAATATATGGATTTTTTCGTCTTTTCGACTACTTTAATCCCAAGAAGTTTCGAAAAAGAAAAAATGAATTCTCTTTTTTTAAAAGCCTTTTTTTCGGAACATCCTTCCGGCAGGACGGGCGCTTGGACGTTCTATCATTAGGCCACTATGGATTAAGTATGGGTTTTGTCCAAATCCCATAGTTCAACTTGGCAGTTTTTGAGTGAAACACTTGATAAAATTCCGCCGCAAGATGTGCCATACTATGGGCCAAGTATGGTGTATTTATAAGTTCATTTGATTCAGTTGTAGAATATTCAACTCTTGGTAAAATTTCACCGTTGGTTGTGCCATACTTTTGACTAAGTATGGGGTTTCTTGAAATCATTTAATTCAATTGTGCTCTCTAAATTTAAACCAGCTAAAAATCATAGATTTAACTAACAATCAGTGACTTTTTTTGCTTCAGAATCAATTAAAAATGATTGATCCCCAATGAAAAAATCACTGATTTGCTTCATCCTTTTTATTTTTAATATCTAAAGAATAAGAAAATACACGAAAATAGTGCAAATCATTCTATATCTATGCACAATTCAATTTAAAGTGGTTATTAAAAGAAATAATTTTTTTCCAATTTAAAGAGACACTATTTTAGACTAAATTAGCTGTAAATTTTTGTGAAGAAGTTAAAGCATTTCAGATCATCATTGTTAACAAAATCACCTTTTTGTAACTTGACAATTAACTACATTATCAATTTATCAAACTATTTGACCCCTCCATTCCATTTAGATTGACTTTTTTTTAAATTTACTATTTTTCTATTTATTAATTATTTTAATAAATATTAAGTGAAAGTTAAACAGGAATCAATTTTCCTAAATTGTTTTTTAATTGTTATCGTTCTGATTTTTATTGACAAAGAATTGTAATTGTTGATATCATTAAATTTTTTAAATTAAAGAAAATATTTGTGACGCTCCACGGTGAAAGGGACCTTAGCTGCAAAAAAATTAATTTTGAGTTACTTATGTCATTCTATAGTTTTTGAGTTGTTCTTTCATATGCAAAAGTAAAAAATAATTTTTACTTACAGGTTTTTTTATTATTAACGTTTAAAAATGAGCTTGTTCAATGTTTACACGTGGTTATTCAAAAAATCTGCCCCTCTACATACTAATACTACTACACTGGCCATGCACGTACAATTCGTGCACTTCGTGTAACACGGACAACTATCAATGTGTAATGAGTAGTGGGGCTGAATTTCATTGGAACGCCTTGACCAATCAGAGTGGTTCTACTTTAAATGCCTTTTCTGTAAAATTTGTCTATTGCAGCTAAGGTCCCTTTCACCGTGGAGCGTCACATTTATTAAATTTTATTGATAACAATTTAATTATGATTTTAGTTTAGAATAAATTATGTTATTTACTTTAATTCTCATTGTCTGTAAATGATTTCCTTTATTATTTAATTTGTTAATTTATCATTAATTTTTGTTTCATTTTTCTAATAAATAGAATTTTTTAAGTATATATAGTAAAAAGTGTAATGAATAATATAATTTACTACAAATGGGATTCAGTTTAGAAATTTTTTTTTCTAATTCCAATTCAGTTTGAGCTCTGAGTTTCTTCTTTAACTTCAATTGAGCTTTCTCCTTTGTTGATTGAGATTTCAATTTTTTGATATTGGAATTATTCTTTTTCGGTGCTAATGTGGTCCCATCTTTCTTTACATTCTTACTCATCTTTTCTAGAAATTGTTTTGACTCTGTAAAACAAAAAAATTGAAAAAAAATTTTAATTAAATAAAATATAATTTAAAATTCAAAAAATTTGTTGTTTTTATAGGTTAATGATATAAGTAAAGAAAATAAATAACTTTAAAAAGAATAATATTGAGAAAGTATTGTTTTAAAAATTGGTTATAAAATAGAAAAAATAAATAATAAATTAATAATACATATTGTAATTGTAATGAAAAATTATTTGTAAGTTATTTATAAGTATATAATAATGAACAGTAAGATAAGAGTAAATAATATTTAATAACGATAATTAACATGAAATTAAAAATGTGTTTAAAAGTTAATAACAATTGTAATTCAAAATTTCAGTATTTAACACTTCTGTGAAGGAGTGTTGCTTTAAACACTCCTTTTTTAGGATATTTAATTTAAATAATTTCTCCTTCGTTTACTTTTTTTGCATTCTCAGTTTCCTCCATAATTGTTACCTCATTTGGTTTATTCACTTACTGTATCAGCATGTAGATTTTTCCTGACATTTTAAATTGCTTCAGAAAAATTTTTAATCAATTTCAATTTGTTCTATTCTGTCAAACTTATAATCAAAACACTGTTACCATGGTAACATGACAATAGACATTTTACTGTCATTCTCAATATCAAACTGATATAGTTTTGTTGCTTATTTCATTATATTTATGACAATTCAAATCGAACGTTTCTGAAATATTTTAATTTAAATTATTATTTTTTGAATTTAACTATAGAAATGCCTTGAAATCGAGAATTTGAATTATTAAGCAGAAAAACACAAATCCGAATTATCAACGACTTGGCAGAAGATTCAGACTCTTCAGATATTTCTAATTTAGTAAGTGTGTAAAATTTCCAACACTAAATCCACGTTTTTCAATTTTGATAAATATTTGAATTGTGACTTTTTATAATTAGACTGATAGTATTGAAGATAATGATGTTTCTAGCAGCGATGATTCTAATGTAGATATCCGTTATGATGAAAGCGTGACAAGTGACGAAGGTATAAAACCTGGAAAAAATTCCCTTTGCTAAACTAATTAATTATTTGCTATAAATTTTAATTCATTATGAAAAATTAGATTTATTAAATATTGGTAACTAAAATTTGAAGCATTTTAAATATTATTCTAATGGTGTAATTGTTATATATTTATTTAGTAAACTAAAATTAGAAATAATAGTAAATTTTATGCCCTTATATTGTTGCTGATTTCAAAAAAAAAAATTTTTGTCATTTTTATAAAAAAATTTATTGAAAAATAAAAATTTTGTCATTTTTATAAAAAAAATTTATTGAAAAATAAAAATTTTCCAATTAATTTTAAAACAATGACTAATTTTAATCTATTTTAACTAATTTTCAATTAGATTTGATTTTGTTAAAATAAGAAATACAAAATTATTTTAACTATTTTAACATAAAAAAATTATTAATTTTTGTTGTTTTTATTATAAAATTATGTAACTTTAATGACAATCTTTACTTTTTTCATTTAAGAACAGAGATCAGTGGCATTTACAGATATTGAAATATTTTTTTTAATTAGAACATGAAATTACTCGAAAAACTACATATTTGAAATTGCTTTTCTATATTTTATTAACAATTTAATGTTTCATAGGATAGGAAAAATTTATCGACATTTTCTATTGCTCTTTGTAATTCTATGTAATTTATAGTATGAGTTTTTATAATGATTGATTGTTTCCAAAAAAATACAGTTTTTCTAAATCGTTTTAAGCAAATTTGTTAATTTCATTACCAAACAGTAATTTTATATCTATAAATGTTATTTGAAAAAATTTCAGTTTTTCAATGACACAAACTTTAACGGATCTTTTCCTTTAAGTAAAAAAAATCTGAGATTAGATTACATTTGATATGAATTTAAAGACAGATTTAGGGATGATTGTGTTACAATTAATTGATTTAGTTATATATATATATATATATATATATATATACAATATATATATTTAGGCAATCACATTGATGAAGTGAACACAGGTAGTGAAATCGATTATTCTTCTGCAAGTAGCACTGATTATGATTCAATTAGTGATCATGATGAAGTTGATATCCACTCCGATAGTACCTCTGAAGATGGAATGGATGCTGAAAATCCAAATGATTTTGTAAACGCCAATGATATTAAACAAGACGATGTACCATTATATGTAGGATCTCCCATCACTGTCACAGAGAGCATTTTATCTATTCTTGCTTTAGTCTTAAGATTTTCTTTATCAGGAGTAGTTCTAGCTGGTATTTTACACCTCATAGCGTTGCATTGTCATGAACCCAATTTTTGTCGAACTAGTTTGCATACCTTTAAACAATATTTTGATCATCTACATACACCCGTTACGAGACACTTTTACTGTTCAGTTTGCTTAATGCCTCTTGATCAACAAATTGAGCAGTGTCCTCACTGTTTGCAAGCAATAGATTGCAAACAAGATTATTTTCTATCCATCTCTGTTCTCGATTAAATTTAGGCTCTATTTGAGAAATGGTTTTAAAAAAAATTGCAACATCGATTTCATCGTGAAAAATTTGCTCCTAATAATATTGAAGATATTTATAAGGAATTAAGTAGGGTTGATAATTTTTTGTCGAACAGGAACAATATATCTTTTTCTTGGTACACGGATGGTGTAAAAGGTTTCAATACGTCGAAATTTTAATTCTGGACCTTTTATATAATTATAAATGAATTACCGTATAAAGAAAGATTTAAGAAAGAAAATCTAATTTTGGCTGGTATGTGGTTTGGCAGTGAAAAACCCCTTCCAAATTTATTCCTGTCTCCGCTATATGATGAAATGATTCGGTTATATAATGGTATTGATGTGAGATTGCCGAATAATGAAGATTCAGTACATGTGAGAGGGAAGATCATTTATGGCTCCTGTGATCTTCCAGCAAAGGCTTTATTTTTAAATTATAAAGCAATGTAAAGGAAGATTTAGGTGCCGCAAATGTATGCAAGAAGGACAAAGATTGGGAAATCGACAAGTATATCCATATAGAAGGAATATGGTTCTTCGGAGTGAAGAAGAGACGTTACAACATGCTGAAAATTTATGTTTCGGTGTGAAAGGTCACACAATTTTGTCTAATTTAGTGTACAAGTGGATAACAACCACTTTACTAGACTCGATGCACATGGTCTTCATTGGTGTATTTTAATCGTTAATGGCATTCTGGTTTGACTCTCAATTTTCTGAAAAACGTTTTTCCATTTCTGAAGCTGTAACTATCGTTGATGAAAGAATTGAATCACTTCTTCCTCCAAATTTCATCCAAAGACGGTTGCTGTCAATAAAAAAACACATTAAACTATGGAAGGAACCTATGTATAAAACTTTTTTTTTCTATTACGCTCTTCCAATTTTAGAAGATTTGTTACCTCAAGCAGGGCCGGATTTAGGGTGTCAGAGGCCCTAGGGCACTAGGGCCCTGGGGCCCTCTTACCCGGGAGCAAAATCAATCAAATTCAACACAATATATATTTGAAAACGTAAAAACAAAAATAGATATATTTATTTTGAGTCTATTAAAAATTATTTAATTAAATAATTTGTTATGGTTATCAACAATGTTGTACAAACATTTTTCACATATTAACGACACTTTCTTGATTTTTTAGAAAGAAACTCTTCAATTATTTTGTTGGTATCCACTGTTTTCAATAATTCGCTTTCAATTGATAAAATAGCAAACGAATTCAAATTTTCATCGCCTAAAGAATTTCTTAAAAATGTTTTAAGTAGTTTTAAAACTGAAAACGATCGTTCGCCTAAAGCATTGCTGATTGGAATCGTTAAAAAGATTTGAAGTGCGGTGAAAACATTTGGAAAAATGATTTCAAATTGTTCGGAATATAAATATTTAAATAAGTCTGTCAATGAATTTTTTTAATTCCTTGCTTCATTTAAATCATTCTTGTAAAACTGGGACGTCCCTGACAAAATTTTAGCTTGGTCGCAATAATAGTCAAATTTTTCTTTTAATTGAGTTACATATTCGATCATGCTCTCGAACGTAGCCACCAAATTGTGTAAATCGATATTCACCCTTTGAACAATTTTAGTACTTTTGTCAAAGGAGGATAAAACGTCATTCCAAAAAATTGTCATAAAAGCAATTTAAAGCTTACATAGCTGTTTGTGTAAACCAGCAGTTTTTGCTTTAACTACTGTTAAAAATTCAATATCGTTGGAAATTTTTTCTGCAACAGTTTTAAAGCATTGATAACCCAATGTTAAAGCTTTACACGCATCTGCTCTCGCAGACCAACGTGTATCAGATAAACTTTTTGGTACAAGACTTCCGATGCTTTCTAATTCTGCTTTTAATAGACTCCATCTCTTTGTTGAAGAAGAAAAAAAGTTATATATTTCTTGCACAAGAAGAAAAAAGGTTGTAGCATTTAAACAGCAGTCGGCAGCGGAATTTCCAACTAAATTAAAAGAATGACCACCACATGGTGCAAAGAGAGCAAACTCATTTCTTTCTCGAATTTTAGTCTGTAAACCATTGTAAGTTCCAGACATATTTTGAGCATTATCATATGATTGCCCTCTACAATTGGCAATGTCTAAATTTAAATCGTCGAGAATATTTAAAATTGCAATCTCCATTTCAGTGGGTTTATGACCAACGTTCGAAAAAAACCCGATGAATCGTTCGACAATGTTGCCTTCGTTAACGTATCTTAGTATAAAAGTCAACTGATCTGATTTCGATGCGTCGGTAGTAGAATCTACACTTATTGAAAAATACTTACTGCGCTGAGCTTCAATAACAATTGTTTCTTTCACCTAAAAATATTTAATAATTAATATTTAAAAATAAAATCGTAATTAAAAATTGTTAAAATTACCTTTACTTTACAAAAAATATTTTCAAAAATACTTATTTGGAAACAGCTGTTCCAAAAAAAGCTTTTAAAAAATATTACCTTTGACGATAAAAGGTTTAACAAATCATTAACTGTGGTTTTTGATAAATAAGAAGCTTTTCCAGCACTGCCCGAGTTTCAATAATTTTCTATATGTTGTTTTAGAAATGGGTCGAATTCAGCTAAAAGTTCTAACAATCCTAAAAAGTTTCCATTCGTAGAAGATCCGAACACTTCGTTAGAACCACGAAATGACAAGTTGCGGATAGCGATGAACTTTATTACACTAATTACTCTTTTTAGTACCTCTGCGTAATATTGTTTTTCTGATAACTCTAATTCTTGTAATTGTTTATCATTTCTGCCTTGTGTTTGCGAACGATCATTAAACTATTGCACTGCAAGTGCATGATCCAAGGATTTTTCATGGTTTTGTAAATAAATTAAATGTTTCCAGTCATTAAATCCTTCGGTGTGCTCGCTATTTTTTGATGAAAATAATTTACGTGGTATGCAGTATACCATTACGATTTGTAATTTCCGAATAAAAAAGCCATTTACGTCTTACTTTGTTGCCGTTAGGGAGAATTGTATAAAACCTGTTTTTATTTGCAAAACGTCGAATATTTTTACCAATTGGGCCACCGTCATATTCGCGAACAGAATCAGAAAGATTCAAATTTTCCTCATTTTGAAGCTCAAAATTCTTTAACAACAAAATCAATGTTTCGTTCATCAAGAAGCCAAAATTTAGGATCAGTTTTAAAATTAAAATCTAAACTTTCAAAGCACACTTTCATAAATTCGTTTAGACATGATTAGAAAAAATCAATGAATACGATTGACTTTACAATAAAAACAATTAAACATATATGTTCTATACACAAATACAGTTAACAAAACACTTGCAATTTATTTACCAGTATCCTGTAAATGTTTTGTTTACAAATACGCAAAAAACAATGTCTGACTGTCCTGTGAACAATTAGTGATGCAGAGAGTCGCAACCCTAGAAAAAAGTGATGCAGGCGGGCAGGCAGGCATGGGTAACATACTTTATGTGTGTTGTGTGGGGATGTATCCGTTTGTACCAAAATGGATTTCACGAATGACTATTACGTCGAATCCATAACCTCAGAATCTGTATTGTTAGAAATGTATTTTTATCGATTTTTAAAGGCATTTTCATAGAATTAGTTTTGGTCGAATATTAAAACGTCGAATTCTCAAATGCTCGAATGCTCAAAACGTCGAATTATCAACTGGTCGAATGCTAAAAACATCGAATTCTCAAATCGTCGAATGTTCAAAACGTCGAATTCTCAAATGATCGAATGTTCAAAACGTCGAATTATCAACTGGTTGAATGCTTAAAACTTCGAATTGGCAAAAAGCCGAAAAATTTACTTGATTTAAGTAAAAATTTGCTTGATTTAAGTTAATGTTAACTTAAATCAAGTAAATTTTTCGACTTTTTGCCGATTCGAAGTTTTAAGCATTCGACCAGTTGATAATTCGACGTTTTAGCATTCGACGAAATGAGAATTCGATGTTTTAGCATTCGACCAGTTGATAATTCGACGTTTTGAACATTCGACGATTTGATAATTCGACGTTTTGAGCATTCGAGCATTTGAGAATTCGACGTTTTAATATTCGACCAAAACTAATTCTATGAAAATGCCTTTACTCTATATTAAAATTCGGTTCCATCTTCCTTACAAACATTAGGAATTCTAACATTTAAAATTAGGTTATGTTAAAATTCAGACAAACAGAAATTATGATAATTTATAATTACAGTACATGTCGATTCGATCATAAATTATTCTCTCATATTCATTTTCGGTAAAATGTTAATTCCAGAAAATAAAATTTCCTTACATTTAAAATTCGATAAAAATACATTTCTAACAATACAGATTCTGAGGTTATGGATTCGACGTAATAGTCATTCGTGAAATCCATTTTGGTACAAACGGATACATCCCGTTGTGTGGGTAAAGGTGATATCACATAGCAACGCTAACCGTCATCTCGCATGCAGCTTGAATTGTAATTGTTTGAAATCGGACAATTTTCAAAAATTGTCGAACTGCAAATCAATTACAATTTATAAATATAGAAACTGATTTACTATTAGAGAGCATTTACACATATACATTTCTTGTGATAAGAAGACCTTTTAAAAATTGGGGGCCCCTGACGACCGGGGGCCCCAGGGCACTTGCCCTTTTTGCCTTACAGCAAATCCGGCCCTGACCTCAAGAGTACTTTGAACATTTTCAATTATTAGTTGGTGCGATATATTTATTCTGTTAACCAAGCATTTCTCGAGAAATGTTAAACAATGCTTCAAGAATGCTCCACGAATTTGTTTCTAGGTTCGCATATCTCTACGATTTAGAAAATATGACATGAATTGTCTACTCTCTTTTACATTTACCATTGGTTCTTGAACATTTAGGCCCTTTGTTCATCTATCATTGTTTCACCTTTGAAAGTATTAACGGATTGCTAAAAAATCTCATTCATGGAAGTAACAGTGCTCAGCTTCAAATTTATTTTGGAGCCTCTTTATTTATAAATACATTCACATTGCATAAGGAATTACTGAACATAGAAAGTAAAGCTTACTTATTTTGTAAAAAATTTTTGTCTCCGACCAAACAAATGAGGCTGATCCCTATTGGCGAATCTTTGTATATCGTTGGTGGACTATGTAGATTGCGAATAAACAACGAGATTTTAATGGCTCTTTTAAATAGAGGAATCGTAGGTACAAGGCATGTTATCTTTAAAAATGATTAAAAAATAAGATTTTATTTACCTCGGAAATATACACTAGGGCCAAACTTACAGATTCCAGCTTTGTTAAGTACACTGATAATAATGACGTAATCAATTTTGGACAAATTTATCTATTCTTGAAAGTCATCAACTGTCAGTGCAAAAATCTTTGCCAATGTCCATCAAACTACTACGTCGTTATAAAAAAAATATAGGTCAAATCTCAGTTACCCTTCGACTGCATTGTTGGATGTAGGTATAAATTTTATATATCGAATTGAAAGGATTCCAAATGAAATTGACGTGTTAAATATAAATTGTTTAAATGCAGTATGCTTTAGAAGTAAAATTGTAAAGAAGAATAAAGATATTGTAACGTATATTGCGGATCCAGTTAATACGATTGAAGATGAATGAGTAATCAATTTATTGAATTAGTTTTATAAAATTTAATATTATTAAAATTGTACTTACATACTTTAATTTCCAAAAAATGATCTTCATTTTGTAACTCACAACAACTTAAAGTATTTTTGTGAAAAGTGTCCTCCGTTACCTAACAATTAGTTTTTCAATCTCTCTCTCTCTCTCTCTCAAAAGTATGGCACAACCAGCGGTGAAATTTTATCAAGAGTTGAATTCATCTACAACTGAATCAAGTGAACTTATAAATACACCATACTTGGCCCATAGTATAGCACAACTTGCGGCGGAATTTTATCAAGTACTTAATCCATAGTGGCCAAACTATGACTTACATATTTTAACCTGTCTGAATGTGACGAATTTTTGAGTAAGAGTGAGATTTTTTTAGTGAAAGTGAGAGTGAGAGTGAAAGTGAGAATTTTTTGAGTGAAAGTGAAAGTGAGAATTTTTTTGAGTGAAAGTGAGAGTTAAAATGAAAGTGGGAATTATTTTAAGTGAAAGTGAAAGTGACGGTGAAAAGTGAGAATTTTTTTGAGTGAAAGTGAGAAGTGAAAATGAGAATTTTGGAGTGAAAGTGAGAATTTTTTTGAGTGAAAGTGAGAATTTTTTGAGTGAAAGTGCGAGTGAAAAGTGAAAGTGTTTACAATTTAGTAGTCAAACAATCAAAACTGGACGCCTACAAACGAACACGGCTGTCGTGTAGTCACACATAAACGCTCAACTTTATAAACATGTGTTCGAGTTAAATGGCCGCCGTCAATCTACCTGATTCTCTTTCAATAAATTAATAATGAATTATACGAAGAAAACTGAATAATAAAAATCTTAAAATACTAAATATTAGAAAAAAGATTATAATGTTAATTAACATTGTGTTATTGCTTAATGTTTCAGATATCAAAAAGTATAATCTACAAATGTGAGGTTATGTTTGAACAAGTCTTTTAAATTTAAACAAGATGTTTATATATATATATATATATATATATATATATATATATATATATATATATATATATATATATATATATAAGTCATAGATATTGACAATTAATATTTTCCTCAGTGTAATTGTTTTTTAATTAAAATTTTTAATTAAATTCAAATTTTTTAAATATTTGAATTAGGGGAGAGTGGGGCAAACTGGACCGGTGGGTATACCGGACCTCTCTCAATATTTCCGAAATATCGAAATTATCAAAAATGCTATTTAGAAATTTGAAACAATCATCTGTAGTATACCTTATTTTTTCAATTTTACATTTTTTACTTTTGTTTATGCAACGCTGGGAGCAAAATTTTTTTTTAGTTTTTTTCTACACTTTTACAAATTTTTTCTTAAGGAAATTCTGAGGAAATCGTGTAATATTTCCACATATTAGGTCTTGGGTTTTGAAGGTACACACCTTAGGAATATTTACCCCCAAAAACTTTGATGAATTTGCAAAGCGTTTCTTTTTGACAAACATTTATTCTCAAAATAGGCCTGTGGGGCAAACCGGACCGTTTTCGGTGGGACAAACCGGCCATAGGATTTTCCATTGAATTAAAGTTTCACTGAAAAAATTACATTCTAATTTGAAGAAAAACTTCTTATATGCGCGCCAAGAATATTCCCCACTTAAATTAAGTGGAAAATATTCTTAAAATAATAATGTTCTTTTTATTGTATGAATATTCCCCACTTAAATAAGAGGAAAATATTCTTAAAATAATAATGTTTTTCTTATTGTAAGAATATTCCCTACATAATTTAAGTGGGGAATGTTCTAATTAGAATGTAATTTTTTCAGTGTTCATAAAAATTATTTTTAAATAAAATGTTTTTTTCATTAAATTATTTACTTACAATAAAAAATAATTGTCTTCCAATAAGAATTGGACCCTTTAATATTGTTTCTCTGATAATGACAAACCTTTTTATTTTTTTATTAAAAAAAATATTTATTTAATTAAAATTCAATTCCGAATTATTATTTTCATTACTTGGTAGCTCCATGCCCTAAAAAATCAAAGTTGTTCCTTAGTTCTTCGATTTTCTTGAAACTTCGAAATTTTGAAGTGGAATACATGCCAGTAAAAAGCCTCAATTCGATTTTAAAAATTTTTGAAAAATTTTGGATTTACGAGGTTTTGAAATTTTTTTGAAATTTTGAAAATGGTATATCTTTAAGGGAAATGAATAAAATTTAATTAAATTTTCAGGGAATGCTTATTGTTTACAGGCAATTTAAGAAAATATTTTAGAAAAAAAATTTTTTTTTAAACAAATTATTAAAAAAATAATTTTTAAATAAACAATTTTTTAAAAAGTGGCATGTTTATTTTTTTTAATAATAATGATTCGATTCCGACTTATTACACAAGTATTTTCCAAAAAGAAAATCGATGGAGGGTCTAAAACTTTAGGAGATATTGAATTTTTTGTCCTTGCGCGCAACCGTAAAAAGCACATTTTCCGGCAATACTCTACATACAAAGTAATGTTCCAAATCACCTATAAGTCGTAAATTTTAACCGAATTTGATTTTTCTTTTTGGAGAATGTCAGGCTATAAGTTCGTAAGAATAATCTGCAATTTTAAATTTATATTTGTTTAAACAAATTAATATTATTATTGTTAATTACTAACTTTTTACATATTGTACCTAGAGAGGTGTATTTTTTCTAATTTTGCAATTTACCGGACCTAACATAAATACCATGCAAATTTACCAAACTTTTTTGATATGCAGATTTGCATTAAAAATGAAATTATAGTTTAAACAAAAATAAGAATAATAATTTATTTAATTATTAATTAACTTTTAATTAGGGTTGGTAAAATTTCCCCTAATTATATTATTTTTCTTCCAAAAAAATGAAAATTTTGGAATTACTAAAAAAAATTTTCAAAAAAATAAACTTAGTTAAAAAATTGTTTAAATAATTGTTAATAACAAATATATTTAATATTAATTGTGTTACATTCCTTTCTGAAAGTTTAGTTCACTTAATTTTGTAAACTCAATAAAGTGTTTTTGCTTTTAATGTCTCCAAAATATTGAAATTTCAAAAGCTTTCAATTTAGGTAATTTGTGTTTTATTTAATATTTATAACCATAATTAACAAATAATATTTTTAAAGTTGTTTTAACAATTTTTATTTGCATGTGTTCTGTGACAATTTCTCAATCGAAGAACTATTAGGAAACAACTTTAATTTTGTTGTCGTGGAGCAACCCAGATTAAAATTAAAAGTACAATTATAATTTAAACAATTTTTAAATAAATAACTACTTTTATTTTTGTTTAAAATATAATTTTATTTTTAATGCGAATCTGCATATCAAAAAAGTTTGGTAAATTTACATGATAAGAAAAAACTGCATCTATTAAGTATACTATTCTATAAATGGTTAGTAATTAACAATAATAATTTGTTTAAGCAAGCCCTGGCGAATGTGTTTCATACGAATATACGACGAATTCGTCGTCACTTCGTCGTCAGTTCGTATTACGTTAGAATATTTGAATAATTAGGCAAAAACAATTAAAGAAAACTATTGAAATGAATAAAGGAATACCTAAGGACAAAATTGACATATTTTTTAGGATAAATTAACGTTAAATTAATAAGAAATTAATGCTTAAAGTAGGAAATGTCAGTTTTAGTGTAGGATGTATGTGTGTGTAAGATCGATATTGGAATAAACTGTTGATATGTCGCCGCACATTCTGCACGACAGATGGCAGGGGTGACATTTGTCCATGGCTTTATATTACATGCTCATTCATTAAGAAAGCTATTTTTTATTTGTAAGTAGATTTAAATAAAATGGAGAAAAAAAGTTATATTTGAAAAATAAAACATAATTTCAACCCTCAAAAGAAATAATGGATGTTTTAGACCAATAAAAATAAAGTTGAAACTCCTCCTTCATTAGGAAACCTATTTTTTTATTTGTTGGTCAAGTTACACAAAATGGAAAAAAAATTATATTTAAAAAATAAAACAAAATTTCAACCCTCAAAAGAAATAATGGATGTTTTAGACCAATAAAAAAAAAAACTCCTCCTACTTTTAAAATCAATTTTTCTATTTGTTGCTAGGTTTAAACAAAATAAAGAAAAAAAATTATATTTAAAAAATAAAACATATAATTCCAACCCTCAAAAGAAATAATGGATGTTTAAGACCAATAAAAAAATTAACAAACTCCTCCTACTTTCAAAATCAATTTTTCTATTTGTTGCTAAGTTTAAACAAAATGAAAAAAAAATTATATTTAAAAAATAAAACAAAATTTCAACCCTCAAAAGAAATAATGGATGTTTTAGATCAATTAAAAAAACAAACTCCTCCTACTTTCAAAATCAATTTATCTATTTGTTGCTAGGTTTAAACAAAATGAAAAAAAAATTATATTTAAAAAATAAAACAAAATTTCATCCCTCAAAAGAAATAATGGATGTTTTAGACCAATAAAAAAAACAAACTCCTCCTACTTGCAAAATCAATTTTTCTATTTGTTGCTAGGTTTAAACAAAATGGAGAAAAAAAATTATATTTAAAAAATAAAACATATCATTTCAACCATCAAAAGAAATAATGGATGTTTTAGACAAAAATATTAAGTTGAAACTCCTCCTACTTTCAAAATCAATTTTTCTATTTGTTGGTAGGTTTAAACAAAATGGAGAAAAAAAATTATATTTAAAAAATAAAACATAATTTCAACCCTCAAACTAAATAATGGAAGTTTTAGACCAATAAAAATAATGTTGAAACTCCTCCTTCATAAAGAAAGCTTTTTTTTATTTGTATTGGTTATGTTACACAAACTGGAAAAAAATTTATATTTGAAAAATAAAACATATAAAAGAAAAAAAGGATGACTTATACGTCACTAATTATTTCTTTTGAGGGTAGGAATTATATGTTTTATTTTTTAAATATAATTTTTTTTCCATTTTGTGTAACTTGACCAACAAATAAAAAATTAGGTTTCTTAATAAAGGAGGAGTTTCAACTTAATATTTTTGGTCTAAAACATCCATTATCTCTTTTGAGGGTTGAAATTATGTTTTTTTTTTTTAAATATAATTTTTTTTCTTTATTTTGTTTAAACCTAGCAACAAATAGAAAAATTGATTTTGAAAGTAGGAGGAGTTTTTTTTTTTATTGGTCTAAAACATCCATTATTTCTTTTGAGGGTTGAAATTTTGTTTTATTTTTTAAATATAATTTTTTTTCCATTTTGTGTAACTTGACCAACAAATAAAAAAATAGGTTTCCTAATGAAGGAGGAGTTTCAACTTTATTTTTATTGGTCTAAAACATCTATTATTTCTTTTGAGGGTTGAAATTATGTTTTATTTTTCAAATATAACTTTTTTTCTCCATTTTATTTAAATCTACTTACAAATAAAAAATAGCTTTCTTAATGAATGAGCATGTAATATAAAGCCATGGACAAATGTCACCCCTGCCATCTGTCGTGCAGAATGTGCGGCGACATATCAACAGTTTATTCCAATATCGATCTTACACACACATACATCCTACACTAAAACTGACATTTCCTACATTAAGCATTAATTTCTTATTAATTTAACGTTAATTTATCCTAAAAAATATGTCAATTTTCTCCTTAGGTATTCCTTTATTCATTTCAATAGTTTTCTTTAATTGTTTTTGCCTAATTATTCAAATATTCTAACGTAATACGAACTGACGACGAAGTGACGACGAATTCGTCGTATATTCGTATGAAACACATTCGCCAGGGCTTGCTTAAACAATGATAATTATGTTTTATATTTGCATTGGTAATTATGATAAGTCCGGTAAATTGCAAAATTAGAAAAAAATTCACCTCTCTAGGTACAATATGTAAAAAGTTAGTAATTAACAATAATAATATTATTAAAGAAAGTGAATTTATCATTCGGTAGTATTAATATTAAAGGTGAAAGAATTTAACAATTATTCCGAATCAAATCTCTCGAAAATAAATTTCTTGAGTAAGCACTAGATTTCGTTATGAAAATACAATATATTTTTCATATGTATCGACAGCGCAGCTGTCCTAATACAGAAACCTGCTTTTTCTGAAAATCATTTTTTCGAAATTAATTAATAATTTCAAAATTATCAAAGAACTCAGAAAAAATTGGTTAGCATGGTGGGATACGAGCCCACGACCTTTCTATTGCCGGTAGACTGCTCTGACCACTGAGCTACATGCACCTTAATACTACATGCACTTAATGTAGCATGTAGCATACTTAATGCTACATGCACATTAATACTACCGAATGATAAATTCACTTTCTTTAATTATATTTGCTATGAATTTGAAATAAGGCTTTACCATCTTCAAGAACTCCCTACATTATCATGAAATAATGCAGGGAGGTATAGTATATATCAAGGAACTCGGAGGATCTTGGGGTGCATGTAGCTCAGTGGTCAGAGCAGTCTACCGGCAATAGAAAGGTCGTGGGCTCGTATCCCACCATGCTAACCAATTTTTTCTGAGTTCTTTGATAATTTTGAAATTATTAATTAATTTCGAAAAAATGATTTTCAGAAAAAGCAGGTTTCTGTATTAGGACAGCTGCGCTGTCGATACATATGAAAAATATATTGTATTTTCATAACGAAATCTAGTGCTTACTCAAGAAATTTATTTTCGAGAGATTTGATTCGGAATAATTGTTAAATTCTTTCACCTTTAATAATAATAATATTAATTTGTTTAAACAAATATAAATTTAAAAATTGCACAGTAATCTTACGAATTTATAGCATGACATTCTCCAAAAAGAAAAATCGAATTCGGTTAAAATTTACAACTTATAGGTGACTTTGAACATTAGTTCAGACTACGAAATATTGATACCATCGCAGTTTTTCCCCACTTTAGTAGTCAATTTTCTAAAAACAAATAGTGTGTTTAAAGAAAACTAGTATACAAAGTTTCTCCGTGTACGTCACAAATTTTGTATATAAATTAAAACTTGAAATTTCTTTTTGACTTATTGTGGATAATGAAATATGCAAATGAATCATAACAAGAGATAAAATTATTACGTTTGGTATTTAAAAGTTTAAAGGTTAGAAAATCTGTTATTTTATCAAAAAATTCATGACATGTAATCATAAATTGTAAAATAATGATTATGTAGAATGAACATTAAATTAAAATTAATAATTTAAAAATTTAGTTTAAAATTTTTTATAAACGTCACACTAGATAACACTTATTTTATACAAAATTTAAGTCTGTTTAAACGATTACGACGTTACAGTTTGTGCAAAGCATAATGTGCTATAAAACTGACATTATAATGGTTCAAATTCCCTTAAAAATTTAAATAAAAGTTTCATCTTAAGAACTTTTACAGTTTTAAAATCTGAATTAAGATTGATTACAAAATTAAATTATTTCAAATTAGCGATAACAAAAAGGTTATATTCAGTTATCAATTTTTTGTCCACGTTGTTTTAAAATATAATTGATCGAAAGCTTTTACATGTCATTGTGTATGTTAAGAAGCTTTAAAAAAAGGATTTCAGATTGGAAAAAATATAAATACCTTCCTTCTATAGTGGGCGCTTTGTCTACTGGTAAAAATTACTTTCAATTACGGTTGTCACTGTAGCTCATAGCAGAATCATCTAAAATAAAAAAATAAAAAATAATTTCAAAATAGATGACTTAATACAGGACCTAAATCTCGAAATACTTAAAAATATCAAAAATTAAGAAAATGGCAAGTTTTTGAATCTAAAAATCTGAAAAAACACAATTTTTTTTAAACAATAATGATACACAAAAGGAGTAATTTTGAACATTAGTAGTAAATCAGAGGTTTAGGTCCTGTATTAAGTCGTTCATTTTGGAATAAAATTTGATTTTAGACGATTCTGCTATAAGCTACAATGACAACCAATAATTTTCACCAGTGGCCAAAGCGCCTTCTGTAGAAGGAAGATACTTATGTTTTTTCAAATATGAAATTATTTTTTTAAGACTTCTGAACATACACAATGATATTTAAAAACTTTTGATCAATTATATTTTAAAACTTATGAGCAAAACATTTTTTAAAAACTTCCGATTTTAATTCCTAAAAAAGTTACAAGACCCCTTAAAATTTATTACTAAATTTTAATATATTTAGTTATATACTTTTTATTACTAAATCCTGTTGCTTTAGAAATATCGATCAGATAATAAAGAGGAAAAAAAGACGCAATGTTCGGTAATATAGTTTCCCTTTATTTTCATATTATATATATATATATATATATACTCCCTACGACGATGACTATACAATCTGGATGTGGAGCAACGTTTACAAACTCTGTCAAAGTAAAACGCATGCGTTCACATGTAGGGACTTCATTGGCCCTCATTTTGCGGGCTTTATGAAATAACAAAAGAAAAAATTATCGAATCGTCAACAGATGACGCAGGCGCTCTTTTCAATTCATGTTAGGGAAACACAGTATACGTGATATTTACCGCGTGCTCAGCAACCGGCGTTTGTCAGTTTCAGTCAGACCGTTCAGTTAAATTCTCGTTCTTTGGCTTTATACATAGTTTTCAACCTAAATCTAGTCGGCTCAAAGCGTCATTCAAAATTTTTTCCAATTTTTTATACACATTTATAATATAATATAATATAGCTTTTATATAAAAATTGTGATCTTTTTTAGTTTGGTATATTATAAAAAATAATTCTTTTACTCCAAGAAAAAGATTTTTTAAGGAAGAAAACAAGTTTTCTAGTTCCACCATTTTCCGAGGAAAACAATTTGATCAATAAATTTTTGAACCAGGTACGTTGGATAGTTTTTATTTTTAAATTAAAAATATGTTTTAATTTTTCTCTGATTTTTGGTGAGTTGAAAATTGAAATTTTAAAGAAATAATTTTTTTCGGGAGAAATTATATTGGTAAATGTAAATAATTTTTGGATTTAGAATATCAGGTTGTTACCTGATTTTTTCACATTCTTATGGGCAATTCATTTCAGGAATGCTACTAGGTAACTTTTTTCTCCTATTATTTCCAGAAAAATAAAAATTAATTAGAGAATAAATTTATAAGACGCTTTTATATATTTTCTCATCTACTTTAAATTCAAATTCTTTAATTTTATTTTTTTTAATTGTACAAATAAGTGTTTAACATTATATTTGAATATAAAATTTTATTCACTTTTTCATTTTAAATTTAAATAAAAATTTATATTAAAAAAGTCAATCAAAAATGTAAAACAAAAATTGAAATAATCTTGATTAATTATTTTAAATACTTTTAGGCACTTTTTAGAAATTTGAAAAGTAGACAAAATTTTTATTTATTAAAATCAAATTAACTTTATTGTGAAAATTCTTACTTGGTATATAATGTTCTACTAATTAGTTTTAAATTGATAAAAATAATTCTATGTGTAATAATTTTTACTTCTGTAAGATTCGTTTGCACGTGGAGTCCATACGTAATTACATAATCTTTTTGAATTCTCCAATTTTCAAAGAACGTTTCGAAATTTTTACTTTAAATGAAAAAAATTAATTTCTAGAATAATTTATTAGGTTATTTTCAAAGTAATAATTCTTCACGAATTGTCATATTTCATAAATGCCAGATAATTCATAATTCATGTATGAAAATTTTGCCCTCTTATTTTTATATATAAAGTGATTCTAAATACTAAAATATTGTAAAAATCTTCAGCAAAAAAATTACAAAATATACCAATTAATTAAAATTAGGAAATACTTCTAATGATTTTTAATATTTTTTCTATTTAAAATGCTATGTTTGTAATTAAATTCTATTGTAATATGGAATTTAAAGGTTTTAATAATTTTTTATAATAAAAAGTTAGAAATTAAAAATCATCAAGGTTAGGCCAAAATATTTTTTAAACTGAAAATTCTTTATTAATAAATTTTTTTTCTTAAATTGAACAGTGATAAATGGATTTCTTAATATTTTAAATATGTGTTTATTTCAATTTTTTTAAAAATGGATTTATCAACTTTTGAAAAATTGCTCCTCAAATATTCCGTTAGAAGTAGAAAGTGGAAGGTAATGTTATTAATATCTTTGCATTATTAATTATTTATTGATACAAGTCTCGGAAACACTTTCTTTTCCTATATTAATTTTTTATTAATAATATTGTTGTGAAAAATTGTCATAGAAAATTACTTGATATACATGTCAAAGGTGAGAACAATTATTCATGCAAGGAAAGCCTCTATGACAATAATATGCAAATAAATTCATATTTCCAAATGAATTATATTTAAGAACGTGATTAGTAAAATTTCAAATGCAACATTAGAATAAAAAACGAAAATTCCAAATTTTAACATACAAACGAAAAGTTAAATTTTCAATTGCAATTTTCTGTTCTATTTTCCTCATCTGTTGGCTCTATTATTATTATTATAATTATTAAAAGGAAAAATGAAAATAAAGAAAGGAAAATATTAACAACTCGGCTATGTAATCAGCAGTGATTTATTAAACAATCTGAATGACATTCACGCGATTAAATATTTAACCGTGACTTTGAGTTATAGTAAATAAGGAAAATGTGACCTTCTTTCTATTTAGTGGCAAAAATTGTACGAAATGAAAAGAGAGAGAGAGAGATTTTTTTTTCTTTGAGGAAAAGAGAGAGAAAGGAATCTGTAATTTAATTCAATTACCGATTATCAGGTATTGCTGTAATAAAAGAACCGGTATAGCGTAAACATTTTTTGTTAAATTTTGTGGGTTTAGGAAGTGAGTTCGGTTATAGGATGGTGCAAGTCGCGTGATCGTTTTTGATTGGTCGAGGGAGCTCAGCTGAGCTCAGGGTTGGCGCTGGTTTGTCGAACTCAATGGTACCACGTTGTCAATACAGGATATTTCATCCTCTTCTTCTTCATTCTTTTTCTCCTTCTTTCATCTTCTCTTTTTTAAATTCACACGTAGCACGTGGATCAGAGGTGCTGTTTACGTGAATAGAACATATACCTTTATATAAATATATATGTGTACACATGTAGGAGAATGACACGTCACTAATTTAGACGAGATAGATGATTACATATATATTGTGGAGAAGTAGTGTATAGTTTTTTGTGTGATAAATTTTGGTAGAACTTGAGTCTATATTAACTGAATATTATCAAGTTTTTTAGTTGATATTTTTATTTATTTATTTTGTTTACACAAGCTTATCTTAAGCTTATCTTGCCATACAAGTGTTTTACATTGTACAATTCTTTTTACAATTTTTCTTATAAGTAACTAATTACTAAATTTTGCGACTTGACATTAGAAGTACTCGCATGTAGGATCATTCATATATTACGTCACAGGCTTAGGGGGGGTCTTTAGTTTTGTGACGGACTGTATAAAAATTCTTAATTTCTATGTAACAAAATGTGACGTGGGGGGAGGGGTAAAAAATTGTCCAAATTTGCGTGACGTACGTGAATGATCCCTTTGTCTGGACCACCAGTCTATTGGGTTTTCTCACCAGAGGAGAGGGAAAATGTAAAAACCTCTCTTGAGTACAACCGGTTTATCGACAGCCGAGTTCTAATCCCATATAACACAACAATTTTCAGTAAACTTGTAGCAAATTTTCAATGAACAAGGCTGCTTCTGTTCCCAAATTGCTAATACAAAACCTTCTGATTTTTTCTATTATTCTGACAATAATTTCTTTTTAACCCTCCGTCACACAAACACAATGAGAGATTCTCTTCACGGTTACATTAAAAATCTGTTACATTACAATTTTTTATTTATGAGACCAAAAATCAATTTTATGATTTGACATAAATTACTACATATTTGTAAGTATGCATGAAAACAAAATTTTTGTTGATTCCTTTGTAATTCGTTTATCTTGTAATTCCGCTTATTTTACAACGTGATGAAGGATTTCTTCTACACGTGTCTAATGGTGTAATTATTTCTAAAGCGTGTGACGGAGAGTTAAATATAACTTCATTATTAAAAACTCTGATAACACAGGTCTTCAAGGTTCTTTTTTGAATATGGGAGTGGTTTCCCATGTAATTTTGTGCGCTGAATACGATCCCGGTGTCCAAAATTGCGTACCATCTCAGGATTTTCAGAAAAATGGGGGTGTAAAAAAACCAACAAAAAACGTGTTTTTGACGGTTTTCAGTATTTTTTTCTCCTAAACCTGATGTGCTAAAAACTTCTATATAGTCTTAAATTAAAGCTTTATTCGTGTACTCTCTTAATTTTAATGAGTTAAAATCATGGTTTTAAATGACAATCAGTGACTGACTTTTTGCTTCAGAATCTGTTAAAAAAACTGATTTTCAGTTAAAAAATGACTGATTTACAGTAAAAAATAACGGAAAAATTATAGTTAAACTTGACTAATTGAATCATTTAAAAAAAATTTACTGAAAAATCAGTTATTTTTAACTAATTGTCATTAGAAATATTACTATTTGAATTAGTGACTGACTTTTTGCTTTTAAATCAGTTATTTTTAACTGATTCAAATTTAGAGAGTACTTTAAAACCCAAATTCGAAAAATAAAAAAAAACATAAAAGATTTGGAGATAAGTGGGGGTAAAGACACAGAAAAACCTGTTTTTGACGGTTTTCAGTATTTTTTTCTCAAATTAAAGCTTTATTCGTACAGTTTAAGACCCATATGCGTAAAATAAAAAAAATGTAAAAGATTTTGAAAAAAGTGGGGGTAAAAACTACAAAAAAAATATACTTTTGAGAGATTTGAGTATTTTATTCACCTTAACCTGGCGTGCTGGAATCTTTATTATAATCTTTAATTAAAGATTAAGTAATACACTTTAAGATCCCACATCAGGCTTAGGAGAAAAAAATACTGAAAACCGTCAAAAACAGGTTTTTCTGGGTCTTTACCCCACTTTTCTCAAAATCTTTTGTTTTGTTTTTTTTTTATTTTTCGAATTTGGGTCTTAAAGTACTCTCTAAATTTGAATCAGTTAAAAATAACTGATTTAAAAGCAAAAAGTCAGTCACTAATTCAAATAGTAATATTTCTAATGACAATTAGTTAAAAATAACTGATGTTTCAGTAAATTTTTGTTAAATGATTCAATTAGTCAAGTTTAACTATAATTTTTCCGTTATTTTTAAACTGAAAATCAGTTTTTTTAACTGATTCTGAAGCAAAAAGTCAGTCACTGATTGTCATTTAAAACCATGATTTTCTACTTTTTCTGTAACAGAACTAAGCCAAAATTTGCAGACCTGTGTAAATAACAGTCTACAATAAACAAAAAATATTTTTTTACTTCATTTAAATAAATTTTAGTGCCTTTTAATGAACATAAATATAAATTAATGAATTAACTATACTCTGTAACTATACTCGGGAGATTATTTATATGTCCATAAACTCGTTATATTGACTATTAGTTAAACTTGAATTAATATTATTTCTTTTTTTAAATAAATTTTAAAGTCTTTTTTGAAATGATATTAAATAAATTGTTAAAGAGTGTCTAAATTTCTAATGTAATAGCAGCAAAGGTTTTGCCTGTTTTTTTCTGTTTTATTTCTAACCAAATATATACAAATTTTGTTATTAATTTTTTGTTCGTCCTCGTACTTAACCCGGCGAGCATGTGGCGCTAAACTGTTACACCGACTATGTGGTGAACATGATGTGCCCTAACTGTAAAATTACGTATAAATGTTACATATGTATATATTAAGTTAATTTCTGGTATTATATTATAAAAAAGCAAGAAATAAAATATATTTCCTTAATTATTTATAATTATTTACTTATGAAGATGAAATAAACTCTTTGTCTTAAGATTTATCATATTATTAAATAAAACAATGAAACATTTAAACTTTTGTAAAATCAAATTTGCACTTTTAAAAAGTTAGGACTGTAAATATTATTGAATAAGAAATATAATACTGCTTTTAGAATATATTACGATTCTATTGTCATTCATTTATAGTGCAACTTTGGAAAAAAAGTTTTGCTAAAATGACGTTTACGTCCAAGTAATTTAAAACATAATTTGCATATCACTATCACCACACCACCAGCTTCTCTTATAAACCCATAACTCCATCTACTCGAAGTTCCAATACGCTAAGGTGGAAATTTATGATTTAATAAGATTTAAGTAAATGTTGGGCATGACATGCCCAACCTCATACTCGCCGGGTTTAATGCTGCCAAAGATGTCGGAAAGTATTAAGTGTTCAGTGCTGTGATTGCTAGTATAATATTTTCTAAATTCCTAAAAAATAAAAGTAAGTATTAAAAACAGTACTGGCAGAAAACTGGCTTAACGCCAAATCAGTACTATGTCGGAGGAGTTGAAAAACAAGCAAAATTTGTTATAGGGTGAATGCCCCAGTGAATGAACACTCGCCAGTAAATGAACACTTGGCGAAAAAGATAAATAACTAAGGTTAAAAACTATTGTCTAATATAAAAATTGAAAATTAATAATTTAATTGATTCCGTTTATCAACTTATGCAAAAATTATGAAAAGTTATATTACAATTTTTTTATAATAAAATAAATTTTAAAGAACTTTCTGTTTTTGTGATCTAGGGGAAGAATTTTAATTACATGATAGAGAGTGCATCAAAAATTGAAACGTATATTTTAGATAAAATTATTTAATAAAACATCCAAAATATGGTATCAAAAAAATTTTGAACCTTCAAAGTTTTATATTAAAAATTTTTTACAACAAAATATTGATATAATTAAAAGTTGTAAGCTGTTCAATCACTGGTAAATTTTTATGTCAATGTTCCAGTAAAAAGACAGTGTTCATTTATTGGTGTCACTAGTTTGAAACTGCTGCTCCAGTAAATGAACACTCATTTCAACTAGACGACGCACAGTAAATTTAAGGTTAGAATAATATAAACAAATTTTTCTACTTTACTTTCTTGCTAAGCTTTCAAAAAATTATTTTTTTACTTAAAACCGACTGATCAGGTTAATTTGTTACTTGTTTAAAGTTGTTGGTTTGAATAATATAAACTTCTTAATCTTAATAAGAGGGGCAAAATTTCTCAAGTGTACCAATGTCAAAATTGAAAGTTGTTAGATCGGGCTAATATTTTCCCAGTATTTAGTACTATGCATGAGTACTTCAACCACCAAGTATTATGAAATTTTATAAAAAATTGTAGAGGGGGGAGGGGGTTGAAGATTTTGGATAAGTATCAACAGTGATTTTTCTAAAAAATCGTAGCTTCTATATAATGAAGTAAAAAAAATTTTGACCCATATGTTTTTTGTAGGGTTTTTCCTGCTCTTTCAAATGGTGCAAAATTTTTTTTTTTTAAATTCAAAATTTAACCCTTTTTTTTGAAAATTAAAAATTTTTTTGGTTTTTTTTTCAAAAAGGACCCTTTTTTTTTTCTTTTTTTTTTTGTACGAAAAGAAAGCTTAAGATGCGTACTTTCAATAACTAAAACGGAAAAAATGACGTTTTTTTTTGTTTTCGAATTATTAATTAATTAATTAATAAAAATTAATAAAAATTGAAATATTTTACAACAAAATAAATTTAACGCAATTCTGAAGTTACTACTGTAAAGCACTACAAAATCCGCATCCAACGAGTCCAATATGAAAGATTTTGGATAAATTGACGTTTTATAAATAAATATTTATAAAAATTAATTAACAAATGAATATAATTTATAAAAATAAAGATAAAGTGTTAGTTTTTTTTTAACAAATGTTTATACAATTCTATTTTGAAAAAAATGTATTCCAGTTATTTGCAACAATTGACAGTTTAAAAAAAAATTAAAAACCTCTTTATGCGTGTCGTGTTCCATAACTCTATAACCGGGCTTAATATTTTTTAACATTTTCTACAAAACAATTTTTTATTTAATTTTATATTTGAGCATACTGTATAATATTTTCAGAACTGCTCTCTGCATTTTTTTCATTAAATCATGAAAATTATTATAAAAATCCAATATAATAATTAATGATTAAGTAATTATTTGTAATTTATTTATTAGGATTTACGTAAAATTAAATTATTGTTGATATTAAAATAAT
This sequence comes from Leptopilina drosophilae, assembly GCA_032873175.1. Taxonomy (NCBI): domain Eukaryota; kingdom Metazoa; phylum Arthropoda; class Insecta; order Hymenoptera; family Figitidae; genus Leptopilina; species Leptopilina drosophilae. The sequence goes on from CM065482.1 coordinate 25,500,521, forward strand.
AAAAAGTTGGTAAGATAAAAAAGAAATCATCTCTTATTACATCAGAAATGTAAAAATTAAATAAAAAATTGTTTTGTAGAAAATGTTAAAAAATATTAAGCCCGGTTATAGAGTTATGGAACACGACACGCATAAAGAGGTTTTTAATTTTTTTTTAAACTGTCAATTGTTGCAAATAACTGGAATACATTTTTTTCAAAATAGAATTGTATAAACATTTGTTAAAAAAAAAACTAACACTTTATCTTTATTTTTATAAATTATATTCATTTGTTAATTAATTTTTATAAATATTTATTTATAAAACGTCAATTTATCCAAAATCTTTCATATTGGACTCGTTGGATGCGGATTTTGTAGTGCTTTACAGTAGTAACTTCAGAATTGCGTTAAATTTATTTTGTTGTAAAATATTTCAATTTTTATTAATTTTTATTAATTAATTAATTAATAATTCGAAAACAAAAAAAAACGTCATTTTTTCCGTTTTAGTTATTGAAAGTACGCATCTTAAGCTTTCTTTTCGTACAAAAAAAAAAAGAAAAAAAAAAGGGTCCTTTTTGAAAAAAAAACCAAAAAAATTTTTAATTTTCAAAAAAAAGGGTTAAATTTTGAATTTAAAAAAAAAAAATTTTGCACCATTTGAAAGAGCAGGAAAAACCCTACAAAAAACATATGGGTCAAAATTTTTTTTACTTCATTATATAGAAGCTACGATTTTTTAGAAAAATCACTGTTGATACTTATCCAAAATCTTCAACCCCCTCCCCCCTCTACAATTTTTTATAAAATTTCATAATACTTGGTGGTTGAAGTACTCATGCATAGTACTAAATACTGGGAAAATATTAGCCCGATCTAACAACTTTCAATTTTGACATTGGTACACTTGAGAAATTTTGCCCCAAGAACAAGTTGTGCAATTATCTCAAAAGATTCATAATTATGGTGCTAGTCCACATACATTTAAGGAAAATATGTAACGTAAAAAATGTGATATTTTCAAAAAGAAATACAAAGAATTTTATTTAATACTCTTTGCAGAATTAATGTACAATACATATGAGGCATTTTATTTCAAACCGTTCCACCGTCAAAAAACAATCACAAGAAAATAGATTTTCCAACAATTTTTATTATATAAAACTTTAATTGTTTATAATATATTATGCACTGATTCAAAAGAGAATTTCATGAGCTTTCTATTGCTATCTTTATTGGTTTAAATTTTTGCCAATTTAGTAAAGAAATTCCTATTTGAAATGTTAAATTCTTAATAATTATCTCAAAACACCCCCCCCCCCCGACGATTTTTATCAAAATTATATGAAAATAAAGCGTAAATTTCCTAGTTTCTATTCCCATTTGATATATTATGGACATTTCATGGGATTAATAGAAAAAAAATTGTTTAAAAAATGTGTTTTTAAAAAATTTGACAAATAGTCATGAATATAATATAAATATAATAATATAATAATAATAATTATATAATAATATAATAATTATATAATATAATATATAATATATATATAATAATAATATAATAATAATATAATTATATAATATAATATATAATATATATATATATATATATATATATATAATATATATATATATATATAAATATATATATATTTATATATAATAATATAATAATAATATAATAATAATATAATATAATAAAAAAATAAATATAAATATAATATATATATATATATATATATATATATATATATATATATATATATATAATATTATATATATATTATTATAATTGAGGGGCTGGATGCTATAAGGGGATACGCGTGAACACACGGCCAGTCAGTTTGAACGTAGAGATAAAATTTTGAAGTTGTTCAAAATGAATTTAAAATTATTGTTTCTTGTTCAGAATTTCAAGGCGAAACTTTTTTTCTAACAAAATTTTTTTATATAATTTTTTGTTTTTAAGTAAATTGAGAAAAAAGTGATTTTTTAACCTAAGAAATTTTAATGAATTTTTGACTTCAAGTCGTGATTACTTCGTTAAATATTAATATTTTTCCACGAAATTTACACACAATATTCTTCAAACTATACCAAAAGAGAAACAATATTTAGTATTTTTTCAAAAAATTCTGTGTCTATGTAAATAATTATTTAAACAATTTTGCCGGAAAAATGATTCTCCTATTTTCAATTGAAAAAGTTGAGTGACGAATTTTCGTTTACAGAAAACTTCCAGTGACAAAAATGTTCATCAATATGTTAGGAAGTTTTTCGGAAAATTTTTCGTCATTTGATAATAAATTAAAGAAATTAGAGCAATTTTAACTGCGTCGCGCTATGCTGTAAACGTAAACAATGTCTAACTGTATACATTGGTCTTGTAATGGCGGCCATTCTACACGTGCGCGGCCACGCCGTAATTTTACAGCATAGCGCGACGCTGTTAAAATTGCTCTAATTTCTTTAATTTATTATCAAATGACGAAAAATTTTCCGAAAAACTTCCTAACATATTGATGAACATTTTTGTCACTGGAAGTTTTCTGTAAACGAAAATTCGTCACTCAACTTTTTCAATTGAAAATAGGAGAATCATTTTTCCGGCAAAATTGTTTAAATAATTATTTACATAGACACATAATTTTTTGAAAAAATACTAAATATTGTTTCACTTTTGGTATAGTTTGAAGAATATTGTGTGTAAATTTCGTGGAAAAATATTAATATTTAACGAAGTGATCACGAGTTGAAGTCAAAAATTCATTAAAATTTCTTAGGTTAAAAAATCACTTTTTTCTCAATTTACTTAAAAACAAAAAATTATATAAAAAAATTTTGTTAGAAAAAAAGTTTCGCCTTGAAATTCTGAACAAGAAACAATAATTTTAAATTCATTTTGAACAACTTCAAAATTTTATCTCTACGTTCAAACTGACTGGCCGTGTGTTCACGCGTATCCCTTTATAGCATCCAGCCCCTCAATTATATAATATAATATAGTCATGTATATAATTTTTTTTCTATTAATCCCATGAAATGTCCATAATATATCAAATGGGAATAGAAACTAGGAAATTTACGCTTTATTTTCATATAATTTTTATAAATATCGTCGGGAGGGTGTTTTGAGATTTTAAGAGTTTTACATTTCAAACAGGAATTTCTCTACGAAATTGGCAGAAATGTAAAATAATAAAAATAGCAATATAAAGTTCATGAAATTCTCTATTGAATTAGTGTAAAATTTTATATAATAAAAATTGTTTTTTTGTCGGTGGAACGGTTTGAAATAAAATGCCTCATATGTATTGTAAATTCTATACCTGTTATAAAATTACAATATAGTCACATATATTAATTTAATTACTCTATTACTCTATATTGTTTTAATAATATAGTGCTAAATAGTTTCTTATCGAATTAGTATTTTGAAGTTAGGTACTTAATGATTTAAAAAAGGAAGGTGTTCATTCACTGGAGCACTGTGTTCATTTACTGGCTTAAGTGTTCATTAACTGGTGTTTTTACCAATAATTTATATTTTTATTTATTACTAATTGTTAGTTATTTTATTCAAAGAAAGAAAAATTCTATCAATAAGTTAAAGTATTTTAGAATATAAAAATATGGTTCTTCAGTACAATGGAACTAATATTTAAAAGTATAAAATAGACAAAGTTAGGAAAATTACTAACTGTTCATTCACTGGTGCATTTACCCTAATGGCATTATAAGTTAAACCGTCACCACTATTAATAATAACATCATTTCATTTATTTACTATTAAAATATTTTCCATGATTTTCAAAAACATTTACCAACAATAACATCAAACATTTAATTCACTTACAATTATTAATTATCGTATTCGACTTGCATCCTCAAGATCTATACACTGAAAAAAATGTAATTGAATCAAGAAAATTTGAATTGGTTGAAGTAAATATCGGGATTGCATAGGGTTGATCCAATTGTGCGATTGGTTAGAGAAAATAATTTTCTTGGAATAGTATACTTGGTAGGAGAGTATAGATTCTTGATCCAAGAAAATATGGAATTCAATCAATAAATTAAGTAACATGTACGAAATGCAGAATATATTAATTCAATATCATTTGTGTATCCAATCAAGAAAATATGTTCTCTAACTGAGAAAATATTTTCTTGATTTGAGAAAATTATAGATTTCGATCAAAAAAATATTTTCTCAATTCAAGTAAATTCTTTACTTGAATCCCCCCTCTTCCCCCATCCTATCATTTCTAATACTAAGGTCAAACATTTTTATTATTTAATTAATTAACATTTATAATTTTTATTTAAATAATAAAACAATTGTTATTTTATAAAATATTTACTTTTAATCAATATATATCACAAATACAACAAATATACATTGAAAGATAATTTTCCGCAGTCGGAGGAATCGAACCCGGGTTGCACGCGTCAGAAGTCGTACCGTTGCCACTATGCCATTCAAGCCTCAATGGATAGTTTTCAAAAACTGCTATTTAAGTTGCACATCCATTTGAAGAAAAATATTTTCTTGGATCAAGAACACCGTCATTGTGTTAAGTAAAAAAAAGTTTCAAAGCAAATGAATGAAATGATTTGATTTAGGAAACACGAATTCTCTATACAATACTTTACTATTTCGCTTAAGAACATAATATTCTTAATTCAATCCTTTTAGTACTTCGGTTAAGTAAAATATTTGGTTGTAATAATAACATATTTACTTCCATCAAATACTGAATTATTAATTCAAGAGCTCTATCCATTGCCGGTAAAAAATCAGTACTGGACAGAGTTACCAGCCAGGGATTTCCCAGTACTGATTTAGTGCTGCTATACTGCCAGTCTGTACTGGGTCAGTACAATGCCAGTATTACATTTCAACTTGGGAAGAATCAAATCGAAAAAGTTCTGAATCAGTCAAAAATTTTCATATTGCACAACTTTTTCATGTGCGCGCGCGCTCTACTTGTATTTATAGAGCGGTACACTAAGGCACTCTTATACTTATTCAGGGTTGCCACAGACCTGGAAAACCTGGAATTGTCATGGAATTTTTTTTCAGTCATGGAAAACCTTGAAAACCTGGAATTGTCAGGGAATTTTATAAAGCCTGATACTAAAAACTGAATTTTTTGTATTTGAGTCGTAAAAATTTCAAGTTTTCAAGTTGATATTATACAACTTTTTGATTTTAAATTTAGTGCTTAAAATTGAAATGAATATGGCATTTTTAAATTTTAGTTTCTTTTAGTCAATATTTCCCTTTAAAAAACTTTTAAATTAATTCATTTTAGAAACCCAAAAATGTTATGAAACCATCAATATCAATATAATAATAATAATAGTAATATAATAATAATATATAATATATAATATATAATATATAATATAATAATAATAATAATATTATATATATATATATATAATAATATATATATATATATATATAATATATATATATATATATATATATATATATATATATATATATATATATATATATATATATATATATATATAATATATAATAATATCAATATCAATTTTTTCATGTTATGAAGTTACCATCTTTTATGTCATGAAAATTTTTTCTTCTGCTAATTGTTTTTTAATGACGAAGCCCTTTAAAAAATTGCAAGTGCATTCTTATTAAGAAATAAACAATTAGCAAGAAAAAAAATGGTTTCTGAAGCGAGGAAATAATAAAGTATATTTTCTATTGCTGAGTTATTTTTAAAAGTTTTTTTACATAAAAATCACTTTTTTAAATACACGGAATTACGTTCGCTCTTCTTACACGAAGTACACTACTCCGTGTAACACACGTAAATATGGATTTACATTGTTTTATATTAAACTTATTTTAATGAACCTAGTAAGAATATTTAATATACTTACATTTTTTAATAAAAAATGGAATTTTAAACAAACAAATGAGGTAATTACATGGTACACTGAAAAAAATATATTTATGGTACTGGCATAAATATAGCCAATTCAGACATATTATATTGGTAGATATGATACTGCCATACAGTATTGCTGTTTCAGCCATACGCAGTGTAGAACAGCAATATGTATTTGAGAGACAATAATACGTATGCGGAGAACACGAATACTGTATTTTAAGAACAGCAATACGGTATTGCTGTTTCAGCTATACATCCTAACCATACTTGTATGTCAAAATTAACATTATCATTTTTTTCAGTGTTAGTATTTTACTAACCATATATTAGTTATAATCTGTTTTATAACTCGAATTTTACGAACGGAATTAGGTTCAAAACATTTTATATGCGTTCCTAATTCCGTGCTATAACCTTATTTGCTATAGCAGATTGATAGTGACCGCGAAGTATATTATGTTATTAATTTTATTAAGAATAATTATTGTTAAACAGATTGATATTTTATATATAAAAATACATGAAAACGGAATATGCCGCAATTATGGATAAGCTAGTAGGGAATTACCTACATGACAAAATTTTGGCACGGAATTACGTTCAATTCAGTGTTTTAAAAAATTATTAAAAATTAATATAAATTTAGTTTTTAAACAGATACAAACAATGGAAAACTGAAAATGATTAATTAACTTTTAGGATGCAATTGTTTTCTTGCACTTTAAGTTATTTGCTAAAATAACAGAAATAAAATTCTCAGCAAGGGCCTTAATATGCCGTAAATATGTACATTTACCTTATAACACTTTAAAGTTAATTTTTGTGTATATGCTTTGGTTTTTCGTTTCTTTAAAAAATATTGTTTGACAAATTGAAAATATGCAGGTATTTTCTTGATTGCATATTCCTGTTTCTTAATATTTCTCGATATTTTTGTAGAAAATTCTTAATTTTTATAAGGAAATAATTTGCATTTTTTCTATTTCTTAATATTGCAATTGCTTTAATTAAATTCAAAGTTTTTCAAAAATCCAGGGAAAAATGTTTATAAAGCCCAATTGTCAATTACAAATTTTAATTAAAAATAAAATTAAAAATTCTTAGAAAATAAGGAAAAAATATTACTCAAAAAATGTTCAGTTACATTTACTTAGAAATTTATTTAGTTTTAAAGTTATTCGAAAACATCAGTAACTTCATTTTTAAATAAATAATTTATTATAATTTTTTTTAGAAGATTCTACGCAATTTAAAAAAAATGTTTAATTAATTAAATTTTTTAAGAAGAATTTTCTTACTCTTTATTAAATTATTTTAATGTAAGCGCCTAAGCGAGCAATGATCAGTAATAAGAAATAATCGAAAATAAAAAAAACAATTTTACATTATTAATTGACTGCATTGTTGTTACTAACATAAAAAATGAAAGTACGCATCTTCTCAATGAATTTATTAATTGACACCAAAAAACTTTTAAAAATAATTAATTTAATATATTTTGCAATCATTTGTAACTTCTACAAAATTCATTTTTTTAGTGCTTTCAACTAAAATACTTTTAGAAATCCTTTATTTTTAATAATTAATTAAGTATGTATTGACAAATTTCACTAATTTTAGAAGAATTTGAATTTTCAAAGTTTTTAAAAAATCTGAGTATTAAAATAGCCTTAAGGTTGCTCATTACGAATCCGATGTCAGATTTTCGAAAATCAAAATAGCGGATATAATATGGCGGAAATATTTTTTAAAAATGTAACGGAATCGCTTGAAACTCTTTACTCGAGGGTTTTCGCTTATTGCGGCTTTCATGTTAGTAATTACTTTTTTGATTCATGTGACATTACAGGTTATAATATGAAAAATACAAATAAAACAGTCTATGTTTACGTTTCTAATATTACTGGAGCTAAAATAGGCAAAAGGGAAGCTGAAAAATATATGACAAATGATATCAACGTTGATGATTTTATTATCGTTCAGATGAGGAAAATACAATACAGAAATAGGGAGAAAAATTTCAGTAAATATTTCACACAGGGCAAGAATAGATAGTTCAAAAGGAATTAAAAGTTGGCTAAAAAGATGTGATTAATATTAGTCTTGTTGATCATAAGAAAATTTTACTGTCAGTCCTTCATATTATGTTAAGAATCATGAAGCAATTAAAAGAATTCTTGATTTTACTAACATACAATACCATATCAAATCGGTAATTTAAAGTTTTTAAATTGTAATATCCGATTTGTAATAAGCAACCTTAAAAACCCTCGATTAAAGAGTTTCAAGTAATTTCATTAAACTTTTAAAAAATATATTCCTTATATTAGATCCGCCATTTTGAATTTAGAAAATCTGAAATCTTATACATATTTAGCGACCTCAAAAATCTCCGAGTAAAGAATTTCAAGTGATTCCGTTAAATTTTTAAAAAATATATCTGCCATTTTGGATTTCGAAAATCTGACATCGGATTCGTAATTACTGACCTCAAAAACCCCCGGGTCAAAAGTTTCAAGCGAATTCGTGGAATTTTTAAAAAATATATCCTCCGAATTTTGAATTTCGAAAATCTGACATCGGCTTTGTAATCAGCGATCTGAAAAACATTAAGAATCAGATGCTTAAGTTAAAGTACTTTCCAATTATTTTTTTCTTGCTTTTCCCAGTTTTCAGGTCGTGTAACCTGAACTTTAAATTGTTGTATCTTAGAGAAAAAAAGGTCGGATCGGATCGGGTCTAGAAAATTTTGAAAGGTGAAGAATTTTACTTTCTTTCAAAACTTTTTCGAATATTAAAAAAAAAATTTTGTAAATTTTATTAAGAGACGAATGTTGCTAAAAATGGCCTTTTTTACTCTTTTAGGTTAAAATGTCTCAGAATCATGACGTGATAGAGCAATTTCGCTGCCAGTTTTGGATTCAGAGTTATAAAATACATAGGAAATGACTTGTCCGGTTTCTGGGTCTGCTCTCTAAATCTGAATCAGCGATAAGTATGCCACTATTTCAATTAGCGTATATGCACTGTGAATTAGTGAAATTTCACTGATTAATTAGCGCATATACGCTGATTGAAATTAGTGGCATACTTATCGCTGAGAATCAGTGAAATTTCGCTGATTCAGATTTAGAGAGTGAAATTTGTAGGCCTGTGCTATAGTCAAAATATTTATAAATTGTTTTACATATTTGTATGAATTATAGCGAAAATTCCTATAAATTTCCATTTATTACATCAAATATTTTTAATTGCAACTTATGTGGGACACATTTTTATAAAATATTACTGAAATTTCTGTAAATTACTGCATACATTTTTATTAATTACCTTGCGAGTTTTTATAAATTACCGAAATAATAATGTATCATTGAGACTGAGTAGGCTACACTCTAAATTTGAATCAGTCAAAATTTTCACTGATTCAGATTAAGAGTGTACAATACTTTTATAATTTACCATAACAATTGTTATAAATCACTGACCAAGCGGTGAATTTGTTAATTGTTATACTTGTTTACAAAAAATTTAATTAATTTTTCTTTAATAATTCAGCTGGGAACCTGATTCACAGATAAAATTTAACAAATTTGCAAAATGCTCTCTTTTTTCTGATTCAAAGATCGGACAATGATATTCTTATAGGATTTTCATCGCTGATCACAAATATGACCTCCAAAAGTGCCCATCATGTCGAGATTTTAAGAAAAATGGACTCGAAAGTTTCAAAAATCCTGTTTTTGGTTTTTTATCACGTGTAGAGAATGATGCCGACGTGCTAGAAGTCTCTAATTAGGATTAAATTAAAGCTTAAACTGTCAAGAATGAAATCGAAAAAGTTTTGAATCAGTCAAAAATGTTCATATATCACAACTTTTTCATGTGCGCACGCGCTCTACTTGCACTCATACCCACATAGCACAATAATTTTCTGCAAATTTGCGGTAAGCTATCAAAACCATATTCGAAAACTTGCCTGGCAAATTTGCAGCAAACTTGTGTCAAATACTAAAATATCCGTTTGGTGGAAAGTTTGCAGAGCAATTTTGCAGATTTGCATGGCAAAGTGAATGTTAAAAGCATGCGCAGTAGTTTTCTTTGACATCTACAGCTGCGCACTACATTTATGTTACCTTCCCTAAAGGAAGGCAACGTTTATCAAAATACACACATTTTTAAAACAAAAAGATTTTTTTTTGCAATTTTTATAGGTTTTTTGGAAGTTTGTTGCAAATTTTCCTCAAGTTTTCTACAAAATTATCTCCAAGTTTGCCACGCAAGTTTTCTGCAAACTGATTTTTGGAAAAACGAACATTTTGGTATTTGCCGCAAGTGTGCTGCAAATTTGCCAGGTAAGTTTTCGAATTTGGCTTTGATAACTTGCCGCAAATTTGCAGAAAATTATTGTGCTATGTGTGTAGAGTGGTACACTATGGCACTCTTACTTAATAATTTTATTTGCGCTATTTATAATAATTTATCAATTTTGGGATCACTAATTAATAACGACCTTACATTCAATCAGCAATATTCAGCGAGACCAAAAATAATAAATAACAATAAATAGCTCAAATAAAATTAATAAGTATGAGAGTGCCACATTATACCGCTCTATGAGTAGGGGAGACTGTTGTAAACCCGCTCACTTTTTTTCAGAACGGTAAAAACCTAGGAAATTATTCTCTAAATCCAAATTAAATTATATAATTTGAAAGCTTATGATTTCTACTAACAAAATAAAAAAGAAGTTTTGATTTATCTTTCTTAGTTTTACTTAGGGAAAATTTTTAATACACATATACCAAATTTCAAAATCACAATTTTCCAGGGTAAATCCGCTCACCCCTCGGGGTAAACCCGATCACTTGATTTTTTTAAGAATTTAAGGGCATGTCCAAGTTGTGAAATGTAAACAAACAAAAATGTAAACAAACGAAGCACTGAAATCACATTTCGGAAACAGCCTTTTCTCCCACAAAAATTAATATTGGACCGGTTTTTTTATAAAAATGATAAATTAGTGTGTCAAAGTTTCCAATGAAATCAAATTTCACTATAAGCAATTAACAGTAATTACGAAAATAACTAATTAAAATGACTTGTAAAATAGCATTTTTGACGGGTCGCGAGAAATAAACTGTTTGAGTATATCAACCGCACTGACGATGAAGAAGTCTCATATCAGCGATTGGACATTCAACATGTGGAAGGGGAAATTTTTCCCTTTCCTCCATGAAATTACAAGGAGAAAGGGTAAAAACTTCTTCATCGTCCGTGCGGTTGATATAGTCAAACAGTTTATTTTTCGCGACGTGCAAAAAATGCTATTTTCAAGTCATTTTAATGCGTTATTTTAGTAATTGCTTTTTATTCCTCCTGGTCAAAAATTATTTCATTGGAAACTTTGACACTCTAATGAATCATTTCCTCTATGAAAATGAAAAAATGTTAATTTTTGTGAGAGAAAAGGCTGTACGAAAAGTGTGATTTTAATGCATTCTTAGTACGGTCTGCGCATGCGAAAAGAGAAGCAGAGTCTCAGGTCGCGAAAAATTAAAGTGTTTGAGTATATCAACCGCACGGACGATGAAGAAGTTTTTACCCTTTTTCCTTGTAATTTCATGGAGGAAAGGGAAAAATTTCCCTTTCCATATGTTGAAGGTCCAATCGCTGATATGAGACTTCTTCATCGTCGGTGCGGTTGATATACTCAAACAGTTTATTTTTCGCGACGCGTCAAAAATACTATTTTACAGGTCATTTGAATTAGTTATTTTAGTAATTACTGTTAATTGCTTATAGTGAAATTTGATTTCATTGGAAACTTTGACACACTAATTTATCATTTTTATAAAAAAAACCGGTCCAATGTTAATTTTTGTGGGAGAAAAGGCTGTTTCCGAAATGTGATTTCAGTGCTTCGTTTGTTTACATTTTGCTTTGTTTACATTTCACAACTTGGACTTACCCTTAAGGTAATCCCGACAGTTTTATTTTGTACATATTAAATTTCTCCTTATCTCAGTCTTCAGTATGATTTATTAATGATAAATTATGAGTTCTATAAACAATAAATATTGGTTTATCAAGATTCGCGGTAGAGAATCGCCGTCAAGTAAAAGCAAAAAACTGCGAATATATATATTCTTGAAATTTCAGCTATTTTTCGATAAAATTGAATAACTCGAGTAAATCTTAATCGGTTTGGCTTATTTTTTTTGTCCAAAAAAGAATCAAAAAAGAAAGAATTCTGTTAAGTTTATTCAATATTTTATATATTTTTATAGAATTTAAGCAAAGAAAAACGATAAAATAGCGATTTTTTGAGATTTATACAAACATGGAGCGTTAACTACTAAATGGATTGCTAAAATCTTGTAGAATATTATTAATTAGTTTAAAATCTCGATATACATTTTAGGAAATTTTAATACACTTCGAATTTTTTGAAAAATTTTTTATTTTTCTCAAAAAAAATGGAGTTTTTTGACATTTAGGCTAACGCAGAGACTAAACTTCTAAACGGTTATATGATATCTTCTAGAATATTATTTATTGGGTTAAAATCTCAATATATATTTCAGGAAATTTTAATACACTTCGAATTTTTTGAAAAATTTTGATTTTTCTCAAAAAAATTAAATTTTTTGACATTTAGACAAACGCAAAGACTAAACTTCTAAACGGTCATGTGAGATCTTCTAGAATATTATTCATTGGGTTAAAATCTCGATATATATATTCCTGGAAATTTTAATGCACTCCGTATTTTTTGAAAAATTATAATTTTTCTCAAAAAAATTGAATTTTTTAACATTTTGACAAACGCAGAGACTAAACTTCTAAACGGTTATGTGAAATCTTCTAAAATATTATTTATTGGGTTTAAATCTCGATATATACAATATATTCCTGGAAATTTTAATACACTCCGTATTTTTTGAAAAATTTTGATTTTTCTCAAAAAAATTGAATTTTTTGACATTTAGATGAACGCAGATACTAAACTGCTAATAACATTTTTAAAATATTTTGAAATAGTATTATGGGTTGATAGGCTTGAAATTTATTTTAAAAACTTTACTGTAAAGTATCATATTTACTTGTAGGGGAGATTGGGGTAAACCCGCGCACAGGGTAAACCCGCTCACTAGCGATTTGACTCTATAAACTCAACTTAATATGGAGATATTTGTACTGTAAATGTACTTAATATACAACTAATGTTAACGAACTTTCGTTTAGTTTCATGAATTCGTCATAGAATCAGAGGCGGTCAATAGTTTTTAGAAGTGCAAAACAAAAAAAATGATCTTCTGATTTTTAAGTTTTTCGATTATTATTTTTGAGACTTAATTTATTCGACAAATTTTTTTTGATGCTATTGGATGTCCTTTTTCGAAATATACACGTAGTTTTGTTTTATTTCAAAAACTATTTATTTAAATTCATTCTGAAATGTGAGAAATACATTCGTGATATTATTTTTAATTCCCCATGCGTGTGATTTTTTGCGTCTTATAGTTTTAAGTGTTTTAAGTATAATTCTTTATAGTATTAAATGAAGCATAGATTAAAATTATTATTAACAATAATAATAATAATTTAATAATTAATTTAAGTTAAATGTTTTAAAAAGTTAAAGTTTTAGATATAAAATTGTTTAAAGAATTGAAAGAAACTAAGAAAAAATTTTTTATCAAACTTATTTTAATAAAAGCAATTCCAACAATTACACTGGTCAACACGAAAAATGATTCAAAGACCGGACAATGATATTCTCATAAGATTTTCATCGCTGAACACGAATATGATCTCCAAAAGTGCCCATCATGTCGAGATTTTGAGAAAAATGTACTCAAAGTTTCAAAAATCCTTTTCTTGGCCTTCTTTGATCACGTGTAAAGAATGATGCCGACGTGCTAGAAGTCTTTAATTAGGCTTAAATTAAAGCTTGAACTGTTAACTAGAAGAATCAAATCGAAAAAGTTCTGAATCAGTCAAAAATTTTTATATAGCACAACTTTTTCATGTACGCACGCGCTCTACTTGTAGGGGAGACTGGGGTAAACCCGTGCACAGGGTAAACCCGCTCACTAGCGATTTGACTCTATAAACTCAACTTAATATGGAGATATTTGTACTGTAAATGTACTTAATATACAACTAATGTTAACGAACTTTCGTTTAGTTTCATGAATTCGTCATAGAATCAGAGGCGGTCAATCGTTTTTAGAAGTGCAAAACAAAAAAAATTATCTTCTGATTTTTAAGTTTTTCGATTATTATTTTTGAGACTTAATTTATTCGACAAATTTTTTTTGATGCTATTGGATGTCCTTTTTCGAAATATACACGTAGTTTTGTTTTATTTCAAAAACTATTTATTTAAATTCATTCTGAAATGTGAGAAATACATTCGGGGTAAAGTCGCTCACATGAAGTCGGGGTAAAGCCGCTCACTTATTAAATTTGTTTAGGAAGACGAATCAGTATTAACAGTATTTGGGTTTCTTTTTTGTCGATCTTAAAATTTTTAATATTAAAAATATTTGTTAAAAGATACATAATATTCGTTTCCTATCGATATTATTGAAATATTGGGTAATTAGTTGAATGTTTAACATTTTGAATATCCCGCATTTCGCGACTCGAATTTCATTTGTCATCTTTTATCAATAATAAAATCTATAACTTGTTACATCCAAAATTGTAACTACATTTTAATTTTATCCTAATAAAATATTATTTAAATTCACAGTTGGAATTCATGAATCCTATACTTATTATTTAATCCCAACAAAAACATCTATGCTATGATGCAAAAACTTCCGCCAAGCAAAAGATTTTGTAACTGTCTAAACAATTAGTGAAATAAGAGTTTACCAAGTAAAATTTATAATAAAAATTTTAATAACGATTTATTTTAAATATTTCCTCTCCTACACAACTCGAAGTACATATTGCAGTTGAAAAAAAACCCGAGATTAGCTGCTGATATTGCACATTGAGGCTTAATTACATTTCCGAATTAAATCAATGTTCTTCACTGTATTTTGAATGGTAACAAATAATATTAACTGCATAATTTACATTAACAAAAAACGAAATCCAATTATTCATCATAATAAAGAATTTCTATATCAGCAATTTAAAAATCTTGGAGTCAATAATGCTTCTAACTTGTAATTAATGAAAGTATTAACGCCAGGATTTTTAAATTGCTGATATAGAAATTTTTTATTATGATGAATAATTGGATTTCGTTTTTTGTTAATGTAAATTATGCAGTTAATTTTATTTGTTACCATTCAAAATACAGTGAAGAACATTGATTTAATTCGGAAATGTAATTAAGCCTCAATGTGCAATATCAGCAGCTAATCTCGGGTTATTTTTTTCAACTGCAATATGTACTTCGAGTTGTGTAGGAGAGACAATATTTAAAATAAATCGTTAATAAAATTTTTATTATAAATTTTACTTGGTAAACTCTTATTTCACTAATTGTTTAGACAGTTACAAAATCTTTTGCTTGGCGGAAGTTTTTGCATCATAGCATAGATGTTTTTGTTGGGATTAAATAATAAGTATAGGATTCATGAATTCCAACTGTGAATTTAAATAATATTTTATTAGGATAAAATTAAAATGTAGTTACAATTTTGGATGTAACAAGTTATAGATTTTATTATTGATAAAAGATGACAAATGAAATTCGAGTCGCGAAATGCGGGATATTCAAAATGTTAAACATTCAACTAATTACCCAATATTTCAATAATATCGATAGGAAACGAATATTATGTATCTTTTAACAAATATTTTTAATATTAAAAATTTTAAGATCGACAAAAAAGAAACCCAAATACTGTTAATACTGATTCGTCTTCCTAAACAAATTTAATAAGTGAGCGGCTTTACCCCGACTTCATGTGAGCGACTTTACCCCGAATGTATTTCTCACATTTCAGAATGAATTTAAATAAATAGTTTTTGAAATAAAACAAAACTACGTGTATATTTCGAAAAAGGACATCCAATAGCTTAAAAAAAAATTTGTCGAATAAATTAAGTCTCAAAAATAATAATCGAAAAACTTAAAAATCAGAAGATCATTTTTTTGTTTTGCACTTCTAAAAACGATTGACAGCCTCTGATTCTATGACGAATTCATGAAACTAAACGAAAGTTCGTTAACATTAGTTGTATATTAAGTACATTTACAGTACAAATATCTCCATATTAAGTTGAGTTTATAGAGTCAAATCGCTAGTGAGCGGGTTTACCCTGTGCGCGGGTTTACCCCAGTCTCCCCTACAAGTAGAGCGCGTACGCACATGAAAAAGTTGTGCTATATAAAAATTTTTGACTGATTCAGAACTTTTTCGATTTGATTCTTCTAGTTAACAGTTCAAGCTTTAATTTAAGCCTAATTAAAGACTTCTAGCACGTCGGCATCATTCTTTACACGTGATCAAAGAAGGCCAAGAAAAGGATTTTTGAAACTTTGAGTACATTTTTCTCAAAATCTCGACATGATGGGCACTTTTGGAGGTCATATTCGTGTTCAGCGATGAAAATCTTATGAGAATATCATTGTCCGGTCTTTGAATCATTTTTCGTGTTGACCAGTGTAATTGTTGGAATTGCTTTTATTAAAATAAGTTTGATAAAAAATTTTTTCTTAGTTTCTTTCATTTCTTTAAACAATTTTATATCTAAAACTTTAACTTTTTAAAACATTTAACTTTAATTAATTATTAAATAATAATTATTATTATTATTATTGTTAATAATAATTTTAATCTATGCTTCATTTAATACTATAAAGAATTATACTTAAAACACTTAAAACTATAAGACGCAAAAAATCACACGCATGGGGAATTAAACCTTAGACGTTTTGAATTACACCAGCACACAAAAAAAATTTCGAGTGCAAAGACTCACACATGGTAGGTTCTCTTCCATGGGGTGTATCTAAAGAGAAAAAAGTAGTCGGACCAAAAGTTTAGTGCTGGTATTTTTTTTACACGCTTAGTAAGGTGGTAAATTCAGAGAAAATGATTTGCATAGTGATTTACCTATTTTTTATGTTTTAAACAGACTTTTAGTCCACCAAAACAACTATCTGATTTCATATCGGCTGGAAATTTGAATAAAGATTACTGAAGGCATGTAAATAAAGGCGCTCGCACACCTCTACTGCCTGCATTAGAGTAAGAGAGAAAAAATATGAAATTTGAATTTTCTGACTTATTTACTCTCATGTGTTACCATGACAACTATGCATGCATGGGCATGCATGCAGAGGTGTGCGAGCGTCTTAACAGAAACCCACGTCTGGCAGGCCGGTGCTGGGACAGGGGGCGGCAGCAAGGGGGGCGAATAGGTGAAAAATAATGTAAAAATTTCTCATTTCACACCGATTAAGACCTTTAGAAATCGAAAGTTAACATCTACACGAGTGTAAAAATGTGCGTCTGGCAGTTCTAGGGTGAGGCAAAGTATGACAGAGCTCGTGTTTTGACGTGATCTAATCATAACCTCAAAACTTAAGAAATGTAAAATAGACACATTATTATTTTTAAATATTTCTTTGGAAGAGAAAATTTTTTACTGTTTACTATTCATATTCATATTTCAATTTTACTTACAATTATTTTATACACATAATTTTCTTATATATAGAATTAAAATACTATTAGAGGGTAGCTCCATGCCTAAAAAATAAAAGTTGTACCCTAGTTCTTCGATTTTGTTGAAACTTCTAAATTTTTAAGTGGAATACATGCCAGTAAAGAGCCTCAATTCGATTTTAAAAAATTTTTTTAAATTTTGGATTTTCGAGGTTTTAAAAATTTTTTTTGAAATTTTGAAAATGGTATATCTTTAAGGAAAATAAATGAAATTTTCAGGGAATACTTATTGTTTACGGACAATTTAAGAAAATATTTTATAAAAAAATTTTTTTTAAACAAATTATTAAAAAAATAATTTTTAAATAAACAATTTTTTGAAAAGTGCCATTTTTTTAATAATAATAATGATTCGATTCCCACTTATTTCATGAGTATTTTCCAAAAAGAAAATCGATGGAGGATCTGAAACTTTAGGAGATATTGAATTTTTTATCCTTGCGGGCAACCGTAAAAAGCGCATTTTCCGGCTATACTCTACATACAAAGTAATGTTCCAAATCACCTATAAGTCGTAAATTTTAACCGAATTCGATTTTGCTTTTTAGATAATGTCAGGCTATAAATTCGTAAGAATACTGTGCAATTTTTAAATTTATATTTGTTTAAACAAATTAATATTATTATCAGAGAAAACCTGAGAGTACGCACGTAATGCAAAGCGCGCTTTCCTTTGAAAGTCTGCCCCCTCGCGGCCAAAAGTCCTAAACTTAGGAGGTTGGCTATATATATATATATATATATATATTGCCTAAATAGGTGAGGTTGCAGGGGCTTTCTATAACAGCTTTTTTTTATCGACAAGAGCAAAATGCACCATGTAAAATAGTGTGAAAACGTTGCGCGCGCAACGTTTTTACACTGATTTCGATGAAAAAAAAGCTGTTGTAGAAGCAGCCGCACACATGTGTCAAATGTAATGGCTAAGCTGAATTATAATCGGAACCGCTCGTGATCACTCGTAAAATGCAAGGAACACGAGGAATAAAACTGAACGAACTCAACTAATCTGATAATAGGCCGAAAAATGATTTTGAGTTCCAAAAGTAAATCTGTCGTAAAGCTGAGAATGAAAAAGAGAAGGGCAGTTTGTTCTTCTATTTATTCTTATACTATATCGATATAAAAATTATAAAAATAATTAATTTATTCAATAAGTAGAACAATAATAATAAAAATTAAAACAACAAAAATAATATAAATTAATTAAACTAAAAAGAAAAGTTAAATTAAAATAAATTCCTATTTTTAAAATAATTATTATTATGAACATTCCCAATAGAAAAATTAATTACTGTTTGTTAAAATTGATTTTAAATAAAATTTAATTTATTTTTGTTTAGTTTATCTCGAATAAATTTTGATACCGTAAAATTATTAGTAGAAAAAAATATAATTTTGCATCATCTATAATTATTTAATTATTATTAACTCCATGTTGATAAACACCAAATAATTCTATAGAATTAAAAATGCAGTTTTCAGGAAAACTATGCCTTTAAATTAAACACACTACACAATTTTTCAAATTAAATTTTTTTTAACTTTTAATTACTAAGTAATATTTTGGTTTTTAGTTGGAAAATTCTACTTTTTACAATCTACAACCTTTAAAAAATGTTTCATTTTTTTGGTTTTGTGAAAAAAATTTTTTTCGATTCTCTACTTCGACTCTAATTTCGGAAACCCTTGCAATTTAATTAATAAAATTTTAATTTTACCAATAAATAGTAATTTTTACTAACTTATTAGTAAAATGTATCAATTTATTAATTAGTAATAAATAAATTATAAATTAGTAATGGCTAAGCCGAATTATAATCGGAACCGCTCGTGATCACTCGTAAAATGCAAGGAACGCGAGGAATAGAACTGAAAAGAGGTTATGTCCATGTTTTGACATTTTTACAATTTATACAAGGTTTATGCAATGTTTTTTCTGGTTTTGATGCTGATAAAATTTTGTATTTACACCAAAATTTATAATAGTTTAATCTGATCTGATATATATTAATAAATTCCCAGGTTAAATACGGTTTTTTTGCCTATTTAAAATTTCTGGTTTCAAAACTTTACAAATTATGGCTGTTTTCGGCAATGGCTGGGTGTTAGCACCCGGTGTTAACAGTGGCGCTCACTCAGTTAAAATGAAAAATGTAATATTGCTGAACTGTGGATAGGACTTTACACTTGACGCATTGCAGAATGCGCAGTAGGGTGTCCGTAAGATACATGGGAAATTTATTTTTTCGAATTTCGTTTACGCCACCCCCCAGTTTGGTTCCAATAAAATAAAAAAAAATTTCCCAAAATTTGAAGCCGATTGATTAATATTAACACGTGCCAGTAATCGATCGAAATTTCCCATTGAAAATACATGGGAAAAATACACTTTTATAAAAAAAAATCATAACTTTTTTAATTTTTATGCAAAAAATTCTCCAGGTCATATTTGTCTTCATTTTTAGCTGCACTATAAGATAGCACTTCGATAAAAATTCAATTTTCAAAAATTTTTAAAATGGGTCATAAAAATGCACTACAATGTATCAGTGGTTTTATCACATAAATGTTGTCGGAAATTCAAAAAATTTTCTTAATCGGGGGTATTTCCGACCATTTGTCATGAAACTGATATCAGAAATAAATTTTTCAAAAATTTTTATCCAAAATGGCGGATTCAAAATTTTGATTTTCCATATTTTTGAAAAGAATTTCTAAAACAACGTCAAGGGCGATTTTTGGAATCGCTTTTTACGAATCTAATGTCAAAAATTTATTTTTAAAATTACCCGATCCAATATGGCGGGTTCAAAATTTTTATTTTCTATATTTTTGAAGTAAATAGTCTGAATATTAATTGATAGATTAATAGTTACAAGAAACAATTATTGGGATATTTTGGGAACTCTTTTTTAGAAATTTAACTTTTCATATTTCCAAGAATAATTAAAACAACTTAAGTAATTTGGAAATAACTCCATTTAATATATTTTAATTGTAGGAACTTTTACATTACTATTCTTTTGAAGACATAAAATTTTGTTTTTTACATCCATTTATGTGATAAAACCAATGATACATTGTGGTGCATTTTTATGACCCATTTTAAAAGTCCGACATTTTGAAAATTTTTGAAAATTGAATTTTTTTCGAAGTGCTATCTTATAGTGCAGCTAAAAATGAAGACAAATGTGACCTGGAGAATTTTTTGCATAAAAATTAAAAAAGTTATGATTTTTTTTTATAAAAGTGTATTTTTTCCATGTATTTTCAATGGGAAATTTCGATCGATTACTGGCACGTGTTGATATTAATCAATCGGCTTCAAATTTTGGGAAAATTTTTTTTATTTTATTGGAACCAAACTGAGGGGTGGCGTAAACAAAATTCGAAAGTCGAATTTTTACGGACACCCTAATGCGCAGGCGTTGAAATCTGAATATTTTTGTGTTTCTTTTCAACTCATTGTAATTACTGCCGCTTCGCGGTCAATTTTTTTGCTTCTTCTATTTTTTAAATTGTTTCTTTTATTTAATTTTAAATTGTTTATTGTAACTCATTCAAAATTACCTAATTTGTTATTTAGTTTCTTTAAAGTTAAGTTAATTAAAATAAAAATTGACATTTCATAATGATATTGAAAAGAGCGACTGTAGCTCCATCTTCTAAGTGTGAGTTTTTTTTTATGTTGACAGCAGTCACAACCACTGTCATAAGGTTGACATCACGAGCTATATTTTAAAAACAAACATTATTTATGATCATAAAAGTTCAAATTAATTGACTTACAATTAAATATATTATATGTAATCTTTTTTCATTACAATAATAAATCTGGGGATTAACTTATGTTAAAATAAAAAATTAGAATTGTTTAAACTTACAAATACTAACCGCAAGTATGTAAAATCCCTATTTTTTATTATCGCAAAAAATATTTTGCTTTATGATTTTATTAAAAAATAAACTACAATTAAAAAAAGAATCTCTTAATGCGGATTAAATATTTTAATTTCGATTAAATAATATTTTAATCCATTAATACTTTAAAAAACAATAAAATTAAAAAAATTTAAAGTGAGGAGATGACAGTCTATTATTATTAAACTTTTTAGACATATTAAATAATATTGTACAAAAATAAAGAAACAGATTATCAAAAATAAATATTATGCAGTGTAATGTTGTTTCTAAATATTAAAAAGTTCCATAAAATTACGAGAAACATTTGCCACTTTTGATTAATTAATTATAAGTAATTATTTAATTAAGAAATCAAAATTATAATTATTATACTTTTTTTTCTTTGAATTTCTGAACTTTATCATACATACCTTCTGCCATTTTTATTATCTCACTCCCTACTTTGACACTTGCTACGAATTTGTGTTAACACTAACAATTTTAGTGACATATTTCTAGGGAATTTCACGAAATTTTACAAAAAGTTGGTAATGTTTTGGTATGATTTTCTTAAAATCTAAAGGATGTTTCATAAGCTATCTCTGCTTAAAATCTTTGCATCAATAAAAATAAAGGGCTGACGGAATAAGCTAATTATAACGAATAGCCAAACGTACGTAAAAATAAACATTTTAAAACCGGGTGCGCACCACTGTTAACACCCGGTGCTAACACCCAGCCATTGCCGAAAACAGCCTATATACATCAAAATTTCAGATGCATTAATCGCCGAAAGACTTTTATTTACATTGTTCATATTTAGGTATACATTTTTCTAAAGAGAAATACATAAATTATACTATGCAACATAAACTTTCTGTACATTTACATTTTTTTACATAAATTTGTAAAATAACGTCTTTAAAAGTAGTGAATTTACAATCCCTTTTTATAGTGTCAATTTTACAATTTTCTGTAAATTTACTACATACTCTGAATGTAGTAAATAAATAGTCAAAATTATTACTGATTATTACCTGCTTTCAGAGTAGTGAATTTACAGAAAATTATAGAATTGACACTAAAAAGGGATTGTCAATTCGATACTTTTAGACGTTATATTACAAGTTTCTATAAAAATTGTAAATTTACAGAAAATTTTTTTATAGTGATACTTTAGAGATTTGAGCGTATTTAAATATTTACAGCAACAAATTGTCTTCAAAAAAGGAGGAATTAAAATTAGCAAATAAATATTGTATTAATAATTTTAATTCTCAACATTTATATCAGTATTTTTATACTAATTGCGATAAACACTTGCTATTGCATAAATTAGGAAAACATTTGAGATACAAAACTTTAGCACGGTGGCCACACATTGTCAGTAAAGTCAGGGAAAACAAATTTATGTCAGTGAAGTGAAGGAAATTCTAGGATTAAATGCTAGGTGAAAATTTTTTACCAGGGAAATCAAGCAAATTGATTTTTTCATATAAAAAGAATTTTGTCAGGGGAAAATAATATTAATGTCAGTAAATTTCAGGGAAATTGATAAACTGAAACTTGTGGCCACCCTGCTTTAGATTTTTTCTACTTCCATCAATAAATAATAATTTAACTTTATGGCATGTTGAATTAATTCACTTTAAATAATTAGATTATTGAATTTTTAACACTTGTGATTGCAATTTTTATAAATAATTGAATTTTAGAAAATTCTATGTTTACAACATGAAGTAGGATAAGGAGATGAAACGGCCTATATTTATTGGCCCCCAAATAGGGGGGTCAGAGTAGTGCAGTTTTCATCTCCCTACTGTCTCGAGCGCCCCTTGAGGGAAAATACAGAATTATAATGTATCGTCTGCTACACGGATGTTTATGACATTTATGAGATGACAGCTGAATGAATCGGGTTATATTTAAGGTTTGGGCGAGTTTTATGACTGAAATTGGAAATAAAAATGAAAAGTTAGTATAAAATAATAAATTTATGAGTAAATAATATTATGTTAATATTAAAATTCATTCTTGCTGTCATTTCACTACAAAAACATTGAGGTTATATTTATGTTTTTCTCCTTAGATCACGTGACCATTTAGTTTAAAAAATTACCACTGTGAGCGCTGCAACCAGTAGGGAGAGAAAAACCGCACTACTCTGACCCCCCATTTTGGTGTCAACTTTTTCTGCAATATACTGCAGGCGTTTCATCTCCTTATCCTCCTTCATGGTTTACAATTTTTGTGAATTCAAAGTCATGCAAAAAAATAATAATTACTAGTCCAGTTAAAAAAAAGTGAAAATTTTTTGCCTTTTGAGTTTCGGATTTTTCATTAAATGTTAATGAAAGAATAAATTAGTAATGTTTGGAATAAGTTTAAAATTAAAAATATTCTTAAAAAATAAAAATTTTATATCTGGAAATCAGGAAAAAACAATAATGAATTAAATATAAATTAGTAGTACTGTTTACTATAATTTGAATCGGTGACTGGCTTTTAATAATAAGTTTTACATTAATACATAACTAATTAATAAATTGATACATTTTACTAATAAGTTAGTAAAAATTACTATTTATTGGTAAAATTAAAATTTTATTAATTAAATTGCAAGGGTTTCCGAAATTAGAGTCGATGTAGAGAATCGAAAAAAAATTTTTTCACAAAACCAAAAAAATGAAACATTTTTTAAAGGTTGTAGATTGTAAAAAGTAGAATTTTCCAACTAAAAACCAAAATATTACTTAGTAATTCAAAGTTAAAAAAAATTTAATTTGAAAAATTGTGTAGTGTGTTTAATTTAAAGGCATAGTTTTCCTGAAAACTGCATTTTTAATTCTATAGAATTATTTGGTGTTTATCAACATGGAGTTAATAATAATTAAATAATTATAGATGATGCAAAATTATATTTTTTTCTACTAATAATTTTACGGTATCAAAATTTATTCGAGATAAACTAAACAAAAATAAATTAAATTTTATTTAAAATCAATTTTAACAAACAGTAATTAATTTTTCTATTGGGAATGTTCATAATAATAATTATTTTAAAAATAGGAATTTATTTTAATTTAACTTTTCTTTTTAGTTTAATTAATTTATATTATTTTTGTTGTTTTAATTTTTATTATTATTGTTCTACTTATTGAATAAATTAATTATTTTTATAATTTTTATATCGATATAGTATAAGAATAAATAGAAGAACAAACTGCCCTTCTCTTTTTCATTCTCAGCTTTACGACAGATTTACTTTTGGAACTCAAAATCATTTTTCGGCCTATTATCAGATTAGTTGAGTTCGTTCAGTTTTATTCCTCGTGTTCCTTGCATTTTACGAGTGATCACGAGCGGTTCCGATTATAATTCAGCTTAGCCATTACATTTGACACATGTGTGCAACCTCACCTATTTAGGCAATATATATATGTGACGCTCCACGGTGAAAGGGACCTTAGCTGCAATAGACAAATTTTACAGGAAAGGCATTTAAAGTAGAACCACTCTGATTGGTCAAGGCGTTCCAATGAAATTCAGCCCCACTACTCATTACACATTGATAGTTGTCCGTGTTACACGAAGTGCACGAATTGTACGTGCATGGCCAGTGTAGTAGTATTAGTAAGTAGAGGGGCAGATTTTCTGATTAACCACGTGTAAACATTGAACAAGCTCATTTTTAAACATTAATAATAAAAAAACCTGTAAGTAAAAATTATTTTTTACTTTTGCATATGAAAGAACAACTCAAAAACTATAGAATGACATAAGTAACTCAAAATTAATTTTTTTGCAGCTAAGGTCCCTTTCACCGTGGAGCGTCACATATATATATATATATATATATATATACCCGAATAAAAATTAAAATCGCCAGTATGTAGGGTGTATATTGGTTGGCCTATCTGGCGACATAGGCCTGCGAGTCAAATTCTACATAATATGTACGTAAGAATGTAACGCTGGACGTGACTAATTCTACGTAGGCCTAACATGGTAGAACCTACGTATCAGTTCTACTGTAGGTCGTGCATAGGCCACATGATGTAGGATCTACAGACGCTTGGCTACATCTACTCTATGTATGCCAGAAGATGTAGAGCCCACATAGCAGAAGTATATATGTTCTACGTAGGTCACGCTATATAGAATCTACGTAGTATTTTTCTGTAAGGTTTACATAGGTCTGACTATGTAGAATGTAAATAGAAATTTTGAATATATTCTATGTAGGCCAATTGTTATAAGATCTATGTAGTGCTTATAAGTACTTTCTACATAGATTTATAATCACACACAAGATATATATGAATGAATTTGAAACTTCTATAATTTTATCAGATAGTAATTGTTGACAAAAAATTTAAAACTGCAATGTTTATCACTTGGTAAAAATTATATAATTTAAATTACCATAAAAGTTAAGTAGGGATTTATATTTAATCTAGTTTGGTATTAACATTACATGCGGTAATTTAATTAATGTAGTTCTAATAAACAAACAGAAACTACAACTGGCTTAAGGAATAAAATTAAGACATGATATTCAATAATATAAGTATATATATAGATTTATTTAGTTTCAGTTATTCAGTCTACTATTCCTTAACAATTTTAATTATAAATTATATAAGTAGTTATTATATTTAATTTAATTATAATTATTTCATACACATACATTGTTTTACTTTATTGAATGAATGAAATTAATAATTTTCACAAAATATAATTAAAATATATATGTCTTTTAAAACTTTTTATAACACAAGAACACTTAAACAATTCACTTTGCAACAAATTGTTCACTTAAGAATATCCATTTTAATGTAACAATTCACGAAAAAACTCACTTCACAACAAAATATTAATTAAATACGCACTTGGAAGATGCATATAATTTTTACTCTTTGCTTGATCGATTAAGACTAAAATGGAAATCACAGAACCAGAGAAAACTGACTCACATAAGCCTAATACTTCAGCAAGTCTTTGTTCAAAAATGGTTTACAAAATTTGATAGCCGTTCGCCGTCCCCTCATGTCGTCTCGATATATAAACAGTCTAAAAGAAAAACTTATACGATCTTATATTACATTTCTAAGTATGAATGATTTTTGATAAATAATTATTTTATAAAAACTTATATATAATATGATTTTTAACTTTTTGACAGTCAAAATTTTGTAATAAAATTTAATATAAAAATATATTTCATTAACAGACAAATCGCTTCTTTTATTTTATTTTCAATCATTCTTTTCATTAAAAAGTCTTTGTATATCCTATATAAATATTACATCTATAGACCTACATAGAAAGGCCTGCTCATAACTTATCTTGATATTACGTCGGCTGTCCTGTATATTTCCTACATATGAATGCAGATGAAGATCCTACCTAGATTCAAAAATTAAATGCCTACGTAGAAAAGCCTATTCAAAATTTACCTCGACATTACGTTGGGTTGCCTATATATTTCCTAAATGTACATAACTAATGTAGATTCTACATAAATTTTATGTATATGGGCCTACATAGAAAGACCTACCCAAAACTTACCTCAATACTACGTTGGGTGACCTATATCTGTCAGACATAAGAATGCCGATACAGATCCTACATAGATACAACAATTACAGGCCTACATAGAAAGACCTACCCAAATATCACCTCAATACTACGTTGGGCGATCTACATCTGTTAGACATAGGAAAGTCGATGTAGATCCTACATAGATTTGCATTTGTA
The DNA here is from genome assembly GCA_032873175.1 of Leptopilina drosophilae. Classification (NCBI taxonomy): domain Eukaryota; kingdom Metazoa; phylum Arthropoda; class Insecta; order Hymenoptera; family Figitidae; genus Leptopilina; species Leptopilina drosophilae. The sequence goes on from CM065482.1 coordinate 25,527,807, forward strand.
GGCCTACATAGATATGTCTACACAAAATCTATGTAGGCACTACATCAAGAGGTCTATATCAATTGACTATAGAAAGGCCTATAAACATCCGTTGTAGATACTACATCTTACAGGCCTTCATAGGAAACTCGACGTACACTCTACATAAAATGTACATAACTTGGCTTACATAGGAGGCCTATTTTAATCCTACACAAACACTACGTAGTAAATACATAGGCCGTATTATTTTTTTAATCGGGTATATATATATATATATAGCCACCCGCGTGGAAATGAAAGCTTGGGCGAAATCCAGCAAAGTATGGGAAAGCTTGGCAAAATTCGGCAAAGCTTGGCAAAGTGTGGCTAATGAGCGTTTCCCAAGCTTTGGAATGTACATGATTAACAACGATTATTAAAGTACGCGGACACTTAGGAAAAGTATAGAAACAAGAAAATAGGTATGGGAAAATAAAAAATTTATTATTTTTTTATTATTTTTTTGGAAATTTGAAAATCTGAATTTCTGGAGCTTGGCAAAGTTCGGCAAACCTTGTCAAAGTATGGGAGAATAAAAAATTTTGCATTTTTTTCATATTTTTATAAAAAATTAAAAATCTCAATTTCTGGAGCTTAGCAAAGTTCGGCAAAGCTTGGCAAAGTATGGGAGAATAAAAAATTTATTATTTTTTTCTTATTTTTATGAAAAATTAAAAATCTCAATTTCTGGAGCTTGGCAAAGTTCGGCAAAACTTGGCAAAGTATGAGAGAATAAAAAATTTATTATTTTTTTCATATTTTTATGAAAAATTAAAAATCTCGCATTTTGGAGCTTGGCAAAGTTCGGCAAACCTTGGCAAAGTATGGGAGAATAAAAAAACCATAATTTTTTTTATATTTTTTTGGACAATTAATAATCTCAATTTTTGAAGCTTGGCAAAGTTCGGCAAAGCTTGGCAAAGTATGGGAGAATAAAAAATTTATTCTTTTTTTCTTATTTTTATGAAAAATTTTAAAATCTCGCATTTTGGAGCTTGGCAAAGTTCGGCAAACCTTGGCAAAGTATGGGAGAATGAAAAATTTTGCATTTTTTTCATATTTTTATGAAAAATTAAAAATCTCAATTTCATAAAAATAAAACAAAATTCCAAATTTTTTATTCTCCCATACTTTGCCAAGCTTTGCCGAACTTTGCCAAGCTTTGCCGAACTTTGCCAAGCTCCAGAAATTGAGATTTTTAATTTTCCATAAAAATAGAAAAAAATTCCAAATTTTTTATTCTCCCATACTTTGCCAAGCTTTGCCGAACTTTGCCAAGCTCCAGAAATTCAGATTTTCAATTTTCCAAAAAAATAATTTAAAAATTCAAAATTTTTTATTCTCCCATACTTTGCCAAGTTTTGCCGAACTTTGCCAAGCTCAAAAATGCGAGATTTTTAATTTTTCATTAAAATAGAAAAAAATGCAAAATTTTTTATTCTCCCATACTGTGCCAAGCTTTGCCGAACTTTGCCAAGCTCCAAAATGCGAGATTTTTAATTTTTCATAAAAATAGAACAAAATTCAAAATTTTTATTCTCCCATACTTTGCCAAGATTTGCCGAACTTTGCCAAGCTCCAAAATGCGAGATTTTTAATTTTTCATAAAAATATGAAAAAAATAATAAATTTTTTATTCTCCCATACTTTGTCAAGCTTTGCCGAACTTTGCCTAGCTCCAGAAATTGAGATTTTTAATTTTCCATAAAAACAGAAAAAAATTCAAAATTTTTTATTCTCCCATAATTTGCCAAGCTTTGCCGAACTTTTTCAAGCTCCAGAAATTCGAGATTTTTAATTTTTCTTAGAAATATGAAAAAAATGCAAAATTTTTCATTCTCCCATACTTTGCCAAGCTTTGCCGAACTTTGCCAAGCTCCAGAAATTGAGATTTTTAATTTTCCATAAAAATAGAAAAAAAATTCAAAATTTTTATTCTCCCATACTTTGCCAAGGTTTGCCGAAATTTGCCAAGCTCCAAAATGCGAGATTTTTAATTTTTCATAAAAATAAGAAAAAAATAATAAATTTTTTATTTTCCCATACCTATTTTTTTGTTTCTATACTTTTCCTAAGTGTCCGCGTACTTTAATAATCGTTGTTGATCATGTACATTCCAAAGCTTGGGAAACGCTCATTAGCCACACTTTGCCAAGCTTTGCCGAATTTTGCCAAGCTTTCCCATACTTTGCTGGATTTCGCCCAAGCTTCCTCTTCCACGCGGGTGCAACCACCTAAGCTTTGGACTTTTGGCCGCGAGGGGGCAGACTTTCAATGGAAAGCTGTATATATATATTTTTATATTTTATATAATAAATCATAAATTAACCAATAATATGTATACTAGAAATTATTAAATTGGGAAATTTGAACATTATTAGAGAAAAATAAATAACAATTAAATAAAATATTATATAATTATTTCTTCATATAAAGAAAATTACTTAATTATAAAAAACATTTCAAATATTACATTAAACATATTATTTTTTACATTCACTCAGAAAAAAGTTTATTCGAAACAACCAACTGAAAATTCCTCAAAAACTTATTGGAAATGTTCTTCTCACTGGTACAAATTCAATATGCAGTCAGTCTTACAATAAACACAATGCAATTACTGAACCATCACTTATAATTTTGTTTCTTCGATTTACAGATTTAACTAATTAATTTTACGCGAACGCGGACCCTAGACAAGTGAGACCGCCATTTTTAAATTCACACATGTACTTTTGGAGACAAGCAAATATTTTTGTTGGACTCAAATAAAATGAATTGGTTGAATCAAACAAATTTGTGCACGGAAAGAAAAATCAAGACTTTATAGCATGAAATAGACTGCTACTACTTTTGTATAAACTTTTCTAGCCAATGGAGCAAAGAATTGAGAATTTTTAGCGTCATATTTTTCCGTACTAAATATCCGTAGTACATATGCTTCTATAGTATGAAAAGTGTGGTTTAATAGCAACGACGCCACGCGGAGATTGCACGTAACATCGTCCTACTATGATTGTAGAAGTTCTATGCTTTTTCACTATCAGACTCTTGCAACTGGCGATTAGGCCACGCCTACCAGGCATATTTTTATTTGTTGCGCGCTTAACTTTTATATATATTCACCTGGGGCAAAATTCCTCAATTGTCCTAACTTAAAATTGAAAGTCTTCAAATCGGGTTGATTTTTGCACAAACTTTAGTACTATAGGGGAGTACTTTATCCACAAAATATTAAAATATTTTATTAAACATTGTAGAGGGGGGAGGGGGTTAAAGTTTTTGGTAACGTGTTAACAGTGGATTCTTATAGCTAATGTAGCTAAAAAACAGTAGAGTGGACAAAATTTTGCCCTATATGTTTTCGAAAGGTTTTTTCCTCCTCTTTCGAATGGTGTAAAAAAAAATTTTTTTATTACCAATTTAAGTTAATTTTTTCAAAATTAAAAATATTTTTGACTTTTTTTTGAAAATCGGCATTTTTTTTTCTTTTTTTTTTGCCTTAAAATAAAGCTTATTATATGTACTTTCCATACCCCTTTGGTAAAAAATGCCGTTTTTTTTTTGTTTTCGAATTATTAATTAATTAATTAATAAAAATTTGTTAAAAATTATTAAAAAATGAAATACTTTTTAAGCAAATAAACTTTTTTTAATTATGAGCTTATCATCGTAAAGCTGCTTAAATTCCGCATCCAACGAGCATAAATACATCTATTTTTATAAATAATTGTTTAATAAACAAATAATTGAAAATTTATTTATTAATTTTTTGAAAAAAAAACAATTTCTTTCTTCATTTTTGCTTTAAAATACAGATCAATATGTGTACATTCAATACCGGTTTAGGAAAAAATGACGCTTGATTAGTTTTCAAATAATTAATCATTTAATTAGTTAATTAACTCATTAATAGTAGTAAAAAATTACTAAAAAATTAAATATTTTTCAAGAAAATAAACTTTTCTTAATTACGAGTTTGTCATCGGAAAGCTTACCAAATTCTGCATCGAACAATCATAAACTCAACTGTTTTTTATAAATAATTATTAATTAAATAAATAATTTATTATTTATTTATTAATTTTTTGAAAAAGGGATATTTTTTTATTTTTCCTTTAAAATAAGGCTTAATATATTTACTTTCGATACCCGATTAGGAAAAGTTACAATATTTTTTGTTTTCGTATTATTTATTAATTAATTAATAAAAAATATTCATGTTGGATGCGGAATTTGTTAAGCTTTACGTTGGAAAGCTCAAAATTAAGTAAAGTTTTTTTTTAAATATTAATTTTTTTTACCAATTTTTATTAATTAATTAATAAATAATACGAAAACAAAAAATATTGTAACTTTTCCTAATCGGGTATCGAAAGTAAATATATTAAGCCTTATTTTAAAGGAAAAATAAAAAAATATCCCTTTTTCAAAAAATTAATAAATAAATAATAAATTATTTATTTAATTAATAATTATTTATAAAAAACAGTTGAGTTTATGATTGTTCGATGCAGAATTTGGTAAGCTTTCCGATGACAAACTCGTAATTAAGAAAAGTTTATTTTCTTGAAAAATATTTAATTTTTTAGTAATTTTTTACTACTATTAATGAGTAAATTAACTAATTAAATGATTAATTATTTGAAAACTAATCAAGCGTCATTTTTTCCAAAACCGGTATTGAATGTACACATATTGATCTGTATTTTAAAGCAAAAATGAAGAAAGAAATTGTTTTTTTTTTCAAAAAATTAATAAATAAATTTTCAATTATTTGTTTATTAAACAATTATTTATAAAAATAGATGTATTTATACTCGTTGGATGCGGAATTTAAGCAGCTTTACGATGATAAGCTCATAATTAAAAAAAGTTTATTTGCTTAAAAAGTATTTCATTTTTTAATAATTTTTAACAAATTTTTATTAATTAATTAATTAATAATTCGAAAACAAAAAAAAACGGCATTTTTTACCAAAGGGGTATGGAAAGTACATATAATAAGCTTTATTTTAAGGCAAAAAAAAAAAGAAAAAAAAATGCCGATTTTCAAAAAAAAGTCAAAAATATTTTTAATTTTGAAAAAATTAACTTAAATTGTTAATAAAAAAAATTTTTTTTTACACCATTCGAAAGAGGAGGAAAAAACCTTTCGAAAACATATAGGGCAAAATTTTGTCCACTCTACTGTTTTTTAGCTACATTAGCTATAAGAATCCACTGTTAACACGTTACCAAAAACTTTAACCCCCTCCCCCCTCTACAATTTTTAATAAAATATTTTAATATTTTGTGGATAAAGTACTCCCCTATAGTACTAAAGTTTGTGCAAAAATCAACCCGATTTGAAGACTTTCAATTTTAAGTTAGGACAATTGAGGAATTTTGCCCCACCTATATTATTAAAGTGGCTTTTTAAATTGCCAGAATAATATTCGTATATAAATAATTAAAAGTGCCTCTTTTATGTAATTAATATGTTAAATCTTTAAAGTAAAATATGTCTCTCAAATTTAAAGCAGAATAATAATATTTATAGATATAGATAGAAATTAGTACCTAACTTTAATTTTTTATTAATTTAAATTATAGCATAGACACATTATACAAAAATATTTTTTGAAATACGAGCAATAAACCGGCTATTGATAGGTCCTGAGTTTTGATCTCGAGCAGAGTTAATTAATAAAATTAAAGAATTAATTATCTATAAATTGTATTATCTCAAACATCTCCATTTAAAATTTTTAGCGTACAAATATAAGTCAAATTTAAAATTGAATTTCTTATTTTTAAAAATATTGCTTTTGAAAATTTTTCAGCACTATGATTGTTTTTCCAGAGAGATTTTTAAGAATTCGTATTATATTTATAAATTAATTGTAAAAATCATTTTCACAAATTACATATAAAATTTAAATTTTAATTAAATTTGATCAAAAAAATTGATTTAAAAAATTTAGCACTTTATTACATGATGTGATTGGTAACAACATTATCACAGTTATATAATTAAATAAAAACTTGTTATAAAAATTAAATAAATATAATTTTTATAAAATATGTGTATGCACAAGTAAGAGAACATTACTACCGAATCACGCACATTTGTATGTAAATACTCACTCACACTTACACTTACTTCAAACAGTATAGGTAGGCGTGGCCTAATCGCCAGTTCCAAGAGTCTAATACCGAAAAAGCATAGAACTTCTGCAATCGTAGTAGGACGATGTTACGTGAAATTTCAGCGTAGCGTCGCTGAATTTTAAGTATAATAAGTATACAATAAAAGGCTATATTGACAAACTTTATTAGCATTGAAAAGTTTCCTGGTAAATGGGCATTACGTTGTACTAAAATTACTCAAATTTTACGCCTATGTGTCATATAAAAGTTCTGTGCGTTAAATGTAAATCTTTCTATACTGTAAAAGGCTGATTTTTCTCTCCGTGTGTGTTGTGTCAAACAAATTGCATTTTAAACAATATTCTCTATTCAAAACACTAATTTTTAAAAATGAAAATGCAAGCCTTTGAAAGTTAAAAAATATTGACTGGTTCATGAAATATCTTAAAAAATGTGAGAGCATGTTTTTCTATTAGTCAATCGTTGATCAACATCTATCGTTCTCCCGCCTCCCTACTCTTTTATTTCCCCAGGGCCGAAATGTAACTTGAGCGGGGCCGTTTTTAAAACTTGAAATAATTTTAAAGACATTATTTTTATTATTAATATTATTATTATTGTTGTGATTATTATTAATATTATTATTGTTGCTATCATTATTACTATTTTTCACGTTTGAGAAGAGGAAAATACATTTATCGCATGCCCAGAAAAATTTCATTTCGCTGGGGTATGTCGGGCTCAGCACAAAGTGCAAGGATAAAAAAAACCCTACATACCTGCTTTAGGCAGTCACCAATACCTACTAAAAACCTCTTCTGATTCTACTAGGTTCAAAACCTTATATCCACCTACGGAACTACCTAGTGGCTTCAGACTTCGTAGATAAATGGTCCCATGTAGTCGCTTTCGTGACTCTCTCGTACCGCTCTTGTTCTGACCTGTTTCCTCTTTTTCCTTTATAAAGCCTTCTTTACTTCCTCGAGGGCAGTTCTGGAGACTTTGCATCCTCCTGATCCGGCGACATGCTAGATATTCTCCTTCTCGCCGAACTTTGCATGGCGTAAGAAGCAACATAGGCTCTTCTTACAATCTGCTGTCTTATGGCCGTCTTTTCCTCACTTGAAGCACGCAGCCGACCTATCTACTGCTTACCTATGTGGCCACAGTCAAGATACCTATGACACCTTGTTACCATAGTTCTTCTTCTTATCTTGCAGGAGACGAACCCAGCTTACAACTATAACGTAGTTCGCCGGTCCGCCATCTGCACCTTACGTTGGTCTCTAATGACCACTTTTCGTCCGCTTCTGACTGTCCAAGACAACGTTTCTTAGCATTGCTGCGTTGAAACGGTCGCGTCTCATACTTCAGTCTTTGCATGCTTCTTCTGACCAGGTTAATCCCTGGTAGAACTTCTCATCTTTTCTGGTCGCTGCTGCGTGCTTCTCATTCACATCCTGTATGAACAGTGTTATGCTTCTCGCAGTCCATCCTTGATTGTCATATGGACATTCCTCTGGACCTCATAGGATTTCAGCATCTTGCAGACTTCATCCTCCATTTTTAAAATGCTCACTGCCTCTTCCTCCAGTAGCTTGATGCACTCCTCTCTATCTTCTTTACAGCTAGCAATGTCAATCGCAGAAGCATTACTGAATACAGAAATGCAGCTAGCTTGACTCGTTACGCTGCTCGTACTCCCTCTATGGCACTATCTATGGTACTTCCAAGGCGTTGTTGCCCTCTTGCATCACATCGTCACGATAGGCGCTCGACGATCGGAACCAGTGAGGGATTTAACAGTAGCATTATCCCGCAGGTACTCTTCTTCGTTTTTACAACCGCTCATGACGGATGTTTTCTTGTTTGCTGGTTTTGGTCCGCGTCGAATATTTGATTTCCTCGATATCACCTATTTCTAGGAAGCTAACCTATTCGCCACCTGGCACGCATCCGATAGAGGATAAAATTAAACTGCAAGTCTGGAAAAGCTATATATTTATTTATTATTGTTTTTTCTTTATTTATTTTTAAGTTGAAAAAATTTGGTTTTTATAGACAGATTTAAATTTATTTAAGTTGAAGTAATACTTTTTTCTGTATAAAAATAATCAACAAATATAATAATAATGTCTCTAATATTATTTCAGGTTTCATGAACCAGTCAATATTTTTTATCTTTTAAAGGCTTAAATTGAAGCTGAGGATTCAAGAATTATGCTACTAAAATTTCAAAATTTTCAATACATTATTAAAAAATGTGCAGCGGTTTAAACTTCATGTACGAAAATGGGAAAATTATTGAATTTTTTCCAAAAATTTTATATCATATAATTTGTTTAAAGGTTTAAAAAAATTCAAATTAAATATCATTAGACTTATAATTTAATACGCTTTAAAACAGTCTAGGCCTGACATCTCTATCTTTTTCCTTCAATTAAATATCTTGATTTAAAGTCAGCTCTGACTTTTCACTTCCAGCAAGTCAATCGTACTGATAATTTCCGACGGTAGTGTATGTATACTCATTTGGGTCTCCCGAAACTGACAAAGTTTTACAAATTTTTAAAAATATTCATTATTTACTTTCAACGAGAAAAAGTATAAAAGTTTTGAGTTCAGCAGAGTTGCAGTGAGAAAGTTGTTCCTTGCTATTTCCATTCTTAACTGCAAGGACACTTCCAGTGTTTCTGTGAACCTAAAATTTTATGTTCTCCAATCACTAAAAATTCTTTTAAAAAAACTTTTTATTCTTTTTTATTTTAGAAAAAATTAACTGGGTGATATTTTTGTACATAGAAACGACAGAGCTCCTTGTAGAGAAACTTGCATAACAGAATCACTCACCATTGTACCATATACATGTAAATTGTATCATTTAATGATAGCGGAACCGAAATTACACCAACTAATGTTACGATATAAAAACGGGTCGCTGACTTTAGATGGCTACTTCAACCGATGTGCATATTTACAATACTATATATATGCAAGTACATCTAATCTCTTATGCTGATGATATAAATATTAAAATAAAGAAAAAAATTATTGATGTTAATGTCAAGATTACGTGCTTCTCATAATCACATGCACTTTATGATTTTTTTTCTTTTTTTAGTACATTTCTCTTTGAACGTCTAACGAACATTATTTTTTTGGAATTTATGAACAGCAACGGTTTAAATACATTTTTAGTTTGCTTGCTCTACTTTTCTTCTTTTTTCTTCAATTTTTAATTAAAGGAAAATTATGTTTAATAATATATATACCCAGATAGCCAAGCGTACTAATCATTATTTTTCAGTACAGCGTATTGGTATCGTACTCATATTGTACTAGCACAAAATAATAAAGTATGTACATACCAGTACGATACTAGTATAATAACGGTATGTCATTCGGATAGAATTATAAAATTGCCAAAGTACTTCGTACGAGTATAACACTAAGTACAATACTAGTACGCAAAACTAATTGAGATTTTAGGTTATCAATTTACAATGCTTTTCCGCCATTATCTGTACGACATACCAGTACAGTACCTGGTACAGTGCGAAGGTACATGGCTGGTACAGTACTAGTACGCTGGTTATCTGGGTATATATATATATATATATATATATATATATATATATATATATATATATATTTATATATATATATATTTATATATATATATATATATATATATATATATATATATATATATATTTAATTATATATATCCTGTTTTAGAAAGCTTTTAATGCTGATCTTCAGTTTAATATTTTCTAAAATTTTTTTTATATTTATATTTATAATATTTCTCTCTACTTGTGGTAATATATACAAATAAATCTGACTTCTATTGATGGATTCCTATATAACATAACCTTTATTATGACTCTTTACAGTAATAAACTTTTATCATACGAGTATAGTATTTTTTACTACCGTAGCAAAATAAATTAAATAATTTTTTACATACTTTTTTATTCTGTCCGTGTAAGTTTACAACTGAATATCGATTTGGTTGCAATATTACTATTAATCGTAATAAAAATGTAGTCATTCGGCAGTGTTAAAGGATGAATTGGGTTTAGTATACAATTTATTATAAACGTTATGTCTCATGCGCGGGAATTGTTATAGAACTAAAAATTTCTCTATTTCTAAAAGCTATCTATTAACCTAATTACTTCTTTTGTTAACGGTGTTCGATGGTCTCTTAAATTTCTCGATTATGTGCGACTAACAGTTATCACCCAACAAATACGGCACTGATCGGTTTAAATGACGTAAAATTGGTAAACACTCATTTTCAAAAAAATTTCCCTCTGTTTGCAGGCACTTTTTACAAAATATGACAACGTACATTTGACACAAATGTTTTTAATTGTCTGAATTCAGAAGATTTTGTTAATCCATACAGAAACACGGTTGCATCATTGAAAATATCATAGCAGTGTAATGCGAATTTTTTTGACAGCTGAGCCTTTACGCTCCCTGCTTGCTTCTGCCCTCTACTGGTAAAATGGCTGTAACACACGTCTTGCTGCCTGTCATTACATTACTTTTGTATTTCCAATCCTGAAACTGCGTTTCTGCATGGATTATTAAAATCTTTTCAATTCAGATAATTAAAAACATTTCTGACAAATGTACGTTGTCAGATTTTTTAAAAAGTACTTGTGTGCAGGGAAACACTAGTTCGAAAACGGTTGTTTACTAATTTCACGTGATTTCAAACAAGCAGTGCCGTTTTTCTTGGGCGATAACTGTAAATTGCACATAACCTACAAATTTTAGAGACCGTTGAACACTCTTAAATCAATTTTATCTAATCTATTCTACTAGTAGTAAATACATTTGTCTTCACATGTGGTTTACAAAAAGTCTTCTCTAACAGGTTCTCTAGAATAAATGTATTAATAATGAAACAAAAAAATTCAAGAAAACAAATTATTAATTAACAAAAATATGAATAATTAATAGTAGTTACTTTATTAAGAAAATATTTCAAATAATGAATAAAAATACCAAATAAAATTTTTTTAGTATCGCCCAAGTAGAAATGTCCAGAAGTAGAACGGAGTTCAACACCGGCATGATTCTGACTTTACTAACCGATGGTACTGACTCTCGGAACTCGATAAGTACTGCAACTTAATTGACTCTAAAACCAAATCAGTACTATGTCGTAGTTAAAAAAGTATAATATTAAAATCAGTGCTGTCAGAAAACTGGCTTAACACCAAATCAGTACTATGTCGGAAGAGTTGAAAAGCAAGCAAAATTTGTTCTAATGCACGGAAAAAAATTTTTACTGAGGGGAACATTGGAAATCATTCACTGAATTAGTTGAATAGATTCTTTATGTTATTTATTTTCGAAATTAGCTAATTTCGAAAATAAATAACATAAAGAATCTATTCAACTAATTCAGTGAATGATTTCCAATGCATTAGTCAAACTGTTTCTCTGATATAGAGAAAATGAATTTCACTGGTCAGCCATATTGGAAATATTTGACAGTTTACCATTCTCATAGAAATTTCTCTAAAATCACAAATGTCAAATTTACATTTATTACCTCTAAATACGTATTAATTTACTAATTTTACATTTTATTAGTTATAATATAAAAAATATAATTAATAGAATTTGAATATACACTGAAAAAACCTAGTCTCAAAATGAGTATCATATGCTACTCATTTTGAGTTGCAACAAAAATGAGACTCTTAGGTGGCGCCACGTTCTATGGCGTTTAACATAGTCTCATTTTGAGATGCAACAAAAATGAGACTGAGTTTTTTGTGTGTACGCTTTGAACATTAATTTAAAAATGTTTTCATTCAAGTGTTATTTTGAGGTTATGTTGTTTTCAAAAGATAAAGCAAGAAATATCATTTTTGCTGGATCAGCGAAAATGGATTATCGATGGAGCCAAATCAGTGAAACTTATAGCTATTATAGTGATTGTTATCTCTACTTTAGTAGAACTTTTCTTAGCGTGTGGCATTAAACATTAGACCGTGGCCACTATTAATAACCACATTATTAATAAATAATAATATATAATTATGTTAATTATAATAATAATAAATTATTAATTAATTATTTTTCCTATTAAAAAATATAATTTTTTATTATTATTTTAATAAATAATTAAATTATAAATAATAATAATTTAGTCATTAATTTAAATAAATAAAATAATTAAAAAAACTAAGAAAAATATTTTTTTGGAAAACTTATTTCAATAAAAGCAATTCTAATAATTATTTACATTTTTATCGATACTCATAAGAGTTTATTTACTTTAGAAATGTTAATAATAATTATTAGTTTTCAATATATATATATATATATATATATATATATATATATATATATATATATATATATATATATATATATATATGGGGAAATCTCACCAAGTGGGGACTTTTTCTTTTAAAAAAATTTTATTTTCAATTTAGTGGCACATTGTTTTTTACCATAAATTATTATTTTTCGACCAAGTAGAAGTATATTTTAACTGGCGTAACTTATATTTTTTAATTGCTACTGTATTTAAAATATATTATTCATATTTTTGGTTAAGAGTGCAGGTTAAACTTACTTCTAAGAGAAAAAAGTTACAAATGAAGATTGTAATTCCACTACTCTTGTTTTTAGATAAAACAACGTGAGCATGATTAAAATAAATTTTTATTTTAAGGAAAGAAATTAGTCTTATTTTAAGTAAAATAATTTTTTTAAATTAATTTTCAATTATTTAAAATTTTTTTCAAAATAGGGATGGATACCACCCTATCAGTCACTTCACTTATTCTAAAAAATTTAATATATTTTAAAACCCTTCAAAACACATTTCCTTTTATTTACCTGAACTTACATTCATCAAAAATCCACCCGCAATATAGTTCAAATAAATGTTTTTCAGCAATGGCCCTATAAACAGAGTAACTAATATATTTAGGTGAAAAATTATTTAATATCAACCCCAAATATTATTTTTAGGGGTGAGCATTTTGCACATATATTTATTTACACTAAAGCAAGATATTACGCGAAGGTGTATCCATTTTTTTAAAAGTGATTTCTTGTGCTCGTCGAAAAACCATATTTTGACAACGAGTTAAGCTCTCGTTGCGCGTTTTCCAAGGCCGATTTCATAGATGTATCAAGTGGCACAATGTTCTACAACCCAAAATTCTTTTTCTGAATACCTAAAAGTGTAAATAGTATATGAGCGAATGTTAAATGATGATCGCTCAACGAGTATTATAAGAAAATTAATGATTTTTAAAGTTTGGTGAAAATACAGTTACATTTATTAAGAGCTCATTATCTGGAATATTATAATTGGCACACTTGTCCAATTTATATTTTTCTAATCTTCACAACCCATGGATGAATGACGAAAAAACATAAAAAATAAATTGCTCAAAAAGTTATCGCTTAATAAAAATTCGAATAAATGCGAGTTACGCCAGGAATTTATCAATTTCTACGATTTTAATGAAGAAATCAGTTGCACAAATCTTTAATTTTGCCTAAAAACAATTATTTTTAAATCTCATACTCGTGAAAGAGAGTTAACAAAAATATATAAATGTGAATTGGCAATATGGAAGCTTTTTGTGGCACCGATATCTCAGTACCCAATTTGTCCCCATTTGGTGAGATTTCCCCATATATATATATATTTTTTTTTTCATTTATACTGCTGTCCTATGGCCTTACGCTCTCGACAAGAGTCCCTGCTGATACTTTTTTGGATTAAGCATAACCATACTACAAATATTACCAAAATTTAACCTAATGCGCCTACAGTGCGACTTTCGAAGATAGGAGTACTCGCATTTTGCCTGGACCACCCGTAATTGGGTTTTCTCGCCAGAGAAGAGGGAAACTGTAGAAAAATCTCTTCTGAGTACAACCGGTTTATCGACAGTCTAGTTTCGGCGGTAGGTATCGGACAATAATCGACAATGCACACCGTCGCACCTAGACGTCAAACCTCCCGCACGGAATATCTCACCTGTCGGAAAAAATCCCAGGCTGACGGAGGGCGCGAACCTCGCTCGCACCACCCGCAAAGCCGGAGCTCCAACCAACTGAGCTATTCCGTCGGTTAGTATTCAATATATTACTCATTGAGTAATCAAATAATTTTTATTTGTTATATATGTTATAGTAATCAAATAATGAGCTTTAATATGAGCTTGTAAAGGTAAATTTTGTTTTAGAGAACGCAAAATGCTTCAAAAAGTACTTTGCAAATTTGTCAAATTTTATCTGCGAATTAGTAATTAGGAGGTGTTTTGCCAGTAATATTTTAATAATGACCTAGTACTGACTGTCGGTATAGAATCATTACTGGACAGCTTTACCAGCCAGGGTTTTCCCAGTACTGACTTAAAACTGGAGTCAGTACTGCTATACTAGTCGTCAGTTCTATGCTAGTATTATATTTAAACTTGGGGATCGTTGCTATTTTTGTGAATAAATAATTTCTCTTTTTATAGTGAACATTTTTTTCAGGACAGGAAAATATTTTTAACTCTTAACGTGTATGTAAAACAAGTACTGTTATAATATTAGATATATAATATTAAAATTATACGTATCTTCACCTTAATCTGCAAACCTTGGAACTCCATTTAATGCAACTTTACAGGAAAGCAATGAAACTGTTTACAACCATTAGATTGGGTATTTAGGAAAAAGTATGGATTTTTTTAGGTGTTGAGGGACTCATTTTGCATATTAATATGAAATTTTGTAACTTTATTCTTTCTACAACTGCTTATTCTTTCAATTATGGAGTTTCGAAGTTAGTACTTGATACAAATAAAAAATTTCAGAAGTTACGAGATTAGTACTTTGAACGAATGTTAATTTGAACTATTTCAATCGGGCATATTTATGTGTATAGGGGAGACCGGGGCGTAATGGATCACTTCAGTTTATTCAAAAGTGGTAAATCAGAGTAATTTGGGTTTCTGATCAAAATATTGTACTTGGCATATTGTAAGTTTGTACCAAGTTTTATTGTTATTCATTTATTATTGTTAAAAAAAGGTAGAAAAAGTGATTTTGACGCTTGAAAGTAAATTTTTGAAGTCTTTGTTGTTTTATTATGTCTTTTTCAAAATTACTTGTAAAAAATTTTTGTATATTAGGTTTTGAGCTTTAAACATTTGTTCTTAAAGAACAATTTACAAGTTTTGTTTAATACTTACGGTATTGATAAAAAAATAACAAAATTTTGAACAAAAACCTCCCGGGCGTAATGGATCACTTTGGCCGAGGCGTATTGGCTCGCATATTTTATTAAGAAAAACCCATTACACTGAAAAAACCTAGTCTCAGAATGAGTATCGTACGCTACTCATTTTGAGTTGCAACAAAAATGAGACTTTTAGGTGGCGCCACGTTCTATGGCGTTTAACGTAGTCTCATTTTGAGATGCAACCATATTAAGACTAGGTTTTTTGTGTGTATATTTAAAATATTAATAAAATGATAACCAATGACAACCCTTTATAAAAAAATAACTGTAGAATAGATTTTTTAAGTAAATAGATTTTGAATTTTGCTACAACTTTTAAAAATTTGAAAATTGCTTGCAAATGTTAAAAGTTTAAATTAAATATGTTCCATTTTCAATATTCTTTGTTATAAATGTGCAATAGAAACTTCAGGTAGTGATCCATTACGCCTCGGCCCGAAGCGAACACACAAAAAACCTAGTCTTATTATGGTTGCATCTCAAAATGAGACTATGTTAAACGCCATAGAACGTGGCGCCACCTCATTTTCAAGTCTCATTTTTGTTGCAACTCAAAATGAGTAGCGTACGATACTCATTCTGAGACTGAATTTTTCAGTGAAATGGCTCACCTTGCAATTCTCCAAAATCATTGTTCTAGAAAAAAAGTATAAGTGATATTAGGCCATTTTTTCTTAATTGAAAGCTGAGATATAAGGCTAAGTTTTCCACGTGATGGAATTTATATTAAAGCAAGAATGACAAAGTTAAAAAACAAAAAGTGAAAAGTGATCCATTACGCCCCTGTCTCCCCTACAACAACAAAAATATTAGGGGAATAGGTTCGGTTGTGGGCATAGTATCGTTTTTGACTCATAATTTGTGTTCTTGTAGATATTAAGGTACTTGAAGTTTTAAACGTTTAAAAAACGAAACATGCAAACTCTATTAGACCAATTTTTGATTAATACAAACTTTAAGGATATGTGACAGAGAATAAGAAAAATCATTATTTGCATGTTTCGACTTCCGCGAAACCCCCAAATTGGACCTTACCACACAAAGAAATATAAAATCTTCGTTTGAAGTGGAAATGAATTGGAAATTGTTCACTGATTTTTCCTAAACGCGCTCAAAAAATTTCGCTGAAAAATAATTTGGGGGCGGATGTTTAAACGAAGATTTTAAATTTCGTGGTATGATAAGGCTCATTATGCCGGCCCTCCGGAAGTCGAAATGAATTGGAAATTGTTCACTGATCTTCCCTAAACGCGCTCCAAAAATTTCGCTGAAAAATAAATTGGTGGCGGTTGTTTAAACGAAGATTTTATATTTCTTTGTGTGATAAGGCCCAATTTGGGGGTTTTGCGGAAGTCGAAACATGCAAATAATGATTTTTCTTATTCTCTGACACATATCCTAAAAGTTTTTATTAAAAAAAATTGGTTTTATAGAGTTTATATGTTTCGTTTTGTAAACGTTTAAAACTTGAATGACCTAGATATTAAGCAAACATAAGTAAATGTAATCAAAGCTAGGAACCTTAGCTAACTACTCGTGAAGAAAATAAATTGATTCCGTTGACTGGAAAAATTTTATTAAAAATTCAATAAAGTGGTCATTTTTCTAACAAAGAAAATTTTGGCTCGGTTGTGGGCAGGGGCGCAGAGAGAAAAACCAGGCCCGGTACCAAAAAAATAAGGGCCCATATACACCTATATGCTTAAAAAAAACTTATAACAAATTAACATAGTGACATTTTTTATTCTTTCAATTTAATTGTTACATTCGTGCTTTTCGTGCTTTAGTGGAAGCAAAGGTTCTTATTAGGATTCCAAAGTCCAATTTCCTAGCTAAAGGTATACGAAGTGTAGCTAAATCAGAAACACGCAATTGTGAAGAACTAGAACGGTGGTAATTTTTTACTCTCGAAAGCACAATAAACGAACTTTCAACACTAGCTACCGTAATGGGTATGGTTGTGAATATTCGCAAGGCGATACAAACATTGGGAAATAAAGTTTTAAGGTTTAGAGAAGAAATTGAATTCAGTAATTCCATAGGAGAAAGGTCCGCCTTGAAATTAGCTTTATAAATTCGTTTTAGATGATCTACTTCACACTCCAAGTCTTCAGAAACATCAACATTGTAGTTTTTAATAAACCTGCAGGCAGCTTTTTGAAGTTCAGTTTCATCTAATTTTGTAACATTCCACAAAAAAGAAAAAATTGTAATTTAAATTTTTGATAGCAGTAAATCGTTTGGTTATTCCTCCAATAACCGAATCGACAATAACGAAAAATGAATTTATTTTAAAATAAGTTTCATTTTTAACATTTGTAGAATTTCCATCTGGATTTTCATCAAAGTTTCTCTTCCGTTTTCTTTGCGGGCTCACAGGAAATGTTGTCAAAATGTTACTTACTACATTTGCAACTGTTTTGCATTCTTTAAAAATTCCATCCCATTGGTTTCGAATCATCTGTAAATTAGATAATAAACTTCTGAGATTCTTAACTTCAACATTTATTGTCGCATTTTTGGCCTGCAGAACAACATTTCTTTGATTGATAATAGTGAGGATCTTGAACAAAATTGATGCCATCAGAATACATTCGACTTTTCCCATATAATTCAAGATGCTATTCATATCTGAACGAGTCTCTACAGTTAAATTAAGTTCTTTTATATCTTCTAGTGCTAATCGAAGTTTCTGAAGATGGTTTCACAGCTTCTATTCTAGCAGACCACCTAGTATCTGAAAGACTGTGAAGAGAACCAGATACAAATTTCTTCAGAATTTCCCAACGTTGAGTGCTGTCGCTAAAAATGCACGGAAAAAAATTTCAGGACGCAAAAGAGCAATATTGGGAATATAATTAAAATAAAGAACAACATAACCAACGTTGTGAATTAAACTTAACTACATTAGACAAAAGTTTAGCCAATTCAGTGATAGTGAGCTTTGGTTGAGTGCAATTCGTCAGCCATATTGGAATTACTGACAGCATAAACATCAACTTTTGAGTTTTCAGTTTTAAAACATAGTATTAATTTCAATAATATACTTTAAAATTTTTGTAATTTGAAACATACGATTGATAAAAATTAAAATGAGCATTTAATTTTACTTTTTACGCAATTAAAATTGGTTCTGTCATAGGTTGTTTTCAAGTAAAATTCAATATCGCCATTCTAACGATAATGCCAATATCGCTCGCTCGTTTTTGACGAAATGTTTGGCTGTTATAGCGAAAAATTTCTCCATTTCAGTTGTACTTTTTTTCCGTGTGGTGTAATATTTTTGAACGTTAGTTTTTGAAGTTAGTGGCTGCTGTACAATACTTGGCACAATCAACGCCACACAGATTTAAACTATGAGTAGCACAAGCCTTTGGATTTTCTTTAAGAATTCAACTTTGAGCTCCTTCACAATCACCTTTAATGTTGCTGGCATTATCATATCCCTGTCCACGGCATTCGGACAAAAGAATATTATAATCTTCCAATGTTTTTTTTTAATTAAATCATATTCATTTTTTTATAGTCTACGAAATCTAAAAATCGTTCTACGATAGTGTAATTTCTTTTTTTTTAGAGTTGAAAAAAGATAACGTAAGATAAATGTTTTTTGCTCTGTATGCGATGAATCTGGTGTGGCATCCAGAATAATGGAAAAGTATTTAGCACTTTCTCGTTCTTTTAATATGACTGATTTTACATGTTGACCGCAAATCTCAATAAATTCGTTTTGAATTTCAGGTGAAAGATAATGCACCTGCAAACGTTTGTTTAATTGTTGTGAAATCTTTACTAATTCCAAATGTTTGCGTAATATAGAATCATAATGGCTTATGAGCTCTAAAATCCCTTAAAAATTTCCATTGTCACGTTCTCCGAGAAGATAATTTTTTCCTCTAAAAACTAATCCTCTCTCGTCTAGAAATAGTATAGTATCCAAGATACGTGTCAAAATTTCATGACATTTTTTCGTTTCGTTTATTATTTCTTCACAAAGGAGTTGATCAATTAAAGTTTCATTTTGAATCCGAGCTTCTAAAGAACGCCATTAAACGTAACAGTTAACATGATCTTAACTATTCTCATGCGATGTAAATTTTTGATAAAGTTTTTTCCAATTCTGATCTTTTGAATATCCATCAGGACCGCAGAGACGAGAACAATTCGGATTTACACTCAACAAGCGACATGGTTAACAATAAAATGCACATTTACTTTGACTCCAGACCAACCAATCGCGCTTTTTTTCACCATTAAGCAAGTTTTTAAATAACAATGAAGTAGAAAATTTTTCATTTTGTTTATGTCGAGGAAAAGAATCAGGCAGTTTTTCGTGACCGTGACGTATAACTTCATTAACAAGATTGGGCTGTAAAAACTCTATGTTTATACTACCAATATCAAAATCGTTGTTCTAATTGTTCTGCAAGCTCGGATTTTGCAACTGAAATATTTTTAATATCCAATGTATTTTCAGCATCATTGCTTGTCACTTTTGCACTTTTTTCTTTTTGACATTCTTCTGTAGAGGAAGTCAAACCGTGAATTTCCATCTTGGAAGGATTCGAAATAATTAACTCATGGCTAGGATCAGCGATTGCACTCTTATTGTTATTAACAGAATCGTAGATTTTACTAATATTGTTCGAGTAATTTTTCGTGCCAATATTAAAAGAAGTAAGAGTTAACTGTCGCTTTTTTGCAATCTCCTCATTTTCTTCGCGTTCCGTTTTCTCTTTGCGCTTTTGAGCACCAGATTTATGTTGATATGACATTGAATTTACTTATAATTTTACTTAGTTTTACCTAAAAGAGAAATAATTACTGTACTAAGAACAGGTGTTATAAAAGAAGATTCTAAAATATTTAAAAACAGATAAAACTTATTTAAGTTTAAAAACAAATTTTGTAAAATAACTTTATATATATATAATTTTCTTACCAATTTAATATAGGGTTTAATGAACAATATCTGTAAACATATTTTAACTTAAAACATGTGACAATGAATCATTTTCATAATTATTTTTAGAACACGTATTTTACAAATGCTAGCGACATTTTTATCCAAAACTTTTAAATAAAATTATTGATAGAAGAAGATACGAATATATAGTAAATTTAAAAATAGCACTTTACACAAATGATTGAAATTAACAAAATTTTCACTTTTTTCACATAAAACATATAGGCTTATAAGATAGGCTAAAATATCTGAAGTCTAATCATATAAATTATTTTTTAATCTATTGTAATTTTTCCTAAAAATATTCAAAAATTTTATTATTTTGGTATTTATGATAAAGTAATTTTGATATTGCTTTTGAAATGTTGAAAGAGAAGTACATAAATTTATTTTGTTGTTTTGAAAACTAATGTGGGTTTTTATATTAAAATTTTGAATTTTTACATTTTAGGTGTAGTTTTTTCTATTTAATAAAAAACAAAGGGTATATAAGCAATGTTGACATTGTTTCTATGTTATTGTAGCAGAAGTAGATAAATTTATTGTTTTGTTTTAACCCATTTAGTCCCAAATGTCCGTTTTTTTAGTACAACTTCGAGCTTCCCGTTCTACAAATTCCGGTTTTAAAAAAAAATCGGGACAAAGGTTTTCTTATGGATTTGAGTGTTTTCTTTCAGAATCTGGAGAAAAATTTCAATTTCGACTTAATGATAAAAAGTTATAATTGTTTAAACAAAAAAAAACCGTTTTTTGTGTTTTTTTTTTTAAATGCAGATTATTTAATTGAAATCGGCTTAGGAAAAATCTGGAACATCAAAATATCGCGTCCAAAATGTTAGGACTATCAAATAGACATACTGCCAAAAATAATTCTTTACAAATTTCAAAATGGCGCCTCAATAATGGCCGCCAAAATATGCAAATTTGGAAAAATAATTTAAAAAAATTTTAACTCTACATTTTTTTTACTTTTATGCTTCATTTAAATAAAATAATGCTGCTTAAATAAAAATATTGTTATTTGATGTTATTTAACAATATTATAAACAATTATTATAAACAATTTGTAAACTATGAGTCAAAGTGGATGTAAAAAATTTATTTTCATCAATTCTCTTTTTTGGGTAAGGTAAAAATGGATATTGAAAGTAAACAATTTAATTCAAAATTATTTTGCAATGTTTAAGAATGTTATAAACAATTTTTATAAACAATTGTCATAGAAAAATTAAATAGAATGGTAGAAATTTTATTTTTTAAATTTTATTATGCTCTCTGGTTATCAAAATGTTGCATAAGGGTTAAACTTTCATTTGACATTATGTAGCAATATTTAAAAATGTTATAAACAATTTTTATAAACAATTTTCATAGAAAAAGAAGTTTAGAGTGAAAAGAAATATTTTTTTTCACTATTCACTTGGTTTGTCATTAGAATAGATATTTAAAAGACAAATCTTTGTCTGTAATTATTTAAGATTTGTTTACAATGTTATAAACAATTTTTATAAAAAAAGATGTTCAGAGTGGACAAAAATATTCTTTTCTTCACTACTAACTTTCTTTTGTCATTAAAAGTGGAAACTAAAGTATTGATTGTTTATAAAAAATTTGTAAACAATGTATATAAATTTTGTAAACAATTCTTATAAACAATTTGCTAAATATGAAGTACCATCATGGAAAAAAAGCATTTTTTTATTATATAATACCTTCTTGTAATCAAATTCTTTGTTATAGATATAATCTTTCATTTAACATTATTCAGCAATTTTTAACAATGTTATAAACAATTTTTATAAACAATTGTCATAGAAAAATCAGTTTAGGGTGGAAAAAAAATTTTGATTTTCTTTATTTGTTTGTTTGTCATTAGAATAGATATTGAAAAGACAAATCTTTGTCTGTAATTATTTAAAATTTTTTTACAATGTTATAAACAATTTTTATAAAAAAAGATGTTCAGAGAAGAAACAAATTTTTTCTTTACTACTAACTTATTCTAACATGAAAATGAAAACTGATGATTCAACCGTTTATCCAAAATTTATAAACAATTTTTAAAATTGTTTATAAAAATTGTTTATAACATTGTTAAAAATTGCTGAATAATGTTAAATGAAAGATTATACCTATAACAATAACATATCTATAACATAATAATATAATAGTTATAACATATAACTATAACATCAAATAACAATATTTTTATTAAAGCAGCATTATTTTATTTAAATGAAGCATAAAAGTAAAAATGTAGAGTTAAAATTTTTTAAAATTATTTTTCCAAATTTGCATATTTTGGCGGCCATTATTAAGGCGCCATTTTGAAATTTGTAAAAAATTGTTTTTGGCAGTATGTCTATTTGATAGTCCTAACATTTTGGACGCGATATTTTGATGTTCCAGATTTTTCCCAAACCGATTTCAATTAAATAATCTTCATTTAAGGAAAAAAAAACACTAAAAAAAACGGTTTTTTTGTTTAAACAATTATAACTTTTTATCATTAAGTCGAAATTGAAATTTTTCTCCAGATTCTGAAAGAGAACACTCAAATCCATAAGCAACCTTTGTCCCGATTTTTTTTAAAACCGGAACTAGTAGAACGGGAAGTTCGAACTTGTACTTAAAAAAACGGACATTTAGGACTAAATGGGTTAAAGAGAAATCTGTTATTCAATTTTTTTACTTTAAAATTTTAAGTTAAGGGTAGTTTTCTCGATTTAAAAAAAACAGAGGGTCATGGAGCTATTCTGACTTCAGATTCGTTTTCAGCGGACAAAATTACTATAAGATATGCCCTGACACTGGGCAACCGCGTAAGGGTGAATTCACATGGCACCGTTTTGCGTTGCATTTTGAAACTAGGTCATGAGTGCAAATATAGCGAACATATTTTTCTATCCCTTTCATACACATTGACTTGCTATAAAATAAAACTTAAAACGCTGCCATGTGATTTTATCCTAAGGGTTGAGTAAACCAGAAACAATGTGAAAGTGAAGTAGATATCATTTTGTCTATCTCACTCGCATAGCGCTACGTGTAAATAAAAAAAATGCTTATTCAAAAAAATTTTATGTTTTTAATTTCCGGGCCCCCTCAGAGAGACCGGGCCCGATGGGAAACCCACTATTCCCACCCCCCTCTCTACGGCCCTGGTTATCGGCACTCTTGAAAAGTCTATAAAAAATGCAAACAAATTAATTAAGTAACCATTCATTAACTACATAAGGATGATTTCTTCTAATTTTGACATTACATGCTCCCCATGTAAGGACATATAAAATTTTTCACAGTGAACCTGAACTGCCCAGTTGCTACAATTACTATAATTGCGAACGACATACGGACATCAAAGTATCATTATATTAATTTCCGTGCTGGACCACGAAACTCCTAAAATTCATAAAACACTATTAAATGTTGTAAGTAATTACTTATGATTATATCGACAACGATATTTCACGATTTATCAAAAATAAGAGTGGTGTCCACAACCGAATCAATTTGGATGCCCACAACCAAACTTGACGATCATTTTAAAACACAATGAAGAAAATTTCGCTTGTGAACATTTTTGTGATACTTGGTATTGAATCATAAAATATAACATATTTACTGTGTAAATACGCTTTGAACTTATCATTTTAATTAATTCACTTGGATTTGTTGAACATTTAACAATGTTTAAAAATACATTTTTGTTATAATAAACTTGTCGAAAAATTAATTTATATATAGTAAAAAGCGCAGTTGTCTAATCACTTTTGTATTCGCATAGAAAACTACGTTAGGTCATAACATGTACGTGATATTTGCCAGATTAGACAAATCTCATTTATGTCAAAAGTTCTGCGTGCGGGTGTCCACAACCGAACTTCTTCCCCTAATATAGGTAGATAGATATAATTAAACAGCGCCACCGATTTCTCAATACTCTGTAAGGGTGCACTTTCTCAAGGAACAGTCAAAACTTATGTCAAATTTGACCTACTTCTTAACCTAAAGGTCAAAAAGATGCTCAATAAATTATAAGATAACCCCTGCGCCCTTCGCGCGTCAACTACCTATTTTGCATTTCTTGATAGGTAATTTAAATTTTATTTTAAACACTGCTAACCCCTCTGTGTATGAATGTAACCCCAAGAAAATGTTTCTAAATGCATAGACTTCTCATACAGTTGGATTTTTACATTAATCGGTATCTAGAGGTTTCTAGGGTCGCTGATTATGAATATGATTTAGTTTTTGAAAATTCATAATGGCGGATCCAATATGACGCTACTTACTTGCAAAAAATTTTGAAAAATTGAACGATACATACATTGTCAAAAATAAAATTTTATTTAAAAAATTTTTAATTTTATCGTAAATTATTAATAAAAATGTTGTTGATATTTTTATTTAAAACTACGTTTTAATTAGCTCATTTCAATGAGCACTAAAAGAAAGAAATATTTGAAAAAAATTTGAGATTCAAAAGCAGGATAATTTCCGATATGGTGTGGAATGCACCATATATAGAAGGGAGAGGGTGGTAGAGGGTTTTGGTTATTCTATGCGGAGTCTGCGCTTCGACATGCTCTCAAAGTTTGTTTCTCGGTTAGCAGTCAATATTTTAACCCAACTGAGGGAAAATCATTTTTTTATTCCTTCCCTCGTATAATAATAATGGATGTGCGCGACTTTATTTTCTTACCATCAGGTTGGAGGCAACTTTTATTTTTACTTTTAACCAGGTTCGTCACGTGGACTATGTGTGCTGCTTGTAATCACTGTCATCTTTCTCTCTCTCCCTCTGTCTATAATTTTTGATACAAGATTATCATATTAATATATCATGATAATCGTACGAAATTTTGTTAACGAAGAAAATAAAATGAATGAAAATAAGAATAATTTCAGATAAAATAACAGTTTTCGATATTTTTGTCTTGCATTTATTTTTCAATCTACTTTTTTCCATAAACTTTTTTTTCATTTAAGTGAAAAATTTTTACCATTATACAATTATTGTTATTATTATTAATATTAATATTATTTTTATTATTTTTATTGTTGTTGTCCCGTTTATATGCTCAAAAATTAATATAAAAAACCAATGCATTTTTATTATTTTTTTCGTTATGTTTATATGCTTAGTATATATATATTATAATGATTAATATTACAATTAATTAACAGTACTAATTTTTTTATTTCATAATAATTTTTTATTTATATAACTATTTTTTTAATTACTCATTTTTTTAATTAAATAATTTAAAACATTTAGTTAATATAATAAATTATTATTTATTCTATTGCTTAAAATTAATTTTATATTTTTCGTTCATTGTATTTTTTTAATTTTATGCAAATACGTATTATTTGTACTAATTGTATGAAAATGCTCTTTAAGAACGTCATTTATTTTTAACAATTTCCTACTTTACTTGTTTTACAGTTATCAACAATTATTTTTCTTGATAATTTTATGTTTTGTGTATTTTTCTCTCATATATTTTTCTTCTTTATACTTCTACTATACTTTTTAAAAAAAATTTAAAGCTAGCCATTATTCTTTATTTTTAGTTGATTTAATTTTTTAGGAAGAAATTCATAAATAGAAAATAGTCATTTCATTTTCAATTACAAAACAACAATACTGTTTATTAATTAATGTTTTATTCGTCATTCACTTTTGATAAAACGTATTTCATTGCTTTGTATTCGTATTTGCTTATTTCGTTTAATATTTATATTTATTTAAAAAAATACTCAGTTTTTTGTATAATGTGTATGGATTTAACAATAAGTGTCATTGTTTCTGGTTACCAAGAAAATGACATTTGAAGAATAAAAGCTGATTTACTGTTTTTAGGGTTTCATGGCTAAGGGCCGAAACCCTTATTGCGAGACTTCGGTGTCCGTCCGTTGTTTTTACGTCTTTAATCTTAAGTCATGTCTTAAGACTTATAGCGTCTTAAGCCTTAAGTCAACCGTTGCCATGGCAACCATGATCATAGCAACAGTTGTTAAATTTTTTTTTAATTTTTACATAATGACATAATTTTATTTTATTATTTATTTTTTTCTTTTCAGGCCACGAAACCCTAAGACGTAGGCGCTTTGCGCCTACTTCTCTAACTGATTTTTTTAAATTAAAAGGAACTTTTTTAAAATTTTTTCATTTCATAGAATAGTTTTCTTTTGTCCTATAAAGTAAAATTTGTAATAAAGAAATAACCAGCTAGAAATTTGTCAAGTATTACTTGTTTTTTTCCAGTACACGGAGAAAATTTATTCCTGAAAATTTACCGAACTTTGTTCGGTAAAACTGGAATGAAGTGTCAAAACTGTAATTTTTAAGGAACAGGACTGTAAAAGCAATTGCATTGAAAAATAATGTAAAAAGAATAAATCTTACGGTACATGTATTAGCCCTTCACTTACAGTTCGGTAAAACGTAGGGTAAGCATACACTATACTCAGTTTTATTGAAAGTTCGGTAAAACGTAAGGCACAGTGTTCGGTAAAACTTATATTTATTGTATAGTTCGGTAAAACGTAGGGTAAGTGTTCACTACACTTATTTTTATTGAAAGTTCAGTAAAACGTAAGGTACAATGTTCGGTAAAATTTATATTCATTCAATTACTGAATAGTTCGGTAAAACTTGAAGAATAAAAAATAAAAAATAATGTCATTGCAGTAGTTCTATAGCAATACTGCCGTAAATCTCACTCTACCTACTTTAATCACTACCTAAACCCCCTACAATTATTCACGAACAAATACTTATTCATTACACCTGCCTACAGTACATTCTAAACGCATACATTAATACATACATCGCACGCTTTACATTATTGCTTCAGAAAGTTTCAACTGTCCTTATATATGAATCTGAATTTTATTTCACCGCTTGCGAGAAAGATTCAAATTAATAAACAATAATTGTGTAAAATAAAAGAATCATCCATATTAAATCCATGTTACTGAATAATTTCTAACTATATTTAAGGTCAATTTATGAAATAGTTTCAAATTATGTTTTTATTGTTCTAAAGAAAAATGTTTAAATTTGTATTTTATGTAATAAAACAATAGTTTATTAAAATTCTTATTTTTTCTAAATTTTTATCAAAAAAGATTAAAATAATCAATTTTAGTGTTATTGTTACTATAAATCAGGGACCGCCTCGAAAGTTTAGTTTCGTTTTAGTTTTCTAGATGGCACGAAACTAAATTAACAAAGTGACTTTAATTTCAAGTAGACACGAAACTAAACTAATAAAGTGTATTTAGTTTCGTGACAACTCGAAACAAAAGATTAAAGAACATAATTATTTAGTGTCAAACAAAAAAAATTGTTTTCCCTGACTTACGTAACTAGAGCAACTTAAGTAATTAATGTAAATTACGCAACCAGAGCAAATTTCGTAACTATAGTAACTTATATAACTAAAGGAAATTACTATAATTACATAACCAGACTAAATAACGTAACTACAGTAACTTATGTAAATGGTAAAACTTACGTAAATTCTTTTAATTGCGTAAGGTGTTATTGTTACGTAAGTTATGCAACTTTGATCATTTGCATAAGTTACATATAAGTTTCATCATTTACGTAACTTGCGTAAGTTATTCCAGTTACGTGACTTATGTAAGTTTGATCTTCTACGTAAATTACATACGTAAGTTACGTAAAATTGATTATTTACGTAGGTTACGTAAACTCAATTATTTTCGTAATTTTTGTAAAGTTATTTTACTTACGTAACTCACGTGAAGGATCCAACTTACGTCAGTTACATACGTTTAATTTTTACGTAAGTTATATTACATACGTCAGTTGCATTAGCTTGATTATTTACGTAAGTTACGTAAAATTGATAAATTACGTAAGTTATTCTAGTTACGTAACTTACTTAAGTTGGAACATTTACGTAAGTTACTGTACTTACGTTATTTTCTCTGGTTACGTCACATACGTAACTTGCTGTAATTATGTAAATTAAAAAATGTAACATATAAAAACAATTTTTCTGTGATTATCACTAAATTATTATGTTTTTCATTCTTTTGCTTCGAGTCGACACGAAAATTAAAAGTTTCAAATACTTTTGTTTTTGGATTATTTAAGAACAAAAACGAAAGTCATTTTCTATTTAATTTCGTTTCAGAAGCGGTTTCTGCTATAAATGAAATTATTAAGTATTAGTTAATGAGTACAAATAAGTTAAAAAAAACTAACTATTAACGTCAAAGTTTTTTTTACTACGGGGCATTTAAAAAAGTATTTCAATCCTGAAAATTAACAATTCAAGCAAGTCAAGGAAGTTTTACCGAACTATTCCTGAAAACTACGACTCGAGTCAAGTCAAGAAAGTTTTACCGAACTGTTCCTGAAACGTTAGTGACCATCAAGGAGGTGTTCAAAAGAAACGTTAAAATTTTATTTAATTTTTATTAAACGTTCAGTTTCGATTTTGTTTTAACTTTTACAGTACTAGTTTGTAAAAAATAAAGATATGACATTAAATTTTGAATATTATTCATGAAAAAATAATTTAAAAATTATTAAAAATTACTGTTATGCTACTATATCCCAACTTTACTGAAGAATTCGGTAAAATATGAGGAACAAATTTTCTCCGTGTAACTGTACATTCGGGAGCGAGTTTTACTTGTCAAGGCAATCTGGCCAGTCCTGAATAAGTAACACCGGTCCATCACTTAACAAAAAACCTTGCCAAATCCTTTTAAAAGAACTGTTCAAAATTTTTCCAAATCTTTAACCAGAAAACCTTTAGACCTTCAAAATAAGAATCTGTAGTCATAGAATCAGTACAGTTACTAAGGAAAAAACTATGCACCAGTCCCATGACAGTACACTTTTAGTCAATCACTTAAAGTGAGATATTAAAAAAAATTTCTTGAAAGAGTTTGAAAGTTATAATTGTTTTACTGTCTCGTTATCAAAGTTTTGATTTTTCGCAACTTCAACAACATATTTTGTTTGTTATTATGTGTCCTGACGCAGTGAAAGGGACCTTACGTCAAAAAGAAATTATTTTGTGTTATTAATACCATTTTATCTAGATTCTTTCAAACATTACTAATTCAAAAATATTTTTTTGACATTAGGTCTCTCTCACCGCGTCAGGTCACTTATATTGTTTCGAGTTAATAGCGAGTTTTAGTTCACAAGATTTACTGTCAAGTCTCTGCCAAGTGACTAAACAGTTTATCTGTCCATGATTTCTGATAATTGCTTCTGACAAGTTAGTGGACAGAAATTCTGCTCACAATCGGAATATAACTTCAGTTCTTAAACTTGCAGGTATGATAAGTAACCATCAAGTCACTATGGCTGCATAGTATCCAGTAACTGCTGAAGCAGCTCGTCACATTTCTAACCAATCATTTGACAGATTTTCTGTTCAGTAACAGTCCAGTATCTAGATAAACTTCCCAGTGACTAGCCAGTACAGAGTTGAAATTTCTACTTTGGAAATAATTTTTATATTGCTTTTGTTGCTGCAGAAATTTTGATTACTTTTGTTTTGTATTTTTTGTGTACAATTTACATTCATTGTCTTTCAACTCCTCCTGTTTTTACATTATAAATTGACCTCTTTCATTTATCACAAATCATCTACTCTATTCCCCCTTTTCTTTCTTGATTAATATTAATAAATAGCTGCAAGTTTGCCTAAAAGTCTAAATTCGATATTTTATTGACGAACAAAGGCAAAAAATTTATTTCCAGTGCAAAAAAATTTTATTTTTATTGTTTTAAAATTAAACTTTCAGTTTAAAAATAATTTAAGTTTTTCTAAATTTGTTAAAAATATTTTTAAAAGCAAAATTTTATATTCTCTTTATTTATCTTTATTACTTTGTATATGTCACTGATTAGTAATTGAAGGGCTGGATGCTATAAGGGGATACGCGTGGATTCTGACGAATAACTATTGTCCAATAGGTCGATTTTAAAAAGTTTTTCAAATAGCAATTTTAATCATTGTTTCTTGTAGAGAATAAAATTCTACATCTTTTTTCTTCTACAAACATTTTTTCTATCTTTTTTACTTTTAAAGTTAATAAGAAAAAACTGCATTTTTAAAAATCGAAGAATTTTAATGTTTTTTAACTGCAACTCGTGATATTTTGGTTAATTTTTATTATTTTTTGATACAACAAAAACTAAATGAAACCGCAGAATGTTCCAAAACTAAATAAAGCATAGAAAAAAAACATTTTTTTAAAACAAAAAAAATAATAATTTTTTTTCAAAACAATGTAAAAAATATAGTTTTACACTTTCAAGCGCTTCGTTTATCTAAAAAATTTTAAGACCTGACAAACTTCCAGTGAGAAAGTTGTTCATTAATAAGTAAAGAAGTTTTCTGGAAAATTTTATTAACATTGGATAAAAACTTTAAAAGTTAGTAACATTTAAAGATCCGAGCGCATCCTAACCTTAAAGTTCCCATGTTTCGCACTGCAACTGAGTCATCCTGGTCGTCATCTCTATTTACACATTTTCATAACACAATGTCTATATATTTATAATAACCATTAAAATAAGTTAAAATTAAATACACAATAAGCAGAGAAAAATATTTTTGGCTCAACCCGACCAGAAAGTATTTTGAATCGAACATATTATTTTAAATAACTCATTTTTTAATTTAAATCGGTATATGAGCGGCTGGATTCCATAAGGGCATGTAAATTTTTCTCGGCCGAAATCGAAGACCCCTGGACACTCAAAATTCAACTTCTGAATTTAAATGTTTAAAATATATATAATATATAAAATATAAGGATACATATATTTTAAACATTTAAATTCAGAAGTTGAATTTTAAGTGTCCAGGGGACTTTGATTTCTGCCGAGAAAAATTTAAATGCCCTTATGGAATCCAGCCGCTCATATAAACAATTTTTTTTAATATTATTTTTTATATTTTTACCTTATTTTTCTTTTTTTAGTGTTGCATGTCGAGCGAGTCTCGATCGACAACTTCTCGTCAAATTCGAGAAAATCGTTAAAATAACAATTAAAACAATTGAATTTTATAGTTTTATCTCACTTCTTTTATGAAAGGAGACGAAAAAACAAATGACATCTATTTGCTCGACATGCATCACTACCCGTAATATGCACGTAAATCTGAATATCCCAACCGAATTTCAGCTCAACAGGTTGAGATTTGTAGAAGTTAAGGAGGGGGGGACAGGGTCATTTTTTGCTATTTTTGAAAAAATTTAATTTCTTTCCCTTCTATTTCGCAACTATGTAGGCCAATCGTGTTCGTTATATTTTCCCTGTAATCTGCGCTTAAAACTGAAGATCCCTGCTGAATTTCAGCTCACCAGGTTCAGATTTGTAGAAGTTGAGAGGGGGGGGCAGTGTCATTTTTTGCAATTTTTTCGAAAAAATTAAATTTCTTTTCCTTCTATTTCGCAAATATGTAGGCCAATCGTGTTCGCTATATTTTTCCTGTAATCTGCGCTTAAAACTGAAGATCTCTGCTGAATTTCAGCTCACCAGGTTCAGATTTGTAGAAGTTAAGGGGGAGGACAGGGTCATTTTTTGCAATTTTTTCGAAAAAATTTAATTTCATTCCCTTCTATTTCGCAAATATGTAGGCCAATCGTGTTTGCTATATTTTTCCTGTAATCTGCTCTTAAAACTGAAGATCCCTACCGAATTTCAGACCACCCGGTTCAGATTTGTAGAAGTTAAGGGGGGGGGCAAGGTCATTTTTTGCAATTTTTTCGATTAAATTTAATTTCTTTCCCTTCTATTTCGCAAATATGTAGGCCAATCGTCTTCGCTATAACTTTCCCGTAATATGCACGTAAAACTGAAGATCCCTACCGAATTTCAGACCACCCGGTTCAGATTTGTAGAAGTTAAGAGGGGTGACAGGGTCATTTTTTGCAATTTTTTCAAAACAATTTAATTTCTTTCCCTTCTATTTCGCAAATATGTAGGCCAATCATGTTCGCTATATTTTTCCTGTAATCTGCGCTTAAAACTGAAGATCTCTGCTGAATTTCAGCTCACCAGGTTCAGATTTGTAGAAGTTAAGGGGGAGGACAGGGTCATTTTTTGCAATTTTTTCGAAAAAATTTAATTTCATTCCCTTCTATTTCGCAAATATGTAGGCCAATCGTGTTTGCTATATTTTTTCTGTAATCTGCTCTTAAAACTGAAGATCCCTACCGAATTTCAGACCACCCGGTTCAGATTTGTAGAAGTTAAGGGGGGGGCAAGGTCATTTTTTGCAATTTTTTCGATTAAATTTAATTTCTTTCCCTTCTATTTCGCAAATATGTAGGCCAATCGTCTTCGCTATAACTTTCCCGTAATATGCACGTAAAACTGAAGATCCCTACCGAATTTCAGACCACCCGGTTCAGATTTGTAGAAGTTAAGAGGGGTGACAGGGTCATTTTTTGCAATTTTTTCAAAACAATTTAATTTCTTTCCCTTCTATTTCGCAAATATGTAGGCCAATCGTGTTCGCTATATTTTTCCTGTAATCTGCGCTTAAAACTGAAGATCTCTGCTGAATTTCAGCTCACCAGGTTCAGATTTGTAGAAGTTAAGGGGGAGGACAGGGTCATTTTTTGCAATTTTTTCGAAAAAATTTAATTTCATTCCCTTCTATTTCGCAAATATGTAGGCCAATCGTCTTCGCTATAACTTTCCCGTAATATGCACGTAAAACTGAAGATCCCTACCGAATTTCAGACCACCCGGTTCAGATTTGTAGAAGTTAAGAGGGGTGACAGGGTCATTTTTTGCAATTTTTTCAAAAAAATTTAATTTCTTTCCCTTCTATTTCGCAAATATATAGACCAATCGTGTTCGCTATAATTTTTCCGTAATCTGCACGTAAAACTAAAAATTCTTACTGAATTTCAGCTCAATAGGTTGAGATTTGTAGAAGTTAACGGGGGGGGGGTCATTTTTTGCAATTTTTTCGAAAAAATTTAATTTTTTTCCCTTCTATTTCGCAAATATGTAGGCCAATCGTGTTTGCTATATTTTTTCTGTAATCTGCACTTAAAACTAAAGATCCCTGACGAATTTCAGCTCAACAGGTTGAGATTTGTAGATGTTAAGAGGGGGGACAGGGTCATTTTTTGCTATTTTTGAAAAAATTTAATTTCTTTCCTTTCTATTTCGCAACTATGTAGGCCAATCGTGTTCGTTATATTTTTCCTGTAATCTGCGCTTAAAACTGAAGATCCCTGCTGAATTTCAGCTCACCAGGTTCAGATTTGTAGAAGTTGAGGGGGGGGGGGGCAGTGTCATTTTTTGCAATTTTTTCGAAAAAATTAAATTTCTTTTCCTTCTATTTCGCAAATATGTAGGCCAATCGTTTTCGCAATAACTTTCCCGTAATTAGTGTTGCATGTCGAGCGAGTCTCGATCGACAACTTCTCGTCAAATTCGAGAAAATCGTTAAAATAACAATTAAAACAATTGAATTTTATAGTTTTATCTCACTTCTTTTATGAAAGGAGACGAAAAAACAAATGACATCTATTTGCTCGACATGCATCACTACCCGTAATATGCACGTAAATCTGAATATCCCAACCGAATTTCAGCTCACCAGGTTCAGATTTGTAGAAGTTAAGGGGGAGGACAGGGTCATTTTTTGCAATTTTTTCGAAAAAATTTAATTTCATTCCCTTCTATTTCGCAAATATGTAGGCCAATCGTCTTCGCTATATTTTTCCTGTAATCTGCTCTTAAAACTGAAGATCCCTACCGAATTTCAGACCACCCGGTTCAGATTTGTAGAAGTTAAGGGGGGGGCAAGGTCATTTTTTGCAATTTTTTCGATTAAATTTAATTTCTTTCCCTTCTATTTCGCAAATATATAGACCAATCGTGTTCGCTATAATTTTCCCGTAATCTAAACGTAAAACTAAAGATCCTTACTGAATTTCAGCTCAATAGGTTGAGATTTGTAGAAGTTAACGGTGGGGATAGGGTCATTTTTTGCAATTTTTTCGAAAAAATTTAATTTCTTTCCCTTCTATTTCGCAAATATGTAGGCCAATCGTCTTCGCTATAACTTTCCCGTAATATGCACGTAAAACTGAAGATCCCTACCGAATTTCAGACCACCCGGTTCAGATTTGTAGAAGTTAAGAGGGGTGACAGGGTCATTTTTTGCAATTTTTTCAAAAAAATTTAATTTGTTTTCCTTCTATTTCGCAAATATGTTGGCCAATCGTCTTCGGTATAACTTTCCCGTAATATGCACGTAAAACTGAAGATCCCTACCGAATTTCAGACCACCCGGTTTTTTTGACAATATTTAATTTCTTTCCCTTCCCTTTCGCAAATATGTAGGCCAATCGGGTTCGCTATATTTTTCCTGTAATCTGCACTTAAAACTGAAGATCCCTTCCGAATTTCAGCTCACAAGGTTGAGATTTGTAGAAGTTAAGGGGGGGGGGGGGGACAGCCCATTTTGATTGGCTGGGACGGACACACGAGTGATTTCATAAGGGTCCCGTCAGTACACCTACGGTGTACGGAACCCTAAAAATTATTATTTATGAATTAATGCTGTCAATTATATTGAGCTTTCAAAAATCTACCGCCTCTATAACATGATCATGCTAACTTTTAGCTTTTAACCCTCACGGGCTCGAGTTCGATTTTCCGCCTGCGCGCACAAGCCGGGTCCGAGGGACCCGGTATTTAAATTCAATAGAAATAAAAAATTTGATTGCAAAATTGTTAATATTTTTATCTAACATACATTTGTATCATTTTAAAGAAATTATTTTAAAAAATAGTTTTAAAAACAACTTTATTTATAATAAAAAAATATAAAAAACAAAAAAATAAAAAAAATATTTTCATCTAAATCACCGTATAATGTATAAATAATTATATAAGCATTTTATATATTATATATATGTTATATATATATCTAAAATTGTTTAAAAAATAGTTCAGCTAAAATACCTAATAATAATTATCTATATTTAGACTGAAAACAAAAAAAAATTTAGCGACCGCCATATTGAATCCGTCATTTTGAATTTTTCAATTCTGACATCACATTTGTAATCAGCAACCCCAAAACCCCCCGAGTACCGATTCTAAAGAAAATCTGATCGATTTTCTGTTATTTAACTTTTGGGAATGGAATTTTCCAAAAAACGTACAAAACGCACTATGTCACTTCCGGAATTATTTAGGATATGTTTACACTTATTACAGTAGGTGATGTTGAAACATTACAAAATAATGCAATATTGCAGAAATATTGCTAACGTTTTATACGTATTTATAACCCTTGAGTCTTTACCTATGTTCGACTTAAAAGGGAATTTTCCAGAGTATTTTATGAATTAAAAATTCTTTACAAAAATGAAAAATGTCTGTTTTTACGCCCTCAAGTCTAATGTGAAGTTGATTTTCTAATAATATTTTCATAATCGGAAGTAGATAAAAAAAACTTTCCTCCGGGTCCGAGGGACCCGGCTCGAGCCCGTGAGGGTTAAAGTATATATTTTAAATTAAAATTTACAAAAAAATTAAGAGGTTAAAATTTGACGCCAGTGTTTTTTATTATATATATATATATATATTTCTATTTACAAAAAATTATTTAATAATCATAATTTATTAATATTATCTATAAATTTTATAGATTTTAAAATACTTAGTTATCAAACATCTCTTTTAACAAATGGCAAAAATTATTTTTTATACATTTTAGGATCACTTTTCACTGGCAGTTTATAAACAATCGACAATCATATCAATTTTTAATTTTTAATAAAAAAAGTGAGAGGAATGACGGGTGAGAGGAATGACAATTTCAAAATTTTTTAATTTTATTTAATTGACAAATAATTTTCCTCCAACTTAGAATGCCCTATCATGTTTATAAAGGATAACTTTATGTGAAAAAATTTGTGATCAATTTATATTTATTAATATTGTTTTTATTTGGGGTGAGAGGAATGACGCTTTAGGTTGTGAATCTCTGCTTATGTCTCAATTTTTATTTTTTTAACGCAAAATAATGACATTTTTTAAAAAGTAACTTAAGAAATTAATATTGGAAATGTTAATTTAGATATTGGTCACAATAATTAATCAATATCTCTACCCACAGAAAAATATTGGATAATATTCAACGAGTGAGAGGAATGACGCGGTACTACATGACAAATTTCATTTTCTATATTTAAAAAAACTACATGACATATTTTATTCATATTTCAGAAAATTATTCTTAAATATTATAACTTTTAGAAAAAATAGTTGAAGTACCTATTTTCATGGTTTAAATTATTATAATATTTAATTATTTAAATTATTATTATTATTCATGGTTTTACGTATTGAAAAAATGAAAAACACTTATATGACAGGTCAGAAAATCAATTTTGAGGTGGTAAAATATTTTAAAAATGTATTAAACAGTATAATTTCACAACTTTTTCTTGCAGAACATTTAGAAAAAGTGATAAAATAGGGAAATATGACTTGGTATTTTTCCAAATGATTATAATTATTTAGAAAATTTTGACTGCTTGCAAAATGAGGTTTTTTGATATATATATATATATATTTTGTTTACTTATTTAATGATTTATTTATTTAATTTATTTTACAGAAGCAGAACAAAAATGCCGCCAGATGTAACAAGTACTCCAAATGAAGTATTGCTTGAAGGTGAAACACTAAATGACATTCGTTCCTCAATGGTTAAGGATGCGTTCGTAAAACCAGAAAAATACAAATTAAAAATCGTCTGGAGGAATGTCACCATTTTCTTTTTTCTCCATCTAGGCGCACTTTATGGACTTTACCTTTGCTTCACATCTGCTAAATTACTCACCACAATATTTGGTATGAAAAATCCTTTCAAAAATTTTCCCCCCCAAAAAAAAGAATACAATAATAAACTATATTTTTACTATTTTTATTTAAACTCATTTCATAACAAGATTAAATTAAAGAGTAAAAAACAAACATATCTCTATATTCTACATTTCGTTATTTTTGTTATACTACCTACATATTGTATTAAATATATTGTAGAAAGTTAAGGTTTCCAGACTAAAGTTTCGACCTTCGTTTCAAAATAGAACAAACTTTTGATTTGAAATTCAATCAGATTTCACCGTGAACTACAAGTGTGTAAATTAACGTTTATTATTTAATAAATGAATCCTATAGGATGTTAGATAATTCAAAAAAATTTTTAAAATCGCTTTTTTACCAATTTTTTTATTTTATCTCAAAATTTTGATCTTTTCTTCAATTTTGGTATCGAATCCGGATTTAGCGGGAGAAAATACGCGGAAATATACTAGTGTAGTGTCATAAAAACAAATGTTAATTTTTTTATTTTAATTCTGTTTTTTGAGTTAATCTAAAAATTTTGAGCAAATCTATTAATTCTAACTTCGAATTCAGATCCAGCAGGAAAAACTGCATAGAAATATACTAGGTGTAGTAGTGGTATACATAAAATTTTTTGTTATATTAATTCGCTTTTTTTAGTAGTTTTTTGAATTAATTTCAAAATTTTGAGGTATTCTGTCAATTCTGACTTCAAATTCGGATTCAAAGGGAAAATATACAACTACGTAAAAAACGACTAACATGATAAAAGAATGATTTTACATTTTCTTATTTAATAATAAATTATCATTGCTACTTTCAAAATTTTTATCAATATTCAAGTTTAACTTATCATTCTTAATCTGCAATGTGTGAATTTTTGTTTGGATTAAAGTTGCTGGGTCAATTAGTATAATGACAATGTGGTATCTATTAAGATTTTTTTTAATCCTCAATTTATGCCTAATGACATCCCAAATTTCTGTTACCAGATAACAGTCCCGTTATATTTTGCTATTCTTTCTGATGTTATGCAGTCAACCACTGTTTGAATTCTACACGGAGAAAAAAATGCTGTTGAATTAATGACTTACGGGTTTGATTCATTGAATAGTGTTATAACGGACTGTCTAACGTATGTGCTGTTGTTTTGAAAGCACCTATTCTGATGATTCGATAGTATCACTTTCATTAAAACAAAAGCATATTTCTCAAATTGACAGCATACTATGTTAATTTGAAGGTATTCCTTTTGAATCAATAAATAAAACTTTTTAATTTAACAGTATATGCTTTTGAGTCAATGACTATAGTTTTTAAATTTGAAAGCATCATTTTTATAATTCAAAAATTTGTACTTTTAATTTTTTTAGTTGTTTCTATCGATTGAATAACACCATACTGTTAATTCAATTCTTCTATGTGGAAAAATAAAATGTGTAAAAATGATAAAATAATAAAGATGTGTATGTTAGTGTGTAAAATTGAAAAAAGATGTGTATAAGAAGTGTTGTGTTAAAGGTGTGTGAGAATTAATTATAGTATATAAAAAATATGTGAACAAAAATTTCCTTTTTTTAAATTATCGTTGATATATCTTTATATATCTAGAGCGCTCTTCTTTGGAGCAAACAATTTTTTAATTCCACAGTACTGTACTTTTAATTTAAACAGTTTCATTTTTTCGTTTTAAGCAATATACTTTTCGATTAATAAATGTGTCATTGTATCAATGACAGGAATTTCAACAGCATGGAGCTATGTGATGCAACAGCACTTTTTTCACTGTAGGGCCAAAGAAACAGAAACTGAATCAAAAACGCCAATTGAATACCGATACCCTCTGCATTATAATACCATTAGCATTATCCAATTTAAAATTTGCTCCAAACTAAAAACACCATTTAATTATAATTCAATTATTCCTCAACAGCGTTCGTCCTGTACCAGCTCACAGGATTTGGCATTACAGCAGGAGCACACAGATTATGGGCTCATAAATCGTACAAAGCCAAATGGCAGCTTAGCTTACTGTTGACCATTCTCAACACGATGGCATTTCAGGTTAGTCATTGAAATTTGTTTCTATTTTTTTATTGCTAAAGTGTGAAAGTAAAAAGCGTAACGTTCAAAGTTTGGAGATTCAAAATTGACAAATGTCGATTTACCTTTTTTTACACAGATGAATAGTAGGGTAAACCCGCTCACTTTTTTTCAGAACGATAACAAACTAGAAAACTATTCTCTAAATCCAAGTTAATTTATATAATTTGAAAGCTTATGATTTCTACTAACAAAATAAAAAATAATTTTTGATTTATCTTCCTTAGTTTTACTTAGGGGAAATTTTTAATACACATATACCAAATTTCAAAATTACAATTTTCCAGGGTAAATCCACTCACCCCTCGGGGTAAACCCGATCACTTGATCTTTTTAAGAATTTAAGGTAATCCCGACAGTTTTAATTTGTATATATTAAATTTCTCCTTATTTCCGTCTTCAGTATGATTTATTAATGATAAATTATGAGTTCTATAAACAATAAATATTGGTTTATTAAATAATAAGTGTAGGTTTCATGAATTGCAACTGTGAATTCAAAAAATATTTTACTAACAGAAAATTAAAATATAGTTACATTTTTTTATGTACCAAGATATAGATTTTATTATTGATAAAATATAACAAATGAAATTCGAAATTTTAAATTTAAAAATAAACAATTATAAAA
Organism: Leptopilina drosophilae; assembly: GCA_032873175.1. Classification (NCBI taxonomy): domain Eukaryota; kingdom Metazoa; phylum Arthropoda; class Insecta; order Hymenoptera; family Figitidae; genus Leptopilina; species Leptopilina drosophilae. The sequence goes on from CM065482.1 coordinate 25,567,858, forward strand.
CGTGAACTGAACGAAGACAACTAACTTAGATTTATGTCTTTTTTTAGCCGAAAAAGACAGCGACAAATTTTGATTATTTGTTTGCGTTGTTTGTTATAACCGTTATAACCTAATAATTTTTTTAAAAATTTTAAGATCGCCAAAAAAATAAATACTGTTTAAACTAAATCGTTTTCCTACATAAATTTAATAAGTGAACGGCTTTACCCCGAATGTATTTCTCACATTTCAGAATAAAAAATAAATCTTTTTGAAATCAAACAAAACTACACATATATTTCAAAAAAGGACATCCAATAGCATCAAAAAAATTTGTCGAATAAATTAAGTCTTAAAAATAATAATTTAAAAACTTAAAAATCCGAAAATCATTTTTCTTTTTTTGCACTTTTAAAAACAATTATCTCGATTTTAAATTGAGTTTATAGCGTTAAATCGCTAGTGAGCGGGTTTACCCTGTGCGCGGGTTTACCCCAGTCTCCCCTATATTAAAGGAGACCTATTATAATATAGGCAAACACTTTTAAAGTCAAATTTCTTTTTTCTCATGCTTATCACGTTCTTTAAATGCAAATTAAAGATAAGATATTTACAAATACTCGTAATTACATTTTTACAAGAACAATTTTCATTTAATTAGTATTATTTAATGCACTTTTTCCAACAATGTCTTTTTACGTATTTTTATTAACTGTAGTAAACATTTTATTTTGAATAAAGGTCGAAACGTTTCTTTTCCATTTATGGACACTTTACAAAATTGGCATAAAAAATACTATTTAAAAAGTAAAGAAATATTTTTAATTTTGTAATAATTAATGATTCTTTGTTAGGATGCTGCGATAGATTGGGCTAGGGATCATAGAGTGCATCACAAATACAGCGAAACTGATGCTGATCCTCATAATGCAACGAGAGGTTTCTTCTTCGCACACATTGGTTGGCTGTTGTGTCGCAAACATCCTGATGTGAGAAGTAAAGGCAAAGGAATTGATATGAGTGATTTATACAAAGATCCAATTCTCGCTTTCCAAAAAAAGTAGGTTTTAAAAACAAAAAAGAAGATATCAAAAATACTTTAGAAAACAAATTCTAATTTTTGAAATTTCTATAAATATTTTCTCTGTTTTTTCAGATACTACACAATTTTAATGCCCATGTTCTGCTTTGTGATACCAACACTTATTCCAGTATTTTTGTGGAATGAAACATGGACAAATGCTTATTTTATTCCAACAATTCTTCGTTATGTATTCACATTAAACATGACGTGGCTCGTGAATTCAGCAGCTCATTTATTCGGCAATAAACCATATGACAGGTGAAAATGAAATACATAATATTAGTTATTTTAAACGATGTAAAATGTTATTTTTTTAAGAAATGATTGACAGCAGTGTAGTTAATTTAATGCGCGTATTAGAATAAGTTTTAAAGAAAAAATGTTACGTAAAATATGTCTTTACATAGCATAAGTTGTCAACAAATTGTAAATTACAGAATTTTAATGTGTAATTTGATTACATTTTTAACTGTTTCTATTGAAGACGTAAGAGTGGAAAATGATGGTTAAAACGTTGCTGTTTTCTTATAATCAAAATTAATTTTTCTTTTCAAGTGACTCATTTTACTTCTAGTTTGTGAATTGATAAAACTGGACTTTAAAGTTTTTATTTTCACGATGGCATACAATTCGCGAATTAATTGCATTAAAAGGGTCTTTAATTTAATTTAGTAATTTTAATGCTTTAATAGAATTCACAATTCTGCAGAATTGTTGCTTTTCAGTATAAATCTTACTCTATAATTTAGTGAACACTCGGGGTTCTTCTGTGAGGTATTCTAGGTATTGGAAAACATTGATGACATCATTTAGCAAGTTATTTCATTGTCTTTAGATAGAAAACAACTTAAGCTTCTTTTACAAGAAGCAAATATGTAATTTTTTTCACCGTAACTAAAACGCACAGATACTTTTTATTCAACAAACTCATCCTAAGCAGAAAAGTCTACAGAATGTCTGTAAAATTTCAGCGGATTTTTAGCAGATTCCGGATTTTCCAGAAAGTCCTTAGAAAGTTTGGTGGTTTAAAATATACAAAAATTAAGAAAGAACAGTTTTTTATATTTTTTGAACCACCAGATTTCCTGAAGACAAGAATCAGCTGAAAATTTGGAGACATTATTTGGACTTTTATCATTGAGTCCCTATCTGGATGTTTTCTAGACCAAACTTTTAATATTTGGGCAAACCATAGAGTTAATCTTGTTTCGTTTTTATTCAACCATTTTTAAATTCCTGATTATAACAGCCAACTTTAAGACACGGTTGTTGGATCTTAAAACTGTGCCTTTTATATTTTTTGATGGCGTTCATTGAATCTTTACCAAGTTCTTCTGAACGTCCCTATTCTCAGTAAGGCAATTCAGATTGCGAATCTCTAGTGTAACCTTTCGACTCGCCAACTGTATCTTATTAAGCTGGCCAAGGATTTTAGTTACCTTATTAATGAATTACTGCTTGAATTATTCAATTTAATTTCAAAAAGAAGGTTTTCTTACGCGGTGACCTTTCTACTGTTGAAAACTTTAATTTATCAGAAAACGGTAGTAAATATTTAAGGTTAAGCTGGCTTTAAAATAATAAAAGTCACTTGATTTAAATAAAATGTAAATTAAAATAGAACTTTAATATTCAAAATGATAACATAATGTTTAATACATTCGCACTATGTTTCTTTTCGCACAAAATTAGCGCTTCGCTCGTTATTTGCTCACAGACATCATGCCTCGAGTTCGCCTTAATGCTCACTGCCCGCGTTTTCGGTTTTTTGTGACCAAACGAAACTTACGTCAATACGTTTATTCATACGGTGATTTACGTACAGTAAGGCGCTAACATTACCTTTCTTTTTTTGCTTAAATTCGACCTGACTTTTTGCGAAAATTTTGGAGAAATAGGTGTCGGCGAAGATTTTGCTGTCACTCTGTAGACTTTTTTACTTGGACACCAAAACGTCCTGTATTTTTGGAGCCCTGACCACTACCCTCATAGTAGACGCTTAACGATTAATCCAGTGAAAAATGTAGCAGAATTTTTTAATATTATAAGTTTTACATTTTAGGAGTAGTTTTTTTGATTTAATAAAAAAACAAAGGGTGCTTAAGCAATGTTGACATTGTTTCTGAGTTGTTGTAGCAGAAGTTGATAAATTTATTGTTTTGTTTATAAGGGAAACCTGTGATTCAATTTTTTTACTTTAAAATTTGAAGTTAAGGGTAGTTTTCTCGATTTAAAAAAAGAACAGAGGGTGATGGAGCAATTCTGACATCAGATTCGTTTTCAGCGGGCAAAAATACTATCAGATATGTATGTCTGGTTAAAAAAACAGACAACTTTTGTTTGTGTGCCTGTGTAATTATTTGATACCACCCCATTTTGCTCCACGAGTGGAATAGAATAAGGACTTTCAAAAAAAATCTCTCCGCTATTATCATAATTTTCTTAAAACTAAGTGTACAAAAAAGAATTCTGGTGTTCAGTTGAATGAGAATTATTCGTTTGGTTCTCTGTAAACAGCCATTTTCTAAAAGGGACTCCATTTTTCTCTACTCTCCCCTATTTGAAACTGGCTATCCCAGCATGGCCAAAATATTAGGAAATCGATTACTAACTCTCCGGGTTTGGATTCACTAATAGTAGGCTAATTAAGAAAAATCTAATTACTAATAAATTCAATTTCTAACAAAAGAAATATTTATTCCCTAGGTTTATCAATCCATCTGAAAACAAAGGTGTCGCAATAATGGCATTGGGAGAAGGATGGCATAATTATCATCACGTTTTCCCGTATGACTACAAAACTGCAGAATTGGGCAACTATAAATTCAATTTTACAACAGCATTTATTGATTTCTTCGCAAGAATTGGCTGGGCATATGATTTAAAAACAATCTCAACTGACATGATCCAAAAACGTGTTGATAGGACTGGCGACGGTAGCCACGATATTTGGGGATGGGGCGACAAGGATCAACTTCCCGAAGAACGAGAACAAACAATCATCACACATCAACCGAAAGCTGACTAAAATTAATCAAGTTTCACACCTCTTGTACAATCCTAGAGCACATTAAGTAGTCAAAATTTTTTTTTCATTAGTTTAAGTACAACAATTGTCGACTAAATCGAATTAATCCATATTCTATACAGAACTGGAAGTTCTTTTTCCCCTCAAGAATTAACGAATGGCACATAAATGTGATATAACATTTTCCTCTGTATTTGTTATCATTGTTGTAAAAATCATTAAATAAACGGAGAGAGAGAGGGAGGGAGTTTGTGCCAAAAAAAGCAGTCTCTGTATTTGTTAAACTGACATAAGTTGCGCACTTTAAATCACTAATAGTATTCCAATCAATATTACTCTTCAAATGAAACATATTCATAATAAAAGATAAATATGTAAATTTGTATAAAGATAAAATCTAAGAAATTTATCCAATTTTTGATTATACATTGTAAATATTTTTAGTTTTTGTTCTGTAACTTGTGACGAGTTTAATTTTTCCTTTTTTATTCATAGAACATTTTTTTAAAAAAATAGTGTATAACTTTTTTTGTAAATTTCTTTCCTCTTCGTTTAGATGTAAAGAAGAGTAAATAAAATTACAAAATTATTTCTAGCTCCAGTTCTTTATGGTTTAAGGTGATGTTCGTTCTTTGTAAATGTCACGAGTTTAATTCAATGTCCAAGAATTAAACAAAAATATAATAATTAATAATCAAAATACGAGAGTAAAAGGCAATGAAACATAAAATAAAATATACTGCGTCAGAGGCTTGACACACTCACTGTTAACTATAGTAAAAAAATTAAGGGAAACAAAAATTTTTTTATCCCTTCGAATTTTGTAACATTTTGCAAGACTGCGGGCACTTTATATAACATTATCGCGTTCTATCTGTTGCTTCCTAATTCTCGCCCCTCGTCTTTTTTATCCCTTTGCACGCAAATTTTTAATCTTTTCCTATATTTCTACCGGTGTCTGTCCTTTTCTACTGTTTCAGATTTAACACTTTGCGGTGAAACATTTTTCTATATATACAGAAATCTCAATTAAAATTTGATTATTAAATTACAGATTGAAGAATTAAAATGACTTTCTTTTAAATTATATTCTTTCTAGAAAAGAAAAAATTGACACTTTTAGAATAGTAATGAAATGTATTATTAGCAAATACGCAAAGGGTTAATATGTGAAAAGATATGAAATCAATGATATTAAATAAGTCATTTGCTCGCAGACTCCTCTTGCTCCATAATTTTCATTATGATTAGAAGTTAATTAACGACAATTAAATTTTTTGCACTTTTTTTATCTACACTTTTTTGTTAATATTTATTGCTCTGATGAATCGAAAAAACGATGGAAAAAATATATTCGTTAAATTAAAGCAAAGGAACAATTATTTTTCCACAGTCAAGAGAAATTTAAATTTAAGTATCGAAAAATTTAGGTGGTGATATATATAATTTTATACAACTCAGGCGTATTATTGTCACTTTATCTACCTGTACGTATTAAGTTTCCCTTATAACCCAGCAGTCAATAAAGAAACCATTATAACCCTAGGGAGATAAATAGTACTTTATTGGCCTGTAAGCGGAGATAAAGAGTACATTATTGACCGCTCACAGGTGAATAAAGTATCCTTTATCTCCCTAGAACAAAAATGATTACTTTATTGACCAGCTGGGTTATATGGGAGAACTTAGCATGCACCGGTACAGGTAGCATAAAGTAACCATAATACGACTGTGTTGTATAAAGCAAAGTATGCAACAGGGGAGGTAAGTCCGAGTTTTTCAATATTGTGGTCGGTACATAAACTCGGACTTACCTCCCTTGTTGCATAATGTACAATTAAAATAGGAGTGAACCGAAATATTAGGATGGAAATGGTATGGAAATTCCAATAATTTATATATTTAAATAACAAAAAGAAAAAGAGAATATTATTGTAAAAAAACATTTTCTTATAAACTCTAATTTAAAAAAAAGAATTATTTTGCAGAGACTATTCGCGTAAGTTACCTTGTACCTGTAAAGTTTTTGATATTTTAAAAAAATTAAATTTTTTGATATTTTTCAAATTATAAAAAGAATTTTCTTATTTTTCACAAAACGCGAATACTTAGTAGCAGAAAAATGAAAGAAAATTTTGAGACAAAAAACTCTAACTTTTTGAATTGAAATTATTTATTTAAATTTGATAAAACATAAAATGATGAAAAAGCGAAAAGAATTTCTTATTGCTGGTCGGTAAGGTGGTCTTTTCAATGTTTACATTCGTTTATGTAATAATTATATTTTTAAAAATGTTACTATTAAAGTATCAAACACTCGCTGTATTTATAAAGTGCGAAACAATTTAAGAATAAAAGAAAACTATAGACATTGCTGCATCACTTAAATAGTGTATTCTATAAGAATTGAAAAAATGGAATTTGTTTACTATACGTCCAAAAAATTGTTTAATAAAACTATGTATTTTAAAATAAATAAAATTTTGGCTTAAATTATTTTACATTATAAACATGATCACTAATCTATTAAAATATCATCATCATCTTCTAGTAATTTGCGAATACAATTTTTGGCAGTATTTAATTTCTATCCATTCAGACTTTGAACCTTCAGTACTATTGGCACGTCAACTTGAACTTTTTTTTGTTTTTTAAATATAAATTTCTAGAAATTATAAATAAATAAAAAATTAAGTGAATATAGAATGCAAACTAAGCATTCGAATTCAAAACATAATGTTCCTAATTTTATTAAAGAATTAAATTACTTTGAGAAATTAGTGTATTAAACGCCATTAACACATTATATCTTTTAATCTCTTTGTATAATTTGCAATAGCAAATCTTAAAAATTAATGATGATATCGTAAAGCAGCCCTCTGTGCTTCTTCATCTGCAATTGTCTTCAATGTGTCCCAACATTCAGAGGAAGACTTCTTTATATCGGCAGCTATATATAATACATCTTGAACAGCTTGACACGTCACTGTTTTTAATGATGATATCAGTCCCATAGGTTCCCACATCCTAATAGCAAACGTTGTCCACCCTTTGTCGTATCCTCCGAATTCGCCAGTTTTCCAATCCCAAGGCAGCAGGTAATGGTAATTTGGCCAGTATGATTTGTTAATTATAAATATCGAATTATCGTCTACCGGAAATCTAAAATTTGTTATAATCTCATAAATATATTGGCTGCTCATAAATATAGTGTTTAGAAATGTTAAGACTTAGAAAGTAAGATATGTTACAATCCAAATTATAATGTCCCAGTGGACTCTGGGATGTTTTGAAGATATTCTAAGAACCTCCTAGAATGTCCAGGATAACTCTCAATTTCTCTAGGACATGATAAAGATGACCATGAGGGGGATATTCTATTTCTGTTCCAAAGTAGTCTTTAGAATGTTTCTAGGTCGTATTTAGTATTCATCAAGATTGTCATTTTGTTCGTAATAAAAGTTGCTTCGTTCAGAGTATTAATTGCTTTAGACATTTTAAATATTACTAGGCTTTTAATAAAATTTAGATTCCTTGAAGTAAATTATACTTTTTCAAAAAAGTAAAAAGTCTTTGAAAAAGAAGCAAAAGTTACTATTTCTCGAGCAGTTTCAAGATTACTACTTTCAAGTAGTAATCTCTCAAGGTAGGGACATACCACGTAATCAGATGATCACTGGTACACTGAGAGACCTTTGGGTCAGCAGCAGACTTTCGATAGGCTGCTACTGACCATTTTAGTGGAACGCTACAGAGTTCTGTAGCGTATACTTTTGGGTTGCTGCGGTACAATTTTGGGCGCGTGACAGTCCAAAAGTTGTTCAGCTGCAAACCAATGTCGGCGTCCCCACTACTTTGGTGAGCTGCTCACTAACATTTTGGACGAAAAAAAATGCGCCCAAAATTGTACCGCAGTGCACCAAAACCATTGTGATCACATACGTTGATCTGCTACAGTCCCAAAGGTCTCTCAGTGTAGTATTAAAAAAACCTTTCTAGATAATGTGAAAAATAGAACACATGGTAAAGTTCTGAAAATAAAATCAACGCAGAATATTAAAATCTTTTGTATTATAGTTTAAATATAATGTCTAAGTAGCACCCGGCAAATAGAAAAATGAGAATATGTAAATGTGTCACTCAACAGAAATATTAAAAAAAATGTCCAAATTAATTAACACAAATATTTTATTATCAATAATGATAATAATAATAAAATAAATAAATAATAATAATTAATAATAAATTTAATAAAATGATTGAAATAAAATAAAGAATATAATTCACAAAATAAAATTACTTAAACGTTTTGATTTCCAATATAATGCAATATTATATTGTGGGATAGATTCGAGTGCTTGTTTGTAAATTAGTATTTTCGTTTTTAATTGAAAATTTGAAATATACACTTTCGAAAACTGATGGTTAAATTTATATTGTACAAAATCGAAGAGAGACTAACTACGATTTCCAATATTATATTGGAAATCGTAGTTAGTCTCTTCTTCGATTTTGTCAACTAACAGTTGTATTTTATCAAAATGGCTTGTGTTGATAGTTATATTCGAAAAAAATGTAAGGAAGTTATTAAAGGTTGTAGTAATCGAAGTATGTGGAGTAAAAATCAATTGGAAAATGTGAAGTCAATTTTAAAAAATTCTAAGTGCGGTTTGAAAATATAATCATTATTGATAATAAAATATTTGTGTAAATTAATTTGGACATATTTTTTAAAAATATTTCTGTTGAGTGACACATTTACATCGAATGATGAACATGATTTATAATTCTTCACCTTATTTAATTACTACACACGCCACCACCATTGATGATGACGGTGCCATGACTCTTGGGCATTTTAAAGAAAAGAGTGTATAAAAGATGTATAGTATCGAAAAAGGATATTAACTTGTCTCCTGGCTTAAGTCCCCAGATGAGCATAGCACTATTTACTAAACAGGATATTTGGTTGGAAACAGCCAAGCGTAGAAAGCCAAGAATAAAAATAGAATTCATTATAGATTCTTCCCAATATTCAGCAGGAGCATTCATCGGAAGTAGCAAGCCCAAGAATGGAAAAAATATCCAGTATAATCTGAAAATTAAAAAAGATTAGATGTAGACAACGAGTTATTGTGAAAGTATAATAAGAGTAAATTGGGACGACAAACAATTATTAATTAATTAACCTTACATTGAAAAACCTGCTAATGAGAAAAACGTTTTAAAAACAGAATTTTCTTGAGGAGATCCTACACGAAAAAAAAATAAAAAACTTCCACTACAGATGTTTGCAGTACAAGAAGGTAGACGGTCCCTATAATAAAAGAATACTGGTTCCAATAAAATAAAGAAGCAATTAGTTGCATTCCTATTGGTCTCGATAATACCCTATCGTAATGGAGTAAATTAACAAGTGCAAGCTTCGTATACTTCCAGTAGAGGCCTCGCGGAGATTCTGCATCCAGACAGTAATCTTGCCATATCAGTACGAAACAGATGTTTCAGTTCGGCACATTGTGGCTATAGGATTAACCAATTTAGGGAAAGTAATAACATTTTTATTATAACGTTATAATTATGCTATATTAAATAAAAATTTGTTGCTAATAATAAATTATTAATTTTATATAATACAAAATTATGTAATCGTCAATATTGTGGAAAGCTTGTCGTGCAATATTGCCGCAAGCTTACACAGGAAACTTTCTATGTTGGGGACATTTGAAGCTTGTGACAAGCTTGCACGGTAATATTGCAAAACTTGCACTGTAAGCTTACCACAAGTTTTCTGCGAGATTACGTGCTAACTGGGAAAATGTGCTGCGCATTCAAAAAACTCATACAAAAGTAATAGTACTTTTAGGACTAGGATATTAAAAACGAATATAAATTAATAGAGGAAACCATGCAAGATCCTTTACGATTTCCTTACAGGATCTTTTACAAACAAGCACCTACAATTTATAAAGGTACCAGAGTTCCTGTATAGAAACCTATACATGAAATATTGATACCAATATTTCTGCGCTGGAACCTGTATGGGATCTTTGTTTCAATATTCTGCGACGGATTTTGGAATGATCTATACAGGATTCTATAAAGGATTTTAAGTAATGAAGCGACTCTATTAATTATTTTATTTTAGGATTATACGACAACAACATTTTGGTGCCGATATCTATTAACAAATTACCTGTGGTATCAAATGAGTTAGAGAATTATCTATATTGTTGAATAAATTCTCTTAAGATGATTCCTGATATTCTTAAACTATATGTTATTTCATTAACACAAATGTATCCTTCTCCGTTAAACTTAAAGAATTACTGTGGCTTTATCCAATTAACAACTTTTAAATGGATATTAACATTTAGTCTAGAACACTAAAATCAGTTTTGGAATAACAGTAACTATATATAATTAATAAATTGGAGGTGATTCCCATATTATCATTTCAGCTTCCAAAAAAGCATAAAATAATTACAAATACGTAATATTCGAGTGGTATTTTAGATTTCTTGTGTTAGCAATTATAAATTTAAAATCAGAATGACAAAATTCAAAATGGAGGATCCAATATGACTGTCGCTAATTACGAATTCGATGTCAGTTTTTCAAATTTTTAAATGTCGATTCCAATATGAATTAGACACTATAGTCAATTTACACGTGTATTGCGACAAATTTACCGGATTAAAAAAAACTTAAAATGGCGATATATCAATGCCAAATAAAGATTTTTTTAAGATTCAAAAGGCTTTTTAAAGGAAAAATTTAATATAATTATATTTTCTCTCCGTGAGTAGCTCCATGCCTAAAAAATCAAAGTTGTTCCCTAGTTTTTCGATTTTGTTGAAACTTCGAAATTTTGAAGTGAAATACATGCCAGTAAAAAGCCTCAATTCGATTTGAAATATTTTGAAAAATTTTGGGTTTACGAGGCATTTAAATTGTTTTTTGAAATTTTGAAAATGGTATATCTTCAAGGGAAATGAATGAAATTTAATTAAATTTTTAGGAAATGCTTATTGTTTACAGGCAATTTAAGAAAATATTTTAGAAAAAAATTTTTTTTAAACAAATTATTAAAAAAATAATTTTTAAATAAACAATTTTTTGAAAAGTGCCATTTTTATTTTTTTTTTTTAATAATAATGATTCCATTCCCACTTATTTCACGAGTATTTTCCAAAAAGAAAATCGATGGAGGGTCTGAAACTTTAGGAGATTTTGAATTTTTTGTCCTTGCGCGCAACCGTAAAAAGCGCATTTTCCGGCTATACTCTACATACAAAGTAATGTTCCAAATCACCTATAAGTCGTAAATTTTAACCGAATTTGATTTTTCTTTTTGGAGAATGTCAGGCTATAAGTTCGTAAGAATAATCTGCAATTTCCAAATTTATATTTGTTTAAACAAATTAATATTATTATTGTTAATTACTAACTTTTTACATATTGTACCTAGAGAGGTGTATTTTTTTCTAATTTTGCAATTTACCGGACCTAACATAAATATCAATGCAAATATAAAACAATTATTATTGTTTAAGCAAGATTTAAACAAATTATTATTGTTAATTACGAACTATTTATAGAATAGTACACTTAAAAGATGCAGTTTTTTCTTATCATGTAAATTTACCAAACTTTTTTGATATGCAGATTTACATTAAAAATATTATTATAATTTAAACAAAAATAAAAACAATAATTCATTTAATTATGAATTAACTTTAAATTAGGGTTGGTAAAATTTCCCCTAATTATATTATTTTTCTTCCAAAAAATTGATATTTTTGTAATTACTAAAAAAAAAATTTCAAAAAAATAAACTTAGTTAAAAATTTTTTTAAATAAATCTTAACAACAATTATATTTAATATTAATTGTGTTACTTTCCTTTTTAAAATTTATTTCACTTAATTCTGTAAACTCAATAAAGTGTTTTGGTTTTTAATGTCTCAAAAATATTAAAATTTCAAAAGCTTTCAATATAGGTAATTTGTTTTTTATCTAATATTTATAACCACAATTAACAAATAATATTTTTAAAGTCGTTTTCACAATTTTCATTTGCATGTGTTCTCAATCCAAACAATTTCTCAATCCATGAACTATTAGGAAACAACTTTAATTTTTTGGCGTGAAGCAACCCAGATTAAAATTAAAAGTACAATTATAATTTAAACAATTTTAAATAAATAATTACTTTAATTTTTGTTTAAAATATAATTTTATTTTTAATGCAAATCTGCATATCAAAAAAGTTTGGTAAATTTGCATGATAAGAAAAAACTGCATCTTTTAAGTATACTATTCTATAAATGGTTAGTAATTAACAATAATAATTTGTTTAAATCTTGCTTAAACAATAATAATTATGTTTTATATTTGCATTGGTATTTATGTTAGGTCCGGTAAATTGCAAAATTAGAAAAAATACACCTCTCTAGGTACAATATGTAAAAAGTTAGTAATTAACAATAATAATATTAATTTGTTTAAACAAATATAAATTTAAAAATTGCAGATTATTCTTAAGAACTAATAGCCTGACATTCTCCAAAAAGAAAAATCAAATTCGTTTAAAATTTACGACTTATAGGTGATTTGGAACATTACTTTGTATGTAGAGTATAGCCGGAAAATGCGCTTTTTACGGTTGCGCGCAAGGACAAAAAATTCAAAATCTCCTAAAGTTTCAGACCCTCCATCGATTTTATTTTTGGAAAATACTCGTGAAATAAGTGGGAATGGAAACATTATTATTAAAAAAATGGCACTTTTGAAAAAATTGTTTATTTAAAAATTATTTTTTTAATAATTTGTTTAAAAAAAAAGTTTTTTTTCTAAAATATTTTCTTAAATTGTCTGTAAACAATTTAATTAAATTTCATTCATTTCCCTTAAACATATACCATTTTCAAAATTTCAAAAAAAATTTTAAAAACCTCGTAAATCCAAAATTTTTCAAAATTTTTTAAATTCGAATTGTGGCTTTTTACTGGCATGTATCCCACTTTAAAATTTCAAAGTTTCAACAAAATCGAAGAACTAAGGAACAACTTTTATTTTTTAAGCTTGAAGCTACCCCCGTGTATTAATTATATTCATAAAATAAGCATATTTTTATAATTACATTAATAAAATGGACAACCATATCTTGACTCATTTGATTCTAAATTTCATGAACCTATATATGATCCTAAGTATAACAGTTTTTACACCAATTTTTATAATTATAATTTTTTTATTATAGAAGCACGCAATTAAAAGCAAACACTTTAAATATATACTGAAAATTTACTATCCGAGTGCATTACTGAAATCACAAACAATAAAAATTAAATTTATATTATGTTTTAGTGTTAACAATCTAAAATTAAAATTACTAAATGCTATCATTGATTGTATCCAATCCAATTAATAATTGACTTGATTTAATTGACATTTAAAAACCTCCACGGAAAAACGATCTATGGCACATTTTGACATAAATGCAATTGTAATGAAAATACGTGCACGTATTATTGAATTTTGAGCCTAAATGACTGAAATAGTGTAATTAAATAAATAGAGAATATAATTTATTAGTTTTCATTAGATATTGTGGTTGTAATAACGATTCATGGCAATTCGAAGTTGAAAATTGTAAGCATTTTAAAATTTGCCATAGATCGTTATTCTGTGGAGGTCTTCATTCATTAGGTTCAAATGAATTTAATAAAAATACTTCAAGTTATCAAAATGAATATATATATTTTTTAGATCCAAATAAAAATTAGTTGAGCCAGTAAATATAAATATTATCAAATAATTTGAATTTATTGAATAGAATTACAATTTTCAGTTTATTATGTATTTTAATAATTAAAAATGATTTATTGCAAATTAATTTTTATGTGTAATATAAAATAATTCTTTATAGTACGGGAGCTGGCAACCATATCGACAATCTCACATTCTAAAAAATTTCGTTGTTAATTTACAACGTTGGTCGTTGAATGCGTAAATTTGGGAAAAGTGAAAAAAGTCTCATTTCATTCCTGGACTAGGCTTCCGCAGCATTGATTGAAGATTGAACGCCAATCTTCAACAAAGACTGCGCGTCAGGCTGTAATCGGTGTTACATTTAGACACTCAAGCACTTCGTGGACTCAAGCAACCTTGCATCGGCCGTATTACCCAGCCTCAATCAGGCTTCGTAAAGTCTGAACTCGCCGTCAGTTCTCACCTGAGTAAGTTTCATGTGTTTTCACAAATCTTTTACAAAAAAAAATCCGACCTACCCAGGTGCGAATTTAGGTTGGCCACCAGAGTTTGAAGGTTGGCCCACGGTTGGCCTAACTTTGGCAAGCGAAGTTTTGGTTGCCAGGGTTTGCCCAACTTTGGCAAGTACTAGTGCCCACAGTTGGCCCGACTTTGCAAGCCAACCATTACATGCAGAGTATAACCAACCGTAGGGCCAACTTTGGCGACAAAGGTCGACACAACTATGGGGAACGTATCTCATATGACTTACAAATTTAGGTTGGCCAAACTCTGGGCCACGGTTGGCCCGACGGTTGGCAAAACTTTGTGAAAAACAGTTTAAATTACTTAAACTTTCTCGGTTGGCCTAACTCTGGGCCACAGTTGGCCCGAAGGTTGGCCAAACTCTGTAAAACGCAGTTTAAATAACTCAAACTTTATGGTTGGCTTAACTCTGGGCCACGGTTGGCCCGAAGGTTGGCCAAACTCTGTAAAACGCAGTTTAAATAACTCAAACTTTATGGTTGGCTTAACTCTGGGCCACGGTTGGCCCGAAGGTTGGCCAAACTCTGTAAAACGCAGTTTAAATAACTCAAACTTTGTGGTTGGCCTAACTCTGGGCCACGGTTGGCCCGACGGTTGGCAAAACTTTGTGAAAAACAGTTTAAATGACTTAAACTTTCTCGGTCGGCCAAACTCTGGGCCACGGTTGGCCCGACTGTTGCAGCTTTAATATACATTTAACGGTATGGACTCCCATGTGAGCGTAGCGTAGTGGTCAGTGTATAAGTCTTCGGCGCGTTAGGTTAGGGGTTCGATCCCAGCAAGCGGTAGATATTTTCGAAAATGTATGTATGAGATTGTGTTTAATAATAATAGGTAAAGGTTATATCTGATGTTCTTGCTAATAATAACGTGTTAATTGTTTAAATAATTTAGTTTTTTAATAATTTTTTACCTTTGGCTGTTAAAGTTGGCCAAACTTACGCATTTAAAGTCGTGCCAACTTTGGCGTCAGTTTTTGGACCAACCATTGAAATGTATAGTTGGCACAACATATGCATTTTAAGTTGGGCCAACTTCCTTATGACTTGTCGGGCCAACCATCGTCGCCATTAGACGGCCAACCGTTATCATCTGTATGGTTGGCCCAACCTCTGGCACGAGAAGTTGGACCGACCTTGTAAAAGTTGGCCCAACTATGGGCCAACCGAAAATTCGCACCTGGGTAGATTCAAGCGTGGGTGAGTTAGTTTTTTTATTTCAAAAATTTCCTGACTAGTTAATTATTATTATTTTTAAATGAAATTTGCAGCACCCACAGTTTAATGCATGTATTTTATGAAAAAAAATTATTTGTTATATTTTATGTTTTTATTCTTCATTTATATCAAGTAAAAATACATACATAGTTTTTTCAACTCTTGGACGGCGGAGTGGCGCGTGGTTGTCGACGCTATAGCAGAAATCAGACGTTCAAATTTAAAAAATGGTTATATCTTCGTTAATTCTTTACCGATTTTAATTTTTCTTTTCTTAATTCGATGTATTTTTTTATGCTGAATCCGAGAATGATTTTATATTTTCAAAATACAATATTTTTTGTAATAATAAAAAATTTTTTGAACAACAAATGATTATTGTTCTTTATCACATTTATCAAAAAATTCTTTTTGTACATATTATTTCATTGAGTTTAAAATAATATTATTACAAAAAGAAATTCAAATCATACGTATATAAGTGTGTAACACCATCATTTCAGTACATTTTGCGAATTAAACCGGCGTGCATATGTGCACGTGATGCTGTTAGCTTATATAATTAATTAAAATTTTTTTTTCTACCTGCAGGGAAAGTATGTCGTTTCGGGCACTTAGAGCGGGCGCAAAGTAACTCATTACCACCCAGGGGTAGGGGAAGCGGGCGCAAATTATTTTCCTCTCGCTTCTTTCGTTTGAACAGTCATAAAGTAAATTTAATTTTCTTAATGAAAGTTTATGAATTTTGATAAACTACAAGACATACCATTGAATGTGTGGCATTTCAGTATTGTTTAAAATATTTTCAAAATAAAAATTTTTGTTCAATTTAAAATGTATTTAAAATATTCTTAAAAAACATTTAGCCCCATGCTTGTTTGTTTTACATCTCTTTAACTTTTTATATACAGTTTGTGTCCAAAATGAAATGCTTTTTGTCCAGGTAGGACAAGAAAATTTGTTCACACCTCGAACGCAAAAAATAATTGTAGCGAGAGCAAAATTAGGTAAATCGAAGAAATCATTAAAAATAATTCACTGCTCATACCATCAATGAGTGTGCTTCTGTCCTGCAAAAAAGAAAGCATCTATCTCTGCAAAGACAGCAGCGTGCTTTTAATTTTTTCAGTGCAGTTTGGACAAAAAATTAAGTTCGCAACATAGGCACAAAGGTCAATGGAATAATATGTACAAAAAGAATTTTTTGCTAAATGTGATAAAGAACAATAATCATTTGTTGTTAAAAACTTTTTTATTATTATTACAAAAAATATTGTATTTAAAAAAAAATAAAATCATTCACGGATTCAGCCTTAAAAATACATCAAATTAAAAAAAGAAAAATTGAAATCGGTAAATAATTAACGAAGATTTAACCATTTTTGTAAATTTGAAAGGCCGCCGTCCACTGAGTTCTCCGACTCCGCCGTCCAAGAGTTGAATTAACTATAGTAGATAAACAATTTTAGTACTATGCTTAAGTTCGTGAGGCTGTCGCTAGAGGCGCCACTAGCGCTGCAGTCGGTTATAGCGCGTATATTTGAAATGGTTAAATTTCTACCTAATCCTTTTTATTAGTGCAATTTGCTATGTGAGAATCCGTGAGATGGGTATAAATATCTGCAGCCACCCACGCTGCGTCGGTTGCCAACTCACAGTCGGTATTGCAGATTCCATCATTAACAGTTGATTGTAATGCAGATTCCTATCCTACATTTTAACTCGACCGTCAGAGTAGGGAACTGTTTTTTCGACATGTTTCGACCCTTATCTGTGTTATATTTTACACACAAGTTAATATGCAATTTGTAATATGTGAATCTGTATATTGGGTATATGTACACACGGGCAAAGAAATTTGCCTGGGACAGCCATAAATTTTACTATATTAATGAAAGTTTTAGTTATTTCAGTTAGGACTTTCACCTCATTGCAATTCCAGTTAAAATTTTATTTCTGTGTACATCACCTGAAATAGATTTCAGATATTCACACCCGTCTCTTTTTAATTCATTATTAATTCATTAATGATTTGTCTTATATATCCAAATATTTTATTTTAACGAGCCTTGAAAAATTTTTTTTTCTACAACAGACATGTACACTTGAAACCAACGATGCCTTCTCTCAGGGAAGGCACTAATTTCACGAAGTTTGCCTACCTTCTATATTGTCTAAAAAATTATGCAATGAAAAATCAGAATTCCGTTGACATTATTTACACGAACTATAAAGAATGTAGAAAGTAGGCAAAACTCGTCAAATTAGTGCCTTCCCTGAGAGAAGGCATCGTTGGATTCAAGTGTACATATCAGGATATTTTACTTTAAGAGCTTCCATATTATATAATTATTATAAAATATACATTACAATTGAATGTAAGTAGTTTTTTATCAGTTGATATTAATTCATTGTTGAATCATAGTTGATGCATTAATTACTCATTGTTGATTCGTTAATGATTCATCGGTGATTAAATAATGATTTATTATTGATTCATTAATGGTTTACGGTTAATTCTTTAATGATTCATTATTGAATAATTTCTAATTAATTTTTCGAATAATAATTCATTAGTTAATGATTTGTCTTGTCCATATAACTACACAGAGAAAAATTAATAGTCAAAATTACACTGAGAGAAGTTTAGCACAGCATCTGAACTCAGATACAGCATTTACGCGAAATGAGGGTTAAAATATTGTTCTCTAATTTTATTCACATCGAACCTCAACTGTGCTAAAACTATAGTATATGTAGGGGAGAGTGGGGCAAAATAGGGTACCTTTTTGTAATTAATTGTTTACAGAGAACCAAATGAATAAATCGATTCAACTAATCATCAGAATTCTTCTTTGTACTCTTAGGTTTGAGAAAATTATGATCATAGCGGAGAAAACAATTTTTGAAAGAACTTATATTCTATTTTCTGAGAAGGTGCAAAAACCCCATTTTGCCCCATGGATGGAGCAAAATGTTATGTTATGTTACTATTCCCTATGTCTTAAAAGTTTAAGATTATAAATACAAACAAAAAGTAAGATTCTTTATTATTATGAAAAAACAAACAATATTTATTAGAATTTAACAAAAAAACATCGACAATGAACAATATCGATATATCGATTGTGAAACATCGATAGCATAATACCCCGAAACAAAAATATTGACTTTTCTGCGGAAAGTTGTTAATATCCATAATTGTATGGCCCAGCACGTAGGTACCCCATTTTGCCCCGCAGTGCATATTACAACAAAATGTAATGTTTACAAATTGTTGTAAACAATTTAACAATCTATCCTATTGGAAATTTCTCTAGAATAAGTGCTGAAATATCTCACACTTGGCAAATTAAATAAATTATAGCAAAAGGTTTTATAAGAAATTTAATTTCGCAATAAATCGATATTTTTTGGTCAAAATTTTAAAGTTGTATAACTTTCAAAAAAAAAAAATTTTTTTTCATGGTGTTCTCAAAATTAATAACATTTTTTTATCAATAAGAATAATATATATCGATGATAAAAAAATTAAAAGTACCTATCATGGAGAAACAGAGGTACCCCATTAGACCCGCCAACCCCATTTTGCCCCACTCTCCCCTATGTCTTAAAAGTTTAGTTTCTGTAAGTCTGTACACCAGACCGTGAAATCTTTAAAACCGTGGGACCGATGTTGCGCGGATGGTTAGGTACAGAATCTGAAACATGTGCAATGCAGAATCTGTGCTAAACTTCCCTCAGATATACCAGATCATAGACAAATATACGTTGAAAGACTATTCATTTCAAAAAGGGTTAAATGATGTTTTTATGTTACTTAATCGTATGAAAGTATCCACTATTAATTCGGTTCAAACTAATAAGTGGGTCTCTACTAAACAAAAAATAATATATTTTCCTCATCTAAAATTGCGCGAAATTATGGTAGAGGTGGGGGGTGAATCTCAAAAAAACTACATGACATCATTTCGGAACGCTTCCTAACCAATTGACAAATATTTCAGTTCATTATTGGTTCATTATAGACTCTTTGTTAATTTATTGTTGATTCCTTAATGATTCATAATTGATTTATTTATGATCCATTGAGGATTCATTAATGTCTCATTGTTAATAAATTAATAATTGATAGTTGATTTATTTATAATTCATTATTAATTCATAGTTGATTTATTAATGGCACATTGTTGATTCATTAATGACTTATTGTTAATTAATTGTTGATTTATTAATGACTCATAATTGATTTATTTATAATTAATTGTTGATTCATTAATTATTCATAGTTGATTTATTAATGGTTCGTAGTTTATTTTTTTTATGATTCATTCTTGATTCATAGTTGATTTATTAATGACTCATTGTCGATTAATTAATGTTTCGTAGTTAATTCATTAATGATTAATTGTCGATTTATTAACGTTTCACTGTTGATTTATTAATTTTTTAACTGTTTGTTCATTAATGATCTGTCTTAAATATCGAACTATTATATAAAATGAATGATGAAATGTTAATAGTATTGAATAAACTCCATACATTAGGTTTAAAAAATTATCGATGTCAAGTAAAAATGCTTGGTATTGTAGATTTAGTAGATTAGTAGATTTTAGTAGATTTAGAAGAAATGATATCTTATTTTAAAATAAATAGATATTTTCTCCAAATATTTTTGGGCTGTTCCTGTAGAGAATAAAAATGGAAAAGATGTTGCTGATGCAATGTAATATTTAGTAAATAAATGTATTCCAAAATACCTGCATTCAGATAATGAAAAGAAAATAATTTTACAATTAACAATTTGAATCAGAAACAAAAATGAATAAAATTACTTTTAATTAACATGCAGGAATCTAAAAAATGTCAGTTGTTGAACGATTTAATAGAACACTTAAGAGAAAAATGTGGATACATTTTAGTTTACGATGAAATTTTAAGTAGTATGATATATTATCCAATCTAATTGTTAATTACAAAGACACCAAACATCAAACAATTGGAATGAAGCCTAAAGGTGTAAATTTAGAAGTTATTGACACATTAAATGTACATTTTTTAAAATTAAAAAAAATACCTTAGTGAAGACTAAGGTTAAAACAATCATCAAATTAAAAAACTTCTTTGAAAAAGGTTATAATTCAAATTAGCTAACTAAAACATTCATCATTGGGGTCCTTTATAAATTAATTAAAACATTTCGGTGCTTTAGTGTAATACAGTCCTATCTTCTGGTAATATTTAGTACAGTCCTATCTTCAGGTGATACTTTGTATCGTGCAGTCAAAAAGTAAGGTTAATGTATTAGCTGTTTTATAAATGCATTTAAGTGGTTAAATTTTATTAATTCAAACTAAATTTTTAAACATTATGATAAAAAATCTCTCTTAAAATATAAAAAAAAATTTTTTTAGAATGTAATCAATATTCTAAGTACCGTAATTTATTTTTTTATTCACGCCACAAACTGTCAAATTAGAGATAGCACGGTACAAAACATCACCTCGAGATGAGACAGTTTAAAGTATTACTAGAAGATAGGACTGTATCACACTGAGGTATCGATTTATGGGGGAGGGTCTACCTTGTTCTTACGAACAATAGAAAAAATTGAGCTAATTAATGTAAAATATTTTACTAGGAGGAGGGGGAAAGGTTAAATTTTCAAAAAAAATCTTATGTAATTTATGGACGGCCCCATTGGCAAAGTTGTATCAACTGCACCTGTGACTTATGAGATCAATAATTACTATAGGACCAACCAATAAGTAAAATATCCTAGTACATATCTTGTAGAGAAAGTTGTCAAGTCTCGTGGAAATAAAATTTTGTTTAAGTGGTTAGACTTTAATTATTATCAAAACAGTTGGATAAATGAGACAAATCATTAATGAACCAACTAACAATGGCTATTAAAACTTCTTAAATCGTATTATAATGTTTATTTTATAAAGATTTTATAGAGAGGAACATCTGAAAGTAAAATATTCTGACACATTCTTTCTATAGCAATAGTTCTTGAGACTCGTGGTATTAAAATATTTGTCAAGTGGTTAGGCTTTGATAATTCTCATAATAGTTGGATATATAAGACAAATCAATAGCGAATAAATAATGTCTCATTATTTTATTAACAGTGAATCATTAATGAATCAACAATAAATCATAAATAAATCAAGTATTAATCAATAATGAATTAATGTTAACTACAAAAAAGACTAGTTAATTTGAATTCTAGTGTATATTTTGTAAGAATGCTATAAATAGGAACAGTTTAAAGTAAAATATTCTGATGTATATCTTGTAGAAAAAGTTGTCAATTGTCGTGAGACTAAAATATTAGTGAAGCACTTAGGCTTTGAAAATTCTCGTATTAGTAGGATATTTGTATTGGCGATTCAAGAACTTAATGTAAATGCATCCAAATCCATGCATTACATATTGTAATGGTAATGTACGTTTTAACAAAACTTAATTAGAATACTAAAAAAAGTTGACACCGCTTGTATGAAATTAATTTTAGGCGGGAAAATAATCTGAAACGTCTGAAATAATTGACTACTTATAATTACAATATATTAATGATATACAATGAAATAGCTTCATTTTAAAGAGACTGGATTATCTATTCCGGTGAAGGTCAAGAAAAAAGCAAACGTGAAAGACATAGAAAACCCATTCTATATGCATAAAAAAATGCCACGATTCATGTAAATTCACGATTTACAGAGCCAAATACGGCAAAAGCAGAAACATGAGCATGCACAACTATTAAAACTTTCAAAATAACTATTTATACTAGTTGACTTAACTAGGAGAGTTATACTTTGACAAGATTGGATTCGTAGTATTGACAAGAGGAGCATGCTGAATTGAATAGGAATCTTTACACAGTAAATCGTGAGGTATTAAAATAACACCAGAATATATGAAAATAATCTGCAACAGTATAATCCCTCTAGGATTAAATTAACACTCGAAAGGATTAAAATAATTAATTTTGCTGTTATTTCTAAATTTTATTTAAAATTTAAACCAAGTCAACGATTTATCAAAGAAAATTAAAGTAAATCTAAGTCTAAGACTAACTATGGTCAAAGTCAAAGACTGAAACTTTGACTTCGTCTAATACTAGGATTGTGGACGAGACTTTAACCACGCAATTGATTAAGACTTTGACTTTTACCATGGCTAAGACTTTGACTTTGATTATGACTAAGATTTGGACTGTGACCAATACTTTGACCGAGACTTAGACTTTGACTTAACTTAGTATTAAGAATTGTATATATATTCGCATGAATACGATCATCATTTTCTTTTTAAAAATGCTAGAATTATATGTAACGAACCTAATAACAACAGGAGAAAGTTTAGGGAGATGTTTCACATCCTTAAAAACGACTCGGTTAATAAAAAGAGTGATTTAACATCACTTAACAAGATCTATCACTCTCTGATCTTGAACACATAGTGTTTTGAATTTTTAAAAGTTACGCGCTTTTTGCATACTCACACTACGTATGATAAGGTAGATTTCTATCTCTCTGATTCATGAAGATAACTTAGATTTCGTTTATATTTTGAGGCATTTCCTCTTTCTATCAATGTTTGTTTATCATAAAGGACACATGGTGTATACTTATGTTTGCTTTTTACAACATACGGTCATGGCCCTAAGTTTGAAAGTTCAAACGCTCATCTCTAAACAAAATATCACAAATTTTTTTTTGTTTTTTGTGATATATGAAATATTTATGTGAAGGAAGTAATCCACAAATGTAAGTTTGAGGTTATGTAGTGGAGAAAGGGAAAAAGAGTGTTTTTTGTTTTAATGTTGAATATGTTAAAATATTTAAAATTTTTCATTTTCGCCTTTTATGTATTTTATGAAAGTTTTTTTATATTAGTGTTTATGTATTTTCTGAATATTGACAATTATATAATTTGCAGTGACTGAAACGCCTGATAAGGTCCATCGTGTATGGATGAAAAGCTTCGCGCTTAAATAAATAAATATATAGATTATTTATAAAAAAAACATTGAACATCTTTATATTAATTATTACAATCCAAAAATAACGAACATCACTATATTAATTTTATTCAAAACTATTAACATTTCATCATTCATTTTCCATAATAGTTCGATATTTAAGACAGATCATTAATGAATAAACAGTAAAGAATTAATAAATCAACGGTGAAGCGTTAATAAATCGACAATTAATCATTAATGAATTTTTTTTTATTTATTGGTTTATACACCTGTCTTCAGCCTTACATACTTGGCTATACAAGTGTTTCTTACAATTTTATGCTTTACAACTTTTTCTTATATACAATTCTTAATCCTAAGTTTGCGCCTACAGAACGTCTTTTCGAAATTAGGAGTACTCGCATTAGCCTGGACTAATGGGTCTAATGGGTTTTCTCGCCAGAGGAGAGGGAAACTGTAGAAAACCTTCTCCTGAGTACAACCGGTTTATCGACAGTCGAGTTCTAATGGTGTGTACCGGACAATAATCGACAGTGCACATCATTATACCTCGACGTCAAACCTCCCGCTCAGATTGTCTCACATGCCGGAAAAATCCAAGCCAAATGGGAGCGAACCAAGTACCCTTTGTCCTAGACTGTCCGCCAAGCAAGGCATTCATCCGACCGAGCTAATCTGTCGGTTATCATTATTGAATTAACTACGAAACATTAATGAATCGTCAATGAGTCATTAATAAATCAACTATGAATCAAGAATGAATCTTGATAACAATTTTGGGTGCGTAACAGCGCCTATGTAGAGTATACGTGCAGCACCTCCCAATACTGGTATAACTACACGGCTCGCATACGAGCGTAACTGGGAGAGATCACGCTCTTCAACGCCGATGGCCAACAAGTGACCATCTTCCGATCTCCGCAAAGTTGGTAAGAACATTTGCGGCCCTTCGGTATAAGGGCGAGACCTTTCCAATCTCTAATTACTCTGCAGGTAACCACCAGAGTTGGCACCATAACTTACATGTCGAAGCGCTAGTTAGTAGGTCCGTTGCTCCGTTTTTAAAAAGCTTCGGTCCGTTCATAGCGCCTCTAGGCTCAAGCGATGTAGGCTATAACCAACTGCCCCACGAGGCCAACCCAATGACCGGAAGGAAACAAGCCTTTCGGCAAGTCCCCCGGGCTCGGTTCGGTTCCCATGGTACCGTTTAATACTCTGGTTAGAGTACCGATTAAGAGTCTTACCACCCTTGCTTCGGCAAGTGAGGTCGACGGTCTATAATTAGACTTGCCGGGCGGTCACGGCACTGCCCATCATCATCGTAAGCCACTGCTCTATAAGAAAGCCTGGGACGAACCGAGTACTAACCGCAAGCAGTGGCGCCACTCCGAGCCTCATATGATCGCCTCTTACGACCTGTAGCCGGTCACAGGGGGCCTATTCTGCACCCGGGCACCCCACGGGTATGGGTGCGTAACAGTACAAAATGTTGGTAAGCAGCTCACCGAAGTAGTGGGAATGCCGCCTTTGGTTTGCAGCTGAACAACTTTTGGACTGTCACTCGCCCAAAATTGTACCACAGCAATCCAAAAGTATAGTCCTGTAGCGTTCCACTATAATGGTCAGTAGCAGTCTGCTGCTGACCCAACGGTCTCCTAATGTATATTATCAAAATTAATAAAATTGTTCAGTGTTGCGAAAAATGAATATGAAAAGATCGACAATACAAAAAAAAATAAAAGAACAATTTTGAAAATCGGTTTGAAAATTACAAATGTTACGAGTAATTCTTCACATGAATACACAAAAAATGGTTTTTGCCCCTAAAATTAAATTTTTGGGGTGTTTGGGAAATTTCAAACATACTACTTTTTTCAAATTTTCAAGACGAACAAGTTAGGATAGGTCCGATTTAAAGTGCGATTTTATTGTCACACAGTGTAATTCTAATTTTCATTATTTTAACGTCAAAAATTTATCAGAGACTCAAAAAATACTATTGAATTAAGCTTGATAGTAATTGAAGAGTTGGGTGCAAGGGCGTACAACAAGAAACGATGAACGAAGAAATTTCTAGTTAAAGTTTTAAACTTTAATTGCTCAAAAACTGTACATTTAAATCAAATAAACTTTTTTTAAATTAATTACTCTTTTATTAAGCTATCAAATGCAATTTTAAAATTAAGAGAAAATTGCAATTAACCATTTAATAATAATGTTTTTCCAAACTAATTTATACGTCCTTTTTGCAGCCAGCTAATCGCCTAATCATACAATGTTTTAGGCCTTTATTTCTAGATATATTTTATGATTTTATTTATTTGTAACATATAATTAAGTCTTAAATCATTTCTAATCTTAAAAAATGGACATTTTTAATGAACATTTTTTTGAACAAATTTTTTTAATGAAGTGTCGACTTTCACTTGTTTTTACATGCAAATTCTATTAAAAAACATTTTTAATTACAAAATTATGTTAAACTCACGCAGATTTTTATTCAGAGCATTCATTTAAAAATATCAAAACAGGCGTTATCCGCCTAATGCCCTTCGTGCACACAGTGGGACAAAATAGCAAAATCCTGGCCAAAAGTAAAAAAAATCTGCAAATGTTATAATTTCTATGTACAGTCAATCCTCCACATTGTCGGATCAGCCCGAAATTTCCCCTTCTCTTATCCTTCACTTTGACGGTTGCCTACGTCATACCCCCTCACTACTTTTTCAGGGCTGTCCATATTGTATACTTAAAAAATATTGTTTGGGACACACTGAGAGATTTTTCGTAGAAAAATGGTATATATATATATTATTTATTAAAACGTACTAATTATGAAATTAATTAATTGTCCGTTGGAAAGTGTAAATAATATTCATATTAAAATAATTGTGATATTAACTATTTTAATAATTAGTAAAATATGTTTTTTTTCAATATTATTAGGGGAGAGTCAGTACGGTCGGCTCACTTTTTGACTTGTACCCATAACTTCCGTTCTAGGCTGAATTTCACGTTTTCTGACATATGGTTGGAAAGATCTTCTAAAGTGGAATGTTTCTTCTGTACATCAGAAAATATTTGGGCAAAAATTGGAAAAGTTATAAACATTTAAAAAAAATGTCGTTACGGTCGGATCAGGTCTTTACGGTCGGTTCACCGTAGAAAATCAATGTGAAATGACGGAATATTACTAAAAATGTCCCGTAAATTACAGAAGAATGCTGAAATGCACTTGAAAATGGAAAAAGGAAATAAAAAAATTATATAAAAATTAATCTAAAAACATTCTCAGTAAGCGAAACGTTTACAATACGTTATCGATGGAGATGTGAAATAAGACTTTTTAAAATGTTTTAAGAACGTTTTTCGAACATGAATATTTTTTTTTCACTGTAAAATGACGTTCTTCACACATCTCTACCTTAAACAAATGAATTTCCGATGTCAGAACGCACCATAATTGTAAAATAATGCGTCCCAACATGCACGATATAAAGTGAGCCGACCGTAAGTTTCGCGTCGTTTTTATTTTTTTAGCAAACAGACATAAACGCACGATATAAAAACCAAATAACATACCAAAGTATTAAAGGACTCTCTAATGAATAAATTTCATCAATTTAATTTATTGTTTGCATCTACCATTTTGTTTAATTAATCTTTTTCGACACTAAGTAAAAGTTTTGCTTAAAAAATTCACCACACATTTACGTTTTACGTTTGTACTGCTTGCGTACTTCATTGGAACTTAATGAAAGAGACATGAAAAGTTTTCTACCATTACTATGAAGTATTTACATGCAATGGTAAATGGCACCAGTTTGTTACAACTGAGAAACCTGAGGTGAGCCAACAGTAAAGGTGCGCCGACCGTAGTGACTCTCCCCTATAATATTAATAAACAATTAATATTTAATAAAATAAAATAATTATTATTAATACAAACATTATTATATAATACAAACACTATCTATTAAAGATTTCAATGTATAGTAAATGTGTGTAAACAAAGTCGATTGACAGATATTTCAACTGTCATACTTTTATTATTCAATACTTAAATGTATCTAATATATTACATTTTAATTCTTATTAGGCCAAAATAAGTGAAACCGGCCACTTGAAAAATTTTTATCTCCAATTTTCAAGTTATCTATGATTTTTGCTAGATATATGAGTACACTTTTTGCCCCTAAAATATTTTTCAAAAAAAAATTTATTTTTGAAGTAATCAGGTGTTGAAATTTTGGGTCATTCTATTTTTATTTTATTATTACTTTGAAACAAATAAAGATAATTAAGTGAATTTTTGTTAAATTAAAGCTTAAAGTCTATACTTTAAGGATTAAATAAAGTGATTACCAAAAAATGAAAATTTATAATTGTTATTATCAATTTTTTTAAACAATTGCAAATTGAAGAATGTTTTCAATGATTTTGAAAAATTAAATTACGATGTTATGATGCACAAAACTCCAAAGATGATTTTAAAAAAAAATTAATAACCTCCAATATTATAGAAATTGTGTAGATTTTTCAGAAAAAATGCAGGCGAAAGTCGACTCTAGTTACTGGAAAAAGATAAAATTGCAAACGAATAAATAAGATCGTCTTTTGTTTTGTTAGAAACTTCACGCTTTCAAGCGGATTTTTAAGATTAAAAGTCTATTTTCGCCTGCATTTTGTCAGAAAAATCAAGATAATTTCTATAATATTGGAGGTTACTGATTTTTCTTTTTTTTTAAATTAATCCTTGGAGTTTTGTGCATCATAACATCGTAATTTAATCTTTCAAAAACATTGAGAACATTCTTCAATTTGCAATTGTTTAAAAGAATTATTAATAACAATTATGAATTTTTATATTTTAGCAATCGCTTTATTTAATCCTTGAGGTATTGAATTCAAGCTTTAATTTTAAAAAAATTCACTTAATTATCTTTATTTGTTTTAAAGTAATAATAAAATGAAAATAAAATGACCCAAAACTTCAACACCAGATTACTTCAAAAATAATTTTTTTTATGAAAAAAAATTTAGGGGGAAAAAGTGTACTCATATATCTACCAAAAAGCATAAATAACTTAAAAATTTGAGACAAAAATTTTTCAAGTGGCCGGTTTCACTTATGTTGACCCTATTCAATTAACATGATTTTAATAATTGGTTTTCTATATTATACTAATACTATATATGCATTATTATATTAATATATAATAAAACTTTTTGTTTATTTAGATATTTAAATGAATAATGTAGTTAAAATAATATGCATTATCATTTGAATTATTCAAGATAAGAATAAGCATTAAATAAATTAATTTATTTATTAATATTATATTATACTTATAAATATAATAAATAGATTTATTTATATTAGCTTATTTTTTATTTCTATCCTCCCAAAGAATACGGCACTGAAACTTGGACAAATCAAGTAACGCCATACCACCATTGTGTCAGAGATTGAAACTAAACCGAACCGTCATTATGGAAGATCTTTCATTGTAAAAAACGTTTTTGTGGAGGATTGACTGTATATTGGTAAAGTATCCTCAGGAGCATCTAAAGACATAAAATGAAGGGCGCAGTCGAAGAAATTTTGATCTTATTTTCGTTTCACACTTTAATCTTGGTTTCATATAATTTTTCACCTAATAGCCAGCAAAAAAACGTTCTTATTAAAAAGTGAATAAAAAGTTATTATGTATTTGAAATTGAATTCTGTAAAATGTAATCAATAAATCAATCAATCTTGATAAATTGAATAAATCCTATAGTTTTGGGTCCCGTGATAATTAAAAGTTTTTTTTACTGCAAGTTGTCTCTTTTCCCTCTATAAATTGAATTCGTCTGGCCGAACCCTCTATAATTTGAATTTTTCTCTATTATATATATATATATATATATATATATATATATATATATATATATATATATAAATGTACTTTTTCTGACTTCTTTATAAATTGAATTCAGCTAAATTGTACTCTCTATAATTTGAATTTTTTCACAGGTAGAAATGTATACTTTTATTTCTCTTCAAAATAAAAGTTATTGTAAATTTTGAATTTTGTATTGTATTATGATACAGTATATTATGAAATCAAAATAACGAATCATTCGTTGTCACTCATTTCTGGTCGTGTAATTATCAATTCCCTGTTAAATTCAGTTTAATACAAGTCTCGCTTCTTGTACGTGTTTAAAATGACGTCTCCAAGAACGCACAAATGTTTGTCGATTTTGAAAAAAAGAAGATTATTGATATCGTGGAAAGTGGTGGAACAAAAAAACCTGATTTTTTGCACCAATCTTAAAATTAATGCGCAAATAAACAATAAATGTGTCAATAAACAATCTTTTGTTCATTTGACTGTTTTTATTTACTCTGTATAAAGATAAAATTTTTGTTAATTCAAATTTTTCACGATCTTTACCAGATAATTACAACTCTCTTTAATTTGAATTTTTCTTGGCTCTCTCTCGCGATAATTAAAACTTTCGATAAATAAAACTCTCAATAAATTGAACTTTTTTTGAATCTCCTTGAAATTGAATTTATCGAGTGTCGACTGTATATATGTCGTAGCCGAATAGAAGAATCCGCCGATTAGCTAAACACCTAGGCGGTTAGCTAACCGGCGCCTAATAGACATTGAACATAGTAATTGCTCATATTCTTCTTTTGGCCTGAATGAATCCGTCAGTTAGCCAACTGACTAAGCAGTTAGCTACGCGCCTAAGATGTTTTATGCCAATAGACGAAATACAAACTCACGAAATATTATTAAAAAATAAAATAATTTAATTAATATTTAATTTATTAAATTAATAAATTTAATTTAATAAATTAAAGATTATTAAATTATTAGAGTAATAAATTTAATTATTCAAGTCCATAAAAAAATAAATTAGGTTTTAACAAGTTTTATTTAATTTTATATTTAATTCATTGGAATAGAACAATTACATTGTATATTGCAAACTCACGAAAATTTTGATTTTCAGTCTGTCATTTTATGTTATTTTTCTCTCTCTCCAAAACTATTTGTTCTCTATGTCTATGCGTCGATATTTTTTTCTTTAATCATTTGTCTAATTCGAATATTACATTTGATAATAAGTACAAAAAAAAGCATTTGCTTTAAATCCTGTCTAAATTGTAATTCTTGATGTCCTCAAAGTCTGCCTTCCTTCAATAAATAAACTATGTAAAAATTAAATGTATAAAATTAAATAAAATTTGTTAAAACCTAATTTCATGTTTCATGGACTTGAATAATTAAATTTATTACTCTAATAATTTAATAGTAATTAATTCATTAAATTAAATTTATTAATTTAATAAATTAAATATTAATTAAATTATTTTATTTTTTAATAATATTTCGTGAGTTTGTATTTCGTCTATTGGCCTAAAACGTCTTAGGCGGGTAGCTAACTGCCTAGTCAGTTGGCTAACTGACGGATTTATTTAGGCCAATAGAAGAATATGAGCAATTATTATGTTCATTTGTCTATTGGCGCCGGTTAGCAAACCGCTTAGGCGTTTAGCTAAACGGCGGATTCTTCTATTCGGCTACGACATATATATATAGTAAAAAATTACATAAAAACCTTTAAAAAAATTTTTAAATTTATATTTAAATAGAGATTTAAAATTTTAAAGAAATGGTCAAAAAAGATCACCGTGAAACTATTTTTGATTTATTACTGGAACATTCATTATTAAGAAAAATCAAAATCTGGCTGCCACTAGCTGCCACTGCGGTTTCAATATCACTTTTTCTGTATTCTTGCAAAAAATTACAAATTATAAAGGATTTTAATTTAACATTTAAATTCTTTAAACGATATGAATTTGCTTGAAACTCGACATTTGGGTGTTTTGGGGATTGCTGATTACAAATCCGATGTTAGTTTTTCAAAATTTGAAATGTCGATTTCAATATGGCGTATGTCAAAAGTAAAAATTGATTGTATTTGCTTGTAACTCGGTACTTGGGGTTTTTTTAAGATCGCTGATTACGAATAGGATATTAGATTTTGAAAATTCAAAATGACGGATCTAATATGGAAGATTTCGAAAAAAAATTAATTAGATTCTCTTGAAACTCGTTACTTAAGGGTTTTGAGTGTTGGTGATTACAAATCCAGTATTAGTTTTTAACAATTCAATACTCTCGATTAGTTTCACGGCAATAAATGTGACAACAATTGTATTCATACAAATGTAAATATTTATAATTTAAAGTTGTTTCGTGAACATCATAACCTTAAATATTACAAATGTTGACTAACGTTCTTTTCTATATAAAAAATGCGTATGTTTCAAGAATTACTTCGTCACCTAATGAAAGCAAAAATGATGAAAGCAACAGTGACTCCAGAAATTATTTCGAAAGTGAATAATTGAATTTTAATGAAAATAATGTTTTAAGTGAGTGAAGAAAAGGTTCAATTTATTTGTGATTAAATAATATTATATATACTCTTATATTTAATTTTATTGTTTACCATATTGAATTTGACATGTTAAATTTTAAAAAACTGGAACTGGATGTCATAATTAAAAAAAATTTCGAAATTATTGGAAACTTCATAATTTTTTCTTATATATATTATTTTTTAATTGAATTTATTGTTACATATATTTAAAGACATTTATATTATTAATAAATTAAAAAATGTATACCAATCTGCAAAAATTAAAAAAAAATTTTTTGAATTTTTTGGAATATTCATAACTTTTGTTCATTTCAATATTTTTTCATCAAATATAGCTAATATTTTAAGTTAGACCAATAACTAAAAGATTGCCAAATTTTACTTCATTCAGTTAAGACGTTTTCAAGTTATACGCGAACAAAATTTTGCGGACATGTCCCTGTTAAAAATTCCTGCGAAGGATCTTATATAGGATCCTGTTCCAGGAATATTCGTAAGATCCATTGCAAGTTCGTACGTAAGAACGCAGTGGCGTTCTTATGTACCCAGGTTCTCTAGTGAAAGATAAGCTAGTGATAAGATAAGATAAGGTTCTCTAGTGATAAGATCAAGCGTATTATTCTTTGTACCGAAACAAACAACAACATAACATCCTGGACAGTTTCCTTTGTAAAATGATTTGCAAGATCTTGCATTAACAATCTGTAAGTAAAAAACTCAACTTTCGATGCAGGATCTTTAGCTATTAAAAGTTCCTGTAAAGGTTTCTGTACCGGAACACTTGCAGGATCATGTATAGGAAACTTTGTAAAATTTCCTGTACATGAACCTTTGCAGTTTTGTAAACTGTAGTGCAGTGCAGTGCAGTGCAGTACAATATGTCATTCCTCATTATTAAAAAAATTGTTTTTGAAAGTTGTAGAGCTTGGAAATAGCTTTCAAATGACTGGTCGTACGTTAGAAAAGGTTAATTAGTTTAGTTGCAAATGAATTTAAACCATTAAAACTAGCACTTTTTAATTTGTGTAATATTACTTTGTTAATAAATATCGAAATGGTTTATAATTCACCAGGAATATTCTCCTTGAGAAGCTGAATAAATCCCAAAAAAATTCAACACGATCGGTCAAATAGTTTATGCATAATTCCATTTGTTAACTAAAAACATATAATTCTGCAATGGAATTTCTACACTTTTGGACTTCCAAATAACTTTTTTTTCAAAGTACATTTGAGCAGTCTAACTTTCATCCTACTTAAATGGAAATTCGATATTTTTTATTTAAATGCATAATAATGGATATTAAAAAAGGTACGCTTTTTTGTCATAAACAAATGAAATAACTCTGTAAATTTTCACTTTATTGATTTGGTCTAAACGGCATTAAATTTCATGTGTTTTTACAAATCTTGTCCAAAAAAATCCTACCTAGCTTCAAGCGTGGGTGAGTTAGTTTCTTAATTTAAAAAATTTCCAGACTAGTTAATTACTAATGTTTTAAAATGAAATTTGCACCACCAACAGTTTAATACATGGGTGATTTTCACGTAACTGTGCAATTTCAAGATCAGTTTTAAAAGAAAAAAAATTTTGTTTTTTTAATGTTAAATATCACTTTTCCTCATCATTAGGGCATAATATAGTTGTAATTTAAATGGTTTTACTACAGCTATAATTATAAAAAAATTATAACAAATTTTCGAAAATTGGCTGCCACGGAGCTGACCACCCTATGCATTGAATAATATTGCCGTTAACTGCGGAGCTACTTTATGCGTACGCCAGATATTTAATAAATAAAATTGCTAAAAAGAACTTCTTTGTCAAAAAACCAAAAATAAGTTAATAAAAATCCATAAAACGATTAAAACTTCAACCGGTGAGCAACATAACGTCAAAAAATTAACTTTAATTAATATTAATAAGTTTTTCAAATTAGTCTTAAAACTATTTCTCTCGTTTCTCTTAAATAGCTGAAAAAGTGTAATAGATATTAAATTGTTATTCATTTAACCTTAAAATATTAATTTCAAGTTTTTAAAAAATATCATATTCAAAACGTTAAAAGAAGCTCCTATTAAAATGATGATTTAAAGTTATTTACATGTGTTTAAATGATATTTTTATAATTATCATAATGTATTATTGTAAAATGTATATTTAAATAGAAAAAGTGTTATTTATTTTCTGAGTAATATAAAATTTGAAGAAAGGTTGTTAATTTTTAATAAATCATGATTTTAGCAAAATCTTAGTGTTTTATTTTACATTTTGTTGTATAATATTTAAAAAAAATTTTGTTTAATATCTTATTCTTTTTTAATTTACTCTGAAATATCTACACAAAAGATTTAATGAATAAGAAAGTATCAAAAAAATGTTTATGTAACATTATAGAAACACAAATTTCAATACACAAAGTAGCCCCATCCCGGGGTCTCTTTTTGGAACAACTTTTAATGACTACAACTACGACAAAAAATTTATTTCATTGACTAACTCATAGGAAACCTTCAGAAGGAAGTATAACATATATATGCAAAAATTGATTTTCTTTTAATTCTGAATTTAAACAAATCTTAAAACATTATTTTCATTAAAATTCAATTATTCACTTTCGAAATAATTTCTGGAGTCACTGTTGCTTTCATCATTTTTGCTTTCATTAGGTGACGAAGTAATTCTTGAAACATACGCATTTTTTATATAGAAAAGAACGTTAGTCAACATTTGTAATATTTAAGGTTATGATGTTCACGAAACAACTTTAAATTATAAATATTTACATTTGTATGAATACAATTGTTGTCACATTTATTGCCGTGAAACTAATCGAGAGTATTGAATTGTTAAAAACTAATACTGGATTTGTAATCACCAACACTCAAAACCCTTAAGTAACGAGTTTCAAGAGAATCTAATTAATTTTTTTTCGAAATCTTCCATATTAGATCCGTCATTTTGAATTTTCAAAATCTAATATCCTATTCGTAATCAGCGATCTTAAAAAAACCCCAAGTACCGAGTTACAAGCAAATACAATCAATTTTTACTTTTGACATACGCCATATTGAAATCGACATTTCAAATTTTGAAAAACTAACATCGGATTTGTAATCAGCAATCCCCAAAACACCCAAATGTCGAGTTTCAAGCAAATTCATATCGTTTAAAGAATTTAAATGTTAAATTAAAATCCTTTATAATTTGTAATTTTTTGCAAGAATACAGAAAAAGTGATATTGAAACCGCAGTGGCAGCTAGTGGCAGCCAGATTTTGATTTTTCTTAATAATGAATGTTCCAGTAATAAATCAAAAATAGTTTCACGGTGATCTTTTTTGACCATTTCTTTAAATCTCTATTTAAATATAAATTTAAAAATTTTTTTAAAGGTTTTTATGTAATTTTTTACTATATATATATGTCGTAGCCGAATAGAAGAATCCGCCGTTTAGCTAAACGCCTAAGCGGTTTGCTAACCGGCGCCAATAGACAAATGAACATAATAATTGCTCATATTCTTCTATTGGCCTAAATAAATCCGTCAGTTAGCCAACTGACTAGGCAGTTAGCTACCCGCCTAAGACGTTTTAGGCCAATAGACGAAATACAAACTCACGAAATATTATTAAAAAATAAAATAATTTAATTAATATTTAATTTATTAAATTAATAAATTTAATTTAATGAATTAATTACTATTAAATTATTAGAGTAATAAATTTAATTATTCAAGTCCATGAAACATGAAATTAGGTTTTAACAAATTTTATTTAATTTTATACATTTAATTTTTACATAGTTTATTTATTGAAGGAAGGCAGACTTTGAGGACATCAAGAATTACAATTTAGACAGGATTTAAAGCAAATGCTTTTTTTTGTACTTATTATCAAATGTAATATTCGAATTAGACAAATGATTAAAGAAAAAAATATCGACGCATAGACATAGAGAACAAATAGTTTTGGAGAGAGAGAAAAATAACATAAAATGACAGACTGAAAATCAAAATTTTCGTGAGTTTGCAATATACAATGTAATTGTTCTATTCCAATGAATTAAATATAAAATTAAATAAAACTTGTTAAAACCTAATTTATTTTTTTATGGACTTGAATAATTAAATTTATTACTCTAATAATTTAATAATCTTTAATTCATTAAATTAAATTTATTAATTTAATAAATTAAATATTAATTAAATTATTTTATATTTAATAATATTTCGTGAGTTTGTATTTCGTCTATTGGCATAAAACATCTTAGGCGCGTAGCTAACTGCTTAGTCAGTTGGCTAACTGACGGATTCATTCAGGCCAAAAGAAGAATATGAGCAATTACTATGTTCAATGTCTATTAGGCGCCGGTTAGCTAACCGCCTAGGTGTTTAGCTAATCGGCGGATTCTTCTATTCGGCTACGACATATATACAGTCGACACTCGATAAATTCAATTTCAAGGGGATTCAAAAAAAGTTCAATTTATTGAGAGTTTTATTTATCGAAAGTTTTAATTATCGCGAGAGAGAGCCAAGAAAAATTCAAATTAAAGAGAGTTGTAATTATCTGGTAAAGATCGTGAAAAATTTGAATTAACAAAAATTTTATCTTTATACAGAGTAAATAAAAACAGTCAAATGAACAAAAGATTGTTTATTGACACATTTATTGTTTATTTGCGCATTAATTTTAAGATTGGTGCAAAAAATCAGGTTTTTTTGTTCCACCACTTTCCACGATATCAATAATCTTCTTTTTTTCAAAATCGACAAACATTTGTGCGTTCTTGGAGACGTCATTTTAAACACGTACAAGAAGCGAGACTTGTATTAAACTGAATTTAACAGGGAATTGATAATTACACGACCAGAAATGAGTGACAACGAATGATTCGTTATTTTGATTTCATAATATACTGTATCATAATACAATACAAAATTCAAAATTTACAATAACTTTTATTTTGAAGAGAAATAAAAGTATACATTTCTACCTGTGAAAAAATTCAAATTATAGAGAGTACAATTTAGCTGAATTCAATTTATAAAGAAGTCAGAAAAAGTACATTTATATATATATATATATATATATATATATATATATATATATATATATATATATATATATAATAGAGAAAAATTCAAATTATAGAGGGTTCGGCCAGACGAATTCAATTTATAGAGGGAAAAGAGACAACTTGCAGTAAAAAAAACTTTTAATTATCACGGGACCCAAAACTATAGGATTTATTCAATTTATCAAGATTGATTGATTTATTGATTACATTTTACAGAATTCAATTTCAAATACATAATAACTTTTTATTCACTTTTTAATAAGAACGTTTTTTTGCTGGCTATTAGGTGAAAAATTATATGAAACCAAGATTAAAGTGTGAAACGAAAATAAGATCAAAATTTCTTCGACTGCGCCCTTCATTTTATGTCTTTAGATGCTCCTGAGGATACTTTACCAATATACAGTCAATCCTCCACAAAGACGTTTTTTACAATGAAAGATCTTCCATAATGACGGTTCGGTTTAGTTTCAATCTCTGACACAATGGTGGTATGGCGTTACTTGATTTGTCCAAGTTTCAGTGCCGTATTCTTTGGGAGGATAGAAATAAAAAATAAGCTAATATAAATAAATCTATTTATTATATTTATAAGTATAATATAATATTAATAAATAAATTAATTTATTTAATGCTTATTCTTATCTTGAATAATTCAAATGATAATGCATATTATTTTAACTACATTATTCATTTAAATATCTAAATAAACAAAAAGTTTTATTATATATTAATATAATAATGCATATATAGTATTAGTATAATATAGAAAACCAATTATTAAAATCATGTTAATTGAATAGGGTCAACATAAGTGAAACCGGCCACTTGAAAAATTTTTGTCTCAAATTTTTAAGTTATTTATGCTTTTTGGTAGATATATGAGTACACTTTTTCCCCCTAAATTTTTTTTCATAAAAAAAATTATTTTTGAAGTAATCTGGTGTTGAAGTTTTGGGTCATTTTATTTTCATTTTATTATTACTTTAAAACAAATAAAGATAATTAAGTGAATTTTTTTAAAATTAAAGCTTGAATTCAATACCTCAAGGATTAAATAAAGCGATTGCTAAAATATAAAAATTCATAATTGTTATTAATAATTCTTTTAAACAATTGCAAATTGAAGAATGTTCTCAATGTTTTTGAAAGATTAAATTACGATGTTATGATGCACAAAACTCCAAGGATTAATTTAAAAAAAAAGAAAAATCAGTAACCTCCAATATTATAGAAATTATCTTGATTTTTCTGACAAAATGCAGGCGAAAATAGACTTTTAATCTTAAAAATCCGCTTGAAAGCGTGAAGTTTCTAACAAAACAAAAGACGATCTTATTTATTCGTTTGCAATTTTATCTTTTTCCAGTAACTAGAGTCGACTTTCGCCTGCATTTTTTCTGAAAAATCTACACAATTTCTATAATATTGGAGGTTATTAATTTTTTTTTAAAATCATCTTTGGAGTTTTGTGCATCATAACATCGTAATTTAATTTTTCAAAATCATTGAAAACATTCTTCAATTTGCAATTGTTTAAAAAAATTGATAATAACAATTATAAATTTTCATTTTTTGGTAATCACTTTATTTAATCCTTAAAGTATAGACTTTAAGCTTTAATTTAACAAAAATTCACTTAATTATCTTTATTTGTTTCAAAGTAATAATAAAATAAAAATAGAATGACCCAAAATTTCAACACCTGATTACTTCAAAAATAAATTTTTTTTTGAAAAATATTTTAGGGGCAAAAAGTGTACTCATATATCTAGCAAAAATCATAGATAACTTGAAAATTGGAGATAAAAATTTTTCAAGTGGCCGGTTTCACTTATTTTGGCCTAATAAGAATTAAAATGTAATATATTAGATACATTTAAGTATTGAATAATAAAAGTATGACAGTTGAAATATCTGTCAATCGACTTTGTTTACACACATTTACTATACATTGAAATCTTTAATAGATAGTGTTTGTATTATATAATAATGTTTGTATTAATAATAATTATTTTATTTTATTAAATATTAATTGTTTATTAATATTATAGGGGAGAGTCACTACGGTCGGCGCACCTTTACTGTTGGCTCACCTCAGGTTTCTCAGTTGTAACAAACTGGTGCCATTTACCATTGCATGTAAATACTTCATAGTAATGGTAGAAAACTTTTCATGTCTCTTTCATTAAGTTCCAATGAAGTACGCAAGCAGTACAAACGTAAAACGTAAATGTGTGGTGAATTTTTTAAGCAAAACTTTTACTTAGTGTCGAAAAAGATTAATTAAACAAAATGGTAGATGCAAACAATAAATTAAATTGATGAAATTTATTCATTAGAGAGTCCTTTAATACTTTGGTATGTTATTTGGTTTTTATATCGTGCGTTTATGTCTGTTTGCTAAAAAAATAAAAACGACGCGAAACTTACGGTCGGCTCACTTTATATCGTGCATGTTGGGACGCATTATTTTACAATTATGGTGCGTTCTGACATCGGAAATTCATTTGTTTAAGGTAGAGATGTGTGAAGAACGTCATTTTACAGTGAAAAAAAAATATTCATGTTCGAAAAACGTTCTTAAAACATTTTAAAAAGTCTTATTTCACATCTCCATCGATAACGTATTGTAAACGTTTCGCTTACTGAGAATGTTTTTAGATTAATTTTTATATAATTTTTTTATTTCCTTTTTCCATTTTCAAGTGCATTTCAGCATTCTTCTGTAATTTACGGGACATTTTTAGTAATATTCCGTCATTTCACATTGATTTTCTACGGTGAACCGACCGTAAAGACCTGATCCGACCGTAACGACATTTTTTTTAAATGTTTATAACTTTTCCAATTTTTGCCCAAATATTTTCTGATGTACAGAAGAAACATTCCACTTTAGAAGATCTTTCCAACCATATGTCAGAAAACGTGAAATTCAGCCTAGAACGGAAGTTATGGGTACAAGTCAAAAAGTGAGCCGACCGTACTGACTCTCCCCTAATAATATTGAAAAAAAACATATTTTACTAATTATTAAAATAGTTAATATCACAATTATTTTAATATGAATATTATTTACACTTTCCAACGGACAATTAATTAATTTCATAATTAGTACGTTTTAATAAATAATATATATATATACCATTTTTCTACGAAAAATCTCTCAGTGTGTCCCAAACAATATTTTTTAAGTATACAATATGGACAGCCCTGAAAAAGTAGTGAGGGGGTATGACGTAGGCAACCGTCAAAGTGAAGGATAAGAGAAGGGGAAATTTCGGGCTGATCCGACAATGTGGAGGATTGACTGTACATAGAAATTATAACATTTGCAGATTTTTTTTACTTTTGGCCAGGATTTTGCTATTTTGTCCCACTGTGTGCACGAAGGGCATTAGGCGGATAACGCCTGTTTTGATATTTTTAAATGAATGCTCTGAATAAAAATCTGCGTGAGTTTAACATAATTTTGTAATTAAAAATGTTTTTTAATAGAATTTGCATGTAAAAACAAGTGAAAGTCGACACTTCATTAAAAAAATTTGTTCAAAAAAATGTTCATTAAAAATGTCCATTTTTTAAGATTAGAAATGATTTAAGACTTAATTATATGTTACAAATAAATAAAATCATAAAATATATCTAGAAATAAAGGCCTAAAACATTGTATGATTAGGCGATTAGCTGGCTGCAAAAAGGACGTATAAATTAGTTTGGAAAAACATTATTATTAAATGGTTAATTGCAATTTTCTCTTAATTTTAAAATTGCATTTGATAGCTTAATAAAAGAGTAATTAATTTAAAAAAAGTTTATTTGATTTAAATGTACAGTTTTTGAGCAATTAAAGTTTAAAACTTTAACTAGAAATTTCTTCGTTCATCGTTTCTTGTTGTACGCCCTTGCACCCAACTCTTCAATTACTATCAAGCTTAATTCAATAGTATTTTTTGAGTCTCTGATAAATTTTTGACGTTAAAATAATGAAAATTAGAATTACACTGTGTGACAATAAAATCGCACTTTAAATCGGACCTATCCTAACTTGTTCGTCTTGAAAATTTGAAAAAAGTAGTATGTTTGAAATTTCCCAAACACCCCAAAAATTTAATTTTAGGGGCAAAAACCATTTTTTGTGTATTCATGTGAAGAATTACTCGTAACATTTGTAATTTTCAAACCGATTTTCAAAATTGTTCTTTTATTTTTTTTTGTATTGTCGATCTTTTCATATTCATTTTTCGCAACACTGAACAATTTTATTAATTTTGATAATATACATTAGGAGACCGTTGGGTCAGCAGCAGACTGCTACTGACCATTATAGTGGAACGCTACAGGACTATACTTTTGGATTGCTGTGGTACAATTTTGGGCGAGTGACAGTCCAAAAGTTGTTCAGCTGCAAACCAAAGGCGGCATTCCCACTACTTCGGTGAGCTGCTTACCAACATTTTGTACTGTTACGCACCCATACCCGTGGGGTGCCCGGGTGCAGAATAGGCCCCCTGTGACCGGCTACAGGTCGTAAGAGGCGATCATATGAGGCTCGGAGTGGCGCCACTGCTTGCGGTTAGTACTCGGTTCGTCCCAGGCTTTCTTATAGAGCAGTGGCTTACGATGATGATGGGCAGTGCCGTGACCGCCCGGCAAGTCTAATTATAGACCGTCGACCTCACTTGCCGAAGCAAGGGTGGTAAGACTCTTAATCGGTACTCTAACCAGAGTATTAAACGGTACCA
Organism: Leptopilina drosophilae; assembly: GCA_032873175.1. Lineage (NCBI taxonomy): Eukaryota > Metazoa > Arthropoda > Insecta > Hymenoptera > Figitidae > Leptopilina > Leptopilina drosophilae. The sequence goes on from CM065482.1 coordinate 25,609,748, forward strand.
TGGGAACCGAACCGAGCCCGGGGGACTTGCCGAAAGGCTTGTTTCCTTCCGGTCATTGGGTTGGCCTCGTGGGGCAGTTGGTTATAGCCTACATCGCTTGAGCCTAGAGGCGCTATGAACGGACCGAAGCTTCTTAAAAACGGAGCAACGGACCTACTAACTAGCGCTTCGACATGTAAGTTATGGTGCCAACTCTGGTGGTTACCTGCAGAGTAATTAGAGATTGGAAAGGTCTCGCCCTTATACCGAAGGGCCGCAAATGTTCTTACCAACTTTGCGGAGATCGGAAGATGGTCACTTGTTGGCCATCGGCGTTGAAGAGCGTGATCTCTCCCAGTTACGCTCGTATGCGAGCCGTGAAGTTATACCAGTATTGGGAGGTGCTGCACGTATACTCTACATAGGCGCTGTTACGCACCCAAAATTGTTACCATAGTGGAGCTGCAGCCACATACGTTGTTCCTCTACAGTTCCAAAAGTTTGTCAGTGTAAAATAGTCTTTAATTCTAAATAATGTTTGATAAACGTTGACACTTAAACAAAAAATTCTAGAAAAGTTAAAATTTAACCCCGTCTAAATACGGACTCTGTCTTTATTTAAATCTATCAAAAACAAGTTTGACATGCATGGCGTTTAAGTTAATCAATTAAATTTAGTGAACACAATATTTAAAGTTCCCTGATGTAAATTCCACGGCAAAATTGAAATATTTGTAATTTTGGGGAAAAAATTTTAAATCTTAAAATTCACTTATCTCCCTCAATTTGTATTAAAATTTTATCAAAAAATACGCATTTTACGCAAAATTAAGAATACTTTTATGATATTATTATGAAAAAAATCTGTAAATTTGAATACTATTCTAGAAACCTCGTTAAAGTTGAAAAAATGTGATGAAAGTCTACAAATCGCAAATATTTTCAACTACTGTTTCAGCAGTTTTTATTATGAGTAAACGAGCAATACATGGTTAAAAAGGTGTACTTTTCCCTTTTCAAATAAAAGAACAATTTTGAAAATCGGTTTGAAAATTACAAATGTTACGTGTGATTCTTCACATGAATACACAAAAAATGGTTTTTGCCCCTAAAATTAAATTTTGGGGGTGTCTGGGAAATTTCCCACACATCATTGTTCATAGTTTTACTAGACCTACAACTTATACTAGGTCTATATTAAAGTGCAGGCAACTTTTTTTATTTTGTCACACAGTGTTATTTTTATATCCAATTGATCAAAAAATTTTCGAAAGTATTAAAAATGGAGATTTTTTATAATAAAATTGATACTGCAGGCATTCAAGAATATCTGTGATACGATACTTGCAATAGAATCCAAGTTTTTCAGCTTTATCCAAATTTTTCAAGGTGTATCTTTTCTCATCAAAAATTTTCTAGATAAGTATTAATAATGAATAAGACAAATACAAATACAAATTGCAACAAAAGTTTACTTATTTTATGAAAATACTCTGACGGGTTTTTGTTTTTACTAATACTTTTAGCAAGGGTTCTACCAACTGGAAAGACGGAAAATATGCTGGAATTTAATTTAATCGGGAAAAACTGTGAATTCAGCTTATGCAATATAGGTCTTATTTTAGATTTTAGCAATTATGATGCAATTAGTTCGAATTTGACTTTACTATAACTTCAAAAACTGGTGAAAATTTTGGATTAACTTAAAATTCAATATTAAATTTCTACAAATAATTGACAAACATTGTTTTCTGCATTTTAATTAATTAAAACAAAATTATTTGATGATAAAAAGTCAATCACTGATTTAAAATAGTAATATTTTTCTATTGAAATAGTTAATGGTGGCTAATTATTATTTCTTCCAGTCAAATTAAACTTTTCACTATTTCCCATTTTTCGAGACTGATAGACACACTATTGAATGTATTTGCAGTATCTAAACCCCGCCGAAGACGGGTACGACAGCTAGTTTTATTCAATATTAAATTATTCATTTTTAATAATAATATTAATAATAATAATAATCCCCGTCGATGGTTGTCCACTACCGAACATCATCGATGTCTTTGACTGTGTTGGGAGAAGCGGATGCTTATCCGCTGCCAGACATGACTGATATCATGGATATGTTCGGGAGACCTTGTCGTGGTGGCGGGGCATTTCACCAAAGGACATCCAAAAATAAATAAAATAAAAATGAAATGCAAAAAGTAAAAAATTTACTACCCCAAGGAGGAACCCCGAAAGAGGACAATACTCTCGACGGTCACTCTAAGACCGCCGCAGGCCCCATGGATTTTGAGGGGGGCCAAAAATCAGGAAGTGGGATCGAAAGTAGCTTCGAGTCTAATGTCACCGAATAATTCCGCATCATTCCGGAAATTCTGGATAGCATGCATCTGGCTTGTAAAAATTTACGTTTCATACCGGACCCCTTCAAAATCTTAGAGCTGCCGAAGCGCAGGACCACAGATGCGGTCAAGATATCGGCAAAAAATCCAGAGGCCTACGCCGAGGTCTTAAAGTTAATGAGGACTTCGGTCAACCTGGAAGATACGGGTATCGAGGTACTGAAAATAAGGAGAACTCTTAATAAGGGCGTTCTCCTGGTCGTGAAGAAAGGACGCTAGACAGATAAACGGACCTGGTGTGAAGACTTTTGCTATATTTTAGTGGCACAAAAGAAGCTCTGGTGCGCCTGAAAGAGGTAAATGCTCTATGCAGCAACAGCGTGGGCCCCATCCTTAAGGAGTAAAAAATGTGTGACCATCTGTGAAAAGATTCTGTCTGCGCAGAGATCGATAACAACGCGTATCATCTCTGCATATAAGACGGTATCTACGAGTGCTGTGCAGGTCCTTGCAAGTGTCCCGACAGCAGATCTTTTGTCGAGGGAAAGGGAAGAAATGTTTATTTTTTTTAAAGAAAGTAGCTCCTTAGACGAGGAAATAAGACCAAGCAAGGGTTATACCGGAAAACATGCTATCGCTGATGACTCAGTCAGAAGAGAATTGGCGACAAGTCGAGAACTTCATAATCTCGTTTTAAATTTTATCTATTTACGCAGGACAACCACAGGCAAAGAACAAAGTCGCAGCAGCAATAGAGTTGGAGCGCCACCCTCGAAGGCCAAAGTCGTAAGACAGTTCCGAGGGTGGGTAAAGGGCTCAAAAAGAAGGGTTACCGGTTTGAGTGAGTCGGGGCTGGCAGTAGGTCGCCAGTTTATTAAATTTATTATCTTATTATTTCTGAATGTACATCTTTTTTTATTTATACATATTTGACAGCCCATGCTTCTACATATAATAACTTTAAAACTAAAAAACTAAACATAATGCAAAAGTTATATGATTCAATATTTATATAATATTCTATTTAATTTTAATCATTTATTCTTTGGCCTGTGTTTCGAAAAATTTTGCGTATTTGCAGAGGACCGGGATTGGTTTTTCTTTTAGAGTGCTGCAAAGGTATCCCGTGAACCCTTCTTGGTTGTTTTTTACCAACCATTCATTTACCTCCTTGACCCATCGTGGATTAATTTTGGTTCTGGCCTCTCTGCACAGCCAAATATGTTCCAGATTTTCTTCTTCTTAATCGCAAGAACGACAATCAACATTTTTGAATCCTTTTTTCCTGCTTTTCCGACATTTCCACATCGAATTCTTGCCCACTGAATTTTTCCGGATATCCCAACGTCTTTTAAATTCCAATAGAATTCTCCACCTTCTGGTACTTTCCATCTGTCGTACAGACTGCAGTACGCGGACTTGCTATCTCTCTTGTTGTCTTCCTTTTTCTCGTTTTCTTTAAGTTTCTTTATTGCGTTTTCAGTTGCATTTTTTATTTCATTTTCCTTCTCTGTTTCTATCCAATTTAACATCTTTAGAATTCCCAGGTCTTTCAGTGTTTTTTAAACTTCTACCCCATGTTCACTGATTATTATTTTTTATCGCTCTTACTTCCTCTTTAAGACAGATTTTTGGAAGTCTGTGGTTCTCCATTTGCTCTATCTCGGTTACACATTTTAGGGCTCTTTTCTTTGTCTCTATTTCTATGCTGTTTCGATTAGCTTATTTTCTTCAGATGTATCCCGGTGTATTTTTATCAAGCCCCATACTCATTTTAATGAATCTAGATTGTGCTCTTTTAAGATCACCGTTTCTCTTTAACCTACATATTTCGACCCCGTAGAGACTTCCTGATTATGCCAAAATGTCCATAAGATATAGTCTTTTTTTCAATCCGCCAAACCTAGCCCTTGTCATAATTCTCCATGCCGTGTTCGTTGCTTTCCGCAATTTTCCGGTCATAATTTGTTGTATGTCTGTAGCCTGTTTATCATTACCTTCATATCTTCTGGAAAGTCCGCTATCACTGCCAAATAATCGGCAAATTTTAGAGCAAAAATTTTCGTCTTCACTATTACTGACCCTTCAATATTTCCTGTTTCCCAGATCTCGTCCATGTCGTCTATAAAAATGTTGAATAAGCTAGAGCTAAACGAGCAGCCCTGTCTTACACCTCTTTTAGTTACAAAGCTGTCCGTCAGTCCTTCTGGAGTAATTACTTGATTTACAGTTTCATTGTAGATCCGTTTGATCATGATTAACATTCTTCTTTTTATTTCATTTTTTTTCTAATTTGCTAAATAATAATTCCCGGTCTACTGTGTCGAATGCTTTAGTAAAATCTACGAAGGTCACGTGCAATTTCCCTCCTTTTCTTTTTAGACTATTGTTTATTAGTGCATTTAAGACGAAAGTGTGATCTCTTGTAGATCTCTTTTTTCTAAATCCCGCTTGTGATTCTCTGTATCGGTTCCCTGATTCCATCCAGCTTCCTGTGCGTTCGGCCATAATTGCGGTGAGTATCTTGTATCCAGTATCTAAAAATGAGACTCCTCTATAGTTTCCTGTGTCGTTTTCCTCCCCTTATTGTATAGTGAGGATATATTTGCTTTTTCCCTACCATTTGTCCATTCTTCCAATATTAATTTATTGTTTGATAATATTCTATAATCCAAACTCCTTGAAGACCTTTGAAGAATTCCATTTTTATCCCGTCTTCTCCCGCCACTTTTCAACTTTCATTCTCCTTAAGTACTTTATAAATTGATATTTGTTAAATAAATGATCATGGGAAGGTACCAATTGAATAAAAAAATCCTATGTGTTTCGTCAGTAGTGCGACGTGTCGTTGGCTAAGGTTTGTTAACCTCATGAGGCTAAATTTATTAAAACATAAAAAGGCACTTCAATATTTATAAAAGGTCTTAAACACTTTTTAGGGTTTCGTGGCCAAGGGCCAAAACCCTTATAGCGAGACTTCGGTGTCCGTCCATAGTTTTTACGTCTTAAGTCTTAAGTATTCAGTCTTAAGTTTTTTTTAAGTTCTTATGTGCTAAGATTTAAAACTTAACTTCGGTATAAGAAGGTCTTAAGTTCTAAGTCTTAAGTCTTACGTCTTAACAACCGTTGCCATGGCAACTTCAGTATAAGAAGGTCTTTAGTCTTACGTCTTAACAACCGTTGTCATGGCAACCGTTGCTATGTTAATGTTTATCATAACAACCGTTGCCGTGGCAACCGTTGCTATGGTAATGGTTGTCATAACAGCCGTTGCTATGGTAATGGTTGTCATAACAGCCGTTGCCATGGCAACCGTTGCTATGTTAATGTTTGCCAAAACAACCGTTACTATGGTAATGGTTGTCAAAACAACTGTTGTTAGGGTAATGGTAATGGGTAATTTACATAGTTCTACAATTTTTGTATATTGCTAAAAATAAATTATTAAATTCTTAATTTGTTAAAGTTATACTTTTTGATAATATATTTTAAATCACTCCTATTCCATATTTTCATTGAAAACATATGCGACATGAAAATACTCGAAAGTACTAAAAGAACCAATTACTTCATTAAAATTTTTAAACAATTAACTCAAAAAAAAATTTCTAAATAAATTATTATTTATTTTTTTTATTCATTTATTATCATCATTTTTGTCATTTTAGGCCACGAAACCCTATGATGTAGGCGCGTTGCGCCTGCTTCTCTGCCTGATTTTTTTGTTATGGTAGTAAACAATTAGTAATATTATTCATCTAATTCGTTAAAACATAAGCACTTTATAAATTCTTCTAGCGAAATTTCTCTGTTCAAAATTTCTTCAGCCTCCTGCATTTCTCCTTCGTCCTGTAAATTATCATCCTCATTTCTGTTTTCTATATTTTCTGTTCTTTCTTCGTTTCGTACTTCGGTTCTGTCGTATTTTCCATCGCTGTCTGCTCCAGCCAGCAATGATTCGAAATGTCTCTTCCATCATTCCTTCCCTATTTATTGTCCATATTTTCTTCTTCTCTGCGATCGGAAACTTTTTAGAGCTGACCAGAACTTACTCATGTTCTTACTATTTTCCACTGCTGACCATTTTTTTCGTTCTCTTCTATCTTTTTCTTTTTGTACAGTTTCTTCAGCTTTCTTTTTTCTTTCGTCAAGTTTACTTTTTCTTCCTCTTCTTCAGTTTTTAAAAACTCTTTAAGACTGTTACACACTTTTTTCTTTGTTCTTCACATTCATAGTCAAACCAACTGTCCTTAGTTTTAGAAACTGCTTCCTTTTTTTGTTTAACTTGCTGGTCATTTCCACTTTTCTTGCAGCTCCCCAAATACATCCTTTTATTCTCTTTCACCTATCTTGGCAATCTTCTGGCTTTTTAGTTTCCTCCCACAATTTGTTCATTCCATCGTTGTATTCTTCTACTTTATCCTCTTTCCATATTAATCTTTCTTCCTCTAATGCGACTGGCTCTGAGATTTGAGGAGAACTTTTAATTTTATCATTTACCTGTGTTTTGAATGTTATTGGAAGATGATCTTCTTCAATACGAGTTTCTATTTTAATTTCTTTGACTGGGCATTCCTTATTATTCTCCAAATTAACAATATAATCAAGAACTAATCCCTAGCTTCCGCATACGTAAGTTAATTTACCTTCCATGTCCCCTTTCGTTCTCCCGTTGAGAATTGTTAGTCCGTTGGTTTTGCATAATTCTAGTAGATTTGTTCCTTCGTTATTAAGTAGTTTGTCCTGTGACTTTCTAGCTATGGGACATACAGCTCCTACTTCTCCCTGTGAATATAGGTCTTGATCTTCTTCTTCTAAGCTATTCCATTCCTCTCCGATTCTAGCGTTCCAGTCACCTATAAGTAACAAATTCTCGTCCCTTGTTCTTACTTCTTCTATTAAACTTTCCAGAGCATGTTGTATATTTCTTATTTTAACATTATTGTAAATTGAAACAAAATCTTTTTTTTGGCATCTAGATTTAGATCCTTACCTTCCACTCTCAAACCAAATTACCATTCACTGATATTTGCATTGTTACTCCATTCTTTTTTTAACCCTACTAAATGTCCACCCATCGCCCTACCATTCTTTGACGATCTTATAGCGTGCTTTGCAAACCAAACGTAATTTAAATCCAAACTTTTTTTTACTTTTTCCCAGGTATGCTCTACCCACCATGTTTCTTGAAATATCACTAAATCAAATTTGTTCTAAAAGTTTTCCGTCTTCCTTATGTTTCCGCCGCCAGCTATATTCCACGACATTGCTTTAATCGTTGTTGTTTTTACGAAATCGATGAATTTCAATTCTTCTTTCTTCCTCATTCCAGAAACAATTGTCTTCTCCAATTGACCATCTCATGTGTCCGCCACTAGCTTGTCTTCCTTTTTCTTTTGCCTCTTCTACTACTTTTTTTATCTTGTCTTGAACTTGAGATTCTCTTTGGGTCAAATCATCCTCAATCCGTAGGATCGTTCCCCTCAGCCTTAATTTATTATACATTAAATTTCTCTTTTGTTTCTGAGATTAAATTTTTATTAGTATGCCTTCTCCAATGACTCATTTTTTTAAAATTGAAATCGCAATGCCTGTCAATTTCCACAGCGTATTTTCGATTCTTTTTTGAGCTTTTTTGCCGCTGCTTGTACCCATTCCTCTTAATATGACCCAATTTTTTCTTTTATTCCTTTCCTGGGATTCATATTCAATTTATCTTTTATCCAACCATTCTGGAGTCTTGAGGTTTAACATATTTTGATGATCTGCCGTTTCCTCTTGCCTTGAGACTTCTTGTTCTCTTATTGTTTCCATCGATGTGTCTAAAGTCTCGTCTCCTTCTTTTCTTTTTTCTATTGTCTCAATGGGCATACTTATTCCTTGAAGTTCATCAAATTGTTTTTCTAATTCTAGTATTTTGAGTTTCATTCTATGATTCTCCTCTTGAAGTGCCATCTCCCTTGACTTCACTTCATTTAAACTTGCTATCACATCTAAATATGCTTCTTTTTTCTCTTTTAATTCTTTTATTCTTTTATCTTATTTTTGAAAACTTTTCTCGATTTCCTTGCTTATCTTGTTATCCCACCAACTGTCTAGAGCATTTATTAATTCTGATTGTGAATTACTTTCTATTTCACTCTGCACTATCACTTCACTCTTTTTTGGTAACTGTTCTAAATCCCTTTCTTTTATAGTGCTATCTAACTCGTCACTAGTTTCTCCTTCATTTGTCTCTGAATCTTTCCAATTATTATCTTCATACTCACAGTTGAAGCTTCCATTGTTTTTCTGTTTTGAAAATATTAAAAACTTTTCTAACGTTTCTGATCCAACTTTTTCGTTTGTACTGTTTTTTTTCTTACTTGGTCTGTCCCTTTTCTTAATTTTAATTCCCTCTACTATAACATCCTTTTTTATTGAAATAAACTTTTACGTCCGAGTTTATTTTATTAAATTAAAAAGGTAAAATAACTTTTTACACGAATACATTCGGACAAGTGGTTTTTTTAATATAAAAAAATGCTCCAACGTTTCAAAATCAATACGATTTCCTCATCAGGGAGTCTACAAAATAATACAAAAAACAAAAAATATAAAATGAAAATACGAAGACATTAAATAATAATATATAAATATTAAACATTAAATAAAAGAACAAAAAGGAAATACACGAAGACTTAAAATGATAATCCAACACAACAAAAATAAATAAAAGCAAAGTAATATATAAAACAAAAATTAAAAAATAATACAAAATTAACAAGAAATTAAACAATAATTAAAATGAACATAAAAGACACTATAAAGAAAACAATAGAAATATCTTACCAATGAAAAGTTTAACATTACATGTCAGAATAATTAAAAGATTTTTAATCCGAAAAATTGGAATGTAACATTTGGAGTTAGTAACTGAAATTTATAAAAAATATTAATTAATAAAAATGTTAATGTTAATGGTAATTTTAAATTAATTAGTAAATAAAAAGTTAAATAAAAATAAAAAATAAAAAAGATAATTGAATTAACAGATAAAAATTAAATAAAAGAATCATAAAAACAATTATAGTAAAATAAGAACAATATTAACAATATGATTAGAAATAAAAATTAGAAATAAAATTTAAAAAACATACCAAGGAAACGTACTCCATTTTTTAACAAACAATCAAATAAATAATAAAAATAATACACAAAACAAATAAATAAACAATAAAATAACAAAAATTATCAACAATTTACAATAAGAAAAAAAAAAAAAAAAAAAAAAAAAAAAAACCACTGAAAATAATATAAAATAAATGAAACATGTGTAAAAAAAAAAAAAAAAAAACCACTTGTCCGAATGTATTCGTGTAAAAAGTTATTTTACCTTTTTAATTTAATAAAATAAACTCGGACGTAAAAGTTTATTTCAATATTATTATACGTATCGTATTAAAATTACGTGAAACCATGTTTTTGGAAGAAATAAAATCTTCTTTTGGTCAACGAACATATGACTACATAAAAACTTGGATTAAATTGAGGAAGGAAATAGATGTCAACAATGAAAGAAGAGTTTTTCTCATCAATTGCAGACACTATTATCTGTTTCCTGCACATATTAATTATAATACTAAAAGCATATCTAGAATGGTTTTTCGAAGCAATTCTGCTAAGAAGAAATTTCACTCTACTCTTATCAAAGTAAAATGTCAATTACGAAACTTGGAAATTTTTGATATACATAATCATCTAAATTATCTAAATAAAAAGAAAGATGAGGTTCTAAATATTATAAAAAATCTCATTCCTCATGATAAATTTATAGAATTCATGAATTTTAATAATATTTCATACAATAATTGTAAATTTGATAAATTAACTGGCAATTATATCAATAAAATTAGAATATTAAAAAACAAAGCCAATAATGATAACAATGAACTTTGTATAAATCAACACAGAATTTTTAATAACGATTCTAGTGATCCATGGATTAAAAACTATTCGAATACTCTTATACCAGATAATATAAATGATATTTTGAGACTTGGTAATAAGTTTAGTTCTACGTTTGTTACTTCGAAACACACACATGTTTTTAATATTGTTAAGGATTTGGAGAATGGTATAATGAGTCTTCCTAAGGAATGTAGAGAGGAAATTAGACATAAAATATTGTCTTTAAGTTCTTCTTACATTAAAAAACCTAAACACATTTCTGTTTTGGAAAGAAACATTGCCAAAAACATAACATTAACAAAACAATTTTTAAATAACAACAAAAACCTATTTGTAACAAATGCTGATAAGGGGAATACAACAGTTATTCTAGATAGACAAGAATATCTTAACAAAGTCGATATTATGTTAAATGATAAAAGTACTTATGACTTGATAAATGAAAATCCTTTAATTCCTTTACAAAAAAGAGTTTTTAATAAACTTGATAAACTTAGAAAATCTGGATATCTTGATAGTAAAATAGAAAGAAAGGATATATTAACTACTAATACTAATATGGCAAGATTCTATGGATTACCAAAAATTCATAAAGAAAATTGTCCTCTTAGACCAGTGGTTTCAACAATAGATTCACCTACATTTTTTATTTCAAAATTGTTTACAGACATTCTAACTAAAGCTTTACCTAAACCTCCTTCGTATATTAAAAATGCATTTTCTTTCAAACAATCAATTTTAAATCTTAAAATTCCGCAAGACTATGTTATGATGTCTCTAGATGTTGCATCCTTGTTTACAAACGTCCCAATAGAACTAGTGATGAAGGGTATTGAAGACAGATGGCATTTTATTAAACTAATAACTATTATTCCAAAAGAAGAGTTTAAAAATAACATAGTTTTTGTTATAAATAATATGTATTTTCAATTTAATAAAAAATTTTATAGACAAAAATTTGGGACACCTATGGGTTCTTCCATCTCACCTATCTTAGCTGACATTGTTATGCAAGATTTGGAAGAAAACGTGATGAAAAGTTTGGATTTTGATATTATTTCGTATAAAAGATATGTTGACGATACCTTTCTATGTGTTCCAAACAATAAAATCACTGAGGTCATTGATGCCTTCAATTCTTTTCATCGCAGATTACAATTTACACATGAAATAGAACATAACAAAGAAATCAATTTTTTAAACATTAAAATTATTAGAACAGACAATAACAATATTTTGACAGATTGGTTTAAAAAAGACACATATTCGGGAAGATTTCTTAATTTTTATTCAAATCATCCCATTCAAAATAAAATTGCAATTATTAAAAATCTTATTGACACTGCCTTAATTCTTTCTGACAAACGTTTCCACAAGAAAAATATTGACTTAATAAAAACTGACTTAAAATTAAATAATTATCCTATAGAATTTATTAATAAGCATGTAAGAAAAAGAATTATAGAGATTAACAACAGAGAAAATAATAGTAATGATAATAATAATGTTAACAGTATTAATGATAATTATAACTTACACAAAAAAGTTGTTTTTCCGTATTATGGAACGATTTCAGAAAATATTAAAAGATTATTAAAACCTTTTAATATAAAGACAGTTTTTAATGTAAATTCTAAATTTGATAACTTTATCAAACTCGGTAAAGATAGACTTGATGGATTAGATCAATGCAATTGTGTTTATAAATTTGTTTGTAGTTGTGGTAAATCGTATATAGGACAGACAAAGAGACCACTACGTATTCGTAGACAGGAACATATTAAGAACATTAATTTAGATGAAAAATATCATAACGTTATTAGTATTCATTTGACAAGCTTAAAAAATGACAGTTTTACACATTTTATAAAATGGGATGAATTTGAAATTTTACATATTGAACCCAATCTGGGAAAAAGACTTTTTGCAGAAATGTTTTTTATAAAAAAGGAAGGAAAAAATAGTTTAAATAAAATTAATGATTTAGACAATTTTGATAAATCTTATGAAATGATTATAAACCTCTCAACAAATAATTTAACATAGGAAAGTTCTCATTTGCCTTTCTCTATTTCTTATTTGTATTTGTATTTTTATTTTTGTTTCTGTTCTTATATTCTCTCATGAACCTTTGTAAGGAATCGTTGACGTTTGGAGTTTAGTTTCAATTTTGACTTCACAATTTACACATGTTTCATTTATTTTATATTATTTTCAGTGTTTTTTTTTTTTTTTTTTTTTTTTCTTATTGTAAATTGTTGATAATTTTTGTTATTTTATTGTTTATTTATTTGTTTTGTGTATTATTTTTATTATTTATTTGATTGTTTGTTAAAAAATGGAGTACGTTTCCTTGGTATGTTTTTAAAATTTTATTTCTAATTTTTATTTCTAATCATATTGTTAATATTGTTCTTATTTTACTATAATTGTTTTTATGATTCTTTTATTTAATTTTTATCTGTTAATTCAATTATCTTTTTTATTTTTTATTTTTATTTAACTTTTTATTTACTAATTAATTTAAAATTACCATTAACATTAACATTTTTATTAATTAATATTTTTTATAAATTTCAGTTACTAACTCCAAATGTTACATTCCAATTTTTCGGATTAAAAATCTTTTAATTATTCTGACATGTAATGTTAAACTTTTCATTGGTAAGATATTTCTATTGTTTTCTTTATAGTGTCTTTTATGTTCATTTTAATTATTGTTTAATTTCTTGTTAATTTTGTATTATTTTTTAATTTTTGTTTTATATATTACTTTGCTTTTATTTATTTTTGTTGTGTTGGATTATCATTTTAAGTCTTCGTGTATTTCCTTTTTGTTCTTTTATTTAATGTTTAATATTTATATATTATTATTTAATGTCTTCGTATTTTCATTTTATTTATATATTATTATTTAATGTCTTCGTATTTTCATTTTATATTTTTTGTATTATTTTGTAGACTCCCTGATGAGGAAATCGTATTGATTTTGAAACGTTGGAGCATTTTTTTATATTAAAAAAACCACTTGTCCGAATGTATTCGTGTAAAAAGTTATTTTACCTTTTTAATTTAATCCTTTTTTATTTTATCTTTGTCATATTTGGTTTGTTTGTTGACAGTTTTGATTCCTTTAAGTTTTTTACATCGAGTTTCTCTGTTGTTGTTAGAGATGGCGCCCTCATCTAATTCCTGCATATCCTTCTGTACGTCGTCGTTGGTGATTACACTGGAAGCAGCACCATTTTCCTTTACTGTTCTTCTAACATCTTTATTCACCATGTCCCCTTTATTTTTGTTAAATTGTCTAAATAAATCCCAAAAAACCTCTTGAATATCGTTTTTATCTATTCAACAATTACACTCCCCTTCTGCTAACTACTCATTTTCACTCGAGATAAACAAAAACCACTCAAAATTTAGTAATAAGGCTGACGCCAAATAACACGCATGCAAACAGCTCTACAGCCAAACCGGAACTCAATTTATTATCTTATTTTTTTATATTTATTAATTTTACTTTTTTGTTTTCATTTTACCAACCCCCTGTCATCAGGGCAGTGTGGGACAAAGCAAATTGTGCTTTAGGCAGTCGCCCATACCGCACCCAAAAACCCCCCATTCACGCCTACCATGAAACCCTCGGTATCCGCTTTCGCATTTCTTAAAAGGTTTGAGGTCACCAGCGACTCTTAGCCGTACTTCGGCTCTCTATTCGTACCAGCTTGGTTTGTTACTATTTATAATTTAGATCATAAATGAAATGACCACTCCAGTTTATATTGCAAAACAAAGTGCAACTAAGATCCATTATTGTCTCTTTTCCTTTGTATACACGCAAACTTGCCTCACCTATATCTGATCAATATCTTCCTCTTTGAGTCCTAAGACTCTTTTTACAAATTAGGATACTTTTGTCTATTGATCAAAATCTTTGGTCATCTTTTGGACTGTTTTCTGGTGTAAAAATGCCTTTACTCATCCTTAAGGTTTCTTTTTCCACATTCCATCTTTCGCATTGGAAGAAAGTGTGTTCTGAATCATCCTTATCTGAATCACCTTTCTTTGGCTAACAGATCAATTGGGATGACTCCTGCTACGATTTGTATTGCTGGTCCAGAAACAGTTTGATATGAACAGGCAATTCGGAGAGCTCCTGCATATTGTACTCTTTCGAGGCAAATTCGGTATTTTTTTCACCGAAGTGCATCTGAATAAACTTCAGCTCCATATAGCATTATAGCTTCCGCGGTACGCAGCAACAGTTTTCGCTTGCACGGTTTTAGCATGTTCATCTGAAGAATTCCATTATATGAAATATTCCAAATTTCTGGGCCTAAAACGGATCCTTGCGCCGCCCCAGATGTTAGTTTTTCCTTTTTTATTCCCTCTTTAGTTTCATATAGTAAACATCTATTTTTGACATAATCATCCATTATCCTAACTATGTAATCAGGGACGTGGAAGTCATTTTGGAGTGCATTCATAACCTTTTTCCACCTTACTGAGTTAAACGCATTTTTAACGTTTAGTGTAGCTAATAGACACATAGGCCGAGAAAAGTGATTTCCACATTCTATTGATTCAGCTGCTTCTAATACTTCTTGAATTGCGCCTATTGTAAATTTTTCTTTACTGAAACCATATCTCTCCTGTGGAGAGATATGGTACTGTCTCCTGTGGAGGTCTCTTTAGCATCTTCGACTGCTTTTGTTAGTCGAGTTTTTATCAGCTTTTCCAGGAGTTTTTCTGCAGCATCCAGTAGGCTTATTCTTGCTCTGCGTCTCGGCCTAATTGGGTGATCTGGGAATAGGGTATCCACTATATTTTCCATAGTTTCCGCACTCTTTAGGTCACTTCTCTGTGCAAACGCTCCTAGCTTTTGTGTAACTTGTTTGTATTCAAGACCCCATGAATCTTCATTTAGATCTTCAGTGAGTTTCCACCAACATCTTCGCTTGCTGCATTTAATTGCTTGCTTTAGAGTTCTTTTGGTCTCAATATAGGCTGTGCATAATTGTTCAAAATTATTCCGCTTCTGTTTCTTACTCCTCTGTGCTCTTCTGCGCTGAAAAAGGCATTGTTTTCGAATACCGTCGATCTCTGTCGTCCACCAATACTCAGGTCGTTTTGATTTAGGAGCTTTTTTCTTAGGGATTACATCAGTGCATGCCTTATAGATTATTCCCATTGTAGTCTCGATCAATACTTCAGATCTTACTGTTGATAACGGTTTCCCTAAGGCTCTCTCTACGGCACATTGTCTGTGGTTGAGTGGTTGATTTCTTGACAGTATTCAAGACAATGAATCCCAGTCTGGAGATCATATTTATTACTCTTTTTCCTCTTGAATCAGGTTCCGCTTCGCCCCATTCTGGCGCTTTTGCGTTGAAATCTCCACCAATTATGATGCTTCCATGCATATCTCTAACTGTATCCTCTAGGTAGTCGAGTTTTTCTTGAAAATTTGTTATTCGTTCATTGGGCGTGAAATAAACGCTAATATAATTTACGTTTTTATATTTCACCCATACGAATCCTTGATTAACTCCGTTTCCCGTTATCTGGATATCTCTTGTATTAGGAATAAATATTGCTGCAGTGTCTGGTAAATCACTATACCATCCATTTCCCTGTTTTTTGTCATATTGTTCGCTTATAAGTACAATATCTGCCTTTGATTCAAGGCAGATCTGTGTCAACAGCTCATTTGCAAATTTGCTACGATTTAATATCCTTGTAGAATTCTACAACTGTTGCGTCACTGTTGCGTTTTATCTATAGCCTTTCGAAATACCTTGCATGCTCTAGATCTTGCTATGTGGTTTTTTCTTCCGGGGTCATTCAATCGAAAATCGATTTTCAATTCGCGTTTTCCATCCCTAGTTGACAGTTGTATGCAACTTGCGCGTTGTTGTTCACTAAAACTTCTGTTGTGGACACAGCCATAATCTGAGCCGCTGCACACCCGACGCGCCTATAAAGCTGAGGTTATACCTCTGCAGACAGCCTGCCTGCAGGTTGACATGGTAACGTATCAGAGTAAGAGAGTCAGTGACTTCAAACTTCTCCCTTACTCTCGTTGGTATGAACGCGTCATCCTATGTAATCCATATGGAGATCACGTGACAAACGCACAACCAATGAAGGCTGCAAAGAATTTTGCCTAATCTACTGTATCAATGCCACAGTAAAATATTCTGTATAAACTGTCACTCAACATTGGTTTAGCATGGGACACCAATGTTCGTCCCATGCTCGATTCAAGACTGGGTCAATCGAGCCGCCGGATCGTAGAAGGGCACGTAAATTTTTCTCGGCCGAAATCGAAGTCCCCTGGACATCCAAAATTCGACTTCCGAATTTAAATATTTCATGTACATATCCTTATAGCAAATTTCATTGCGCATCTTTTTTTCTTATGAAATTTTTTTGTATCTATTACCGTTTTCGAAATATAAGGGAAAAACTGTTTTTTTAAAAAACAAAATTTTAATTGTTTTTTTCACTTCAACTCGCGATTACTCAGTCAATTCTAAGAATTTCTTAATCAAACAAAAAAGGAAATACGCGTTATTTTATCCTACGAGTGACTAAAAAAGAAAAATGATGTTTTAATTATAAATAAAAAAGTTATTAATTTTTTATTGAGATATTGCAAAATTCGTAAACTGAAATTTTCACTAAGCGGGGAAGTTGAGCAAATTTTGAGCATCAAAAAACTTCCAGCGAGAAAGTTGTTCATTTAGGTCTAAACAAGTTTTTCCCGAAAGTTACAGTTCAATTAAACAATTAGTTAACAAATGGCGAATGTTAAAAGTCGTTGGCGGCTGAACGCCCAACGCGCGTATCTCACCTAATAGTAAGATGGAGAGTTTTATTGTGTGTATACATAATACGGGTGAGAAACGCGCGCTGGGCGTTCAGCCGCCAACGACTTTTAACATTCGCCATTTGTTAACTAATTGTTTAATTGAACTGTAACTTTCGGGAAAAACTTGTTTAGACCTAAATGAACAACTTTCTCGCTGGAAGTTTTTTGATGCTCAAAATTTGCTCAACTTCCCCGCTTAGTGAAAATTTCAGTTTACGAATTTTGCAATATCTCAATAAAAAATTAATAACTTTTTTATTTATAATTAAAACATCATTTTTCTTTTTTAGTCACTCGTAGGATATTGTAGGATATTATAGTGGCGCTTTTATAGTGCGTGCTATGGCATTATTATAGTGAGCGCTATTATAGTGGCGCTATTATAGTGAGCACTATTATAGTGGCGCTATGGCACTATTATAATGAGCGCTATTATAGTGATTTTATTATAGTGCGCGCTATGGCATTATTGTAGTGAGCGCTATTATAGTGGCGCTATTATAGTGCGTGCTATGGCATTATTATAGTGAGCGCTATTATAGTGGCGCTATTATAGTGCGTGCTATTATAGTGGCGCTATGGCACTATTATAGTGAGCGCTATTATAGTGCGCGCTATGGCATTATTATAGTAAGCGCTATTATAGTAGCGCTTTTATAGTGCGTGCTATGGCATTATTATAGTGAGCGCTATTATAGTGGCGCTATTATAGTGCGTGCTATTATAGTGGCGCTATGGCACTATTATAGTGAGCGCTATTATAGTGCGCGCTATGGCATTATTATAGTGAGCGCTATTATAGTGGCGCTATTATAGTGGCGCTATTATAGTGAGCACTATTATAGTGGCGCTATGGCTCTATTATAGTGAGCGCTATTATAGTAGCGCTATTATAGTGAGCACTATTATAGTGGCGCTATGGCACTATTATAGTGAGCGCTATTATAGTGGCGCTCTTATAGTGAGCACTATTATAGTGGCGCTATGGCACTATTATAGTGAGCGCTATTATAGTGGCGCTATTATAGTGAGCACTATTATAGTGGCGCTATGGCACTATTATAGTGAGCGCTATTATAGTGGCGCTATTATAGTGCGCGCTATGGCATTATTGTAGTGAGCGCTATTATAGTGGCGCTATTATAGTGGCGCTATTATAGTGCGTGCTATTATAGTGGCGCTATGGCACTATTATAGTGAGCGCTATTATAGTGCGCGCTATGGCATTATTATAGTGAGCGCTATTAGAGTGGCGCTATTATAGTGAGCACTATTATAGTGGCGCTATGGCACTATTATAATGAGCGCTATTATAGTGGTTCTATTATAGTGCGCGCTATGGCATTATTGTAGTGAGCGCTATTATAGTGGCGCTATTATAGTGCGTGCTATGGCATTATTATAGTGAGCGCTATTATAGTGGCGCTATTATAGTGAGCACTATTATAGTGGCGCTATGGCACTATTATAGTGAGCGCTATTATAGTGGCGCTATTATAGTGCGCGCTATGGCATTATTATAGTAAGCGCTATTATAGTGGCGCTTTTATAGTGCGTGCTATGGTATTATTATAGTGAGCGCTATTATAGTGGCGCTATGGCACTATTATAGTGAGCGCTATTATAGTGGTTCTATTATAGTGCGCGCTATGGCATTATTGTAGTGAGCGCTATTATAGTGGCGCTTTTATAGTGCGTGCTATTATAGTGAGCACTATTATAGTGGCGCTATGGCTCTATTATAGTGAGCGCTATTATAGTGCGTGCTATGGCATTATTATAGTGAGCGCTATTATAGTGGCGCTATTATAGTGCGTGCTATTATAGTGGCGCTATGGCACTATTATAGTGAGCGCTATTATAGTGGCGCTATGGCACTATTATAGTGATCGCTATTATAGTGGCGCTATGGCACTATTATAGTGATCGCTATTATAGTGGCGCTATTATAGTGGCGCTAACTCAGAGTCCCGCTCCAGGTCCACAAATAAAATCGATGAAAGGTTCTTTTGACCACACATGGTGTATTCTATGTTTTTGGGGTCGCTGAAAACGAATCTGAAGTCCGCTTTGCACCATCACCTCAGGATTTTTTCCTAACCTCAAAATACATATCGGATTTTACGTGACGGACAAAAATCTAAAAATATCGGCCGATTTGGCTTAACCTTGGGATAGAAAGGTTCTCGGGGTCACTGATTAACAAATTAAAAGCAAATTTTTAAAATACAAAATGGCTAATCCAATATGGCGGTCGGAATTTTAAAAAAATTCTTGAATTTTCATAAAACTTGGTTTCCAGGGTTTCTTGGGTGGCTGATTACGTATATAAAGTTAGATTTTTGCAAAATACAAAATGGTAGATCCAATATGGCTTTCGAGTTTTTACAAGACTTAGTATCTGTGAGTTTTTAAGCTTGGTGATACGATTTTGAAGACATATTTTTAAAAGAAGTAGCTTATATTAGTTTAAGACATCCTTCATTTTATATAATTATAATATAATATATAATTTATAATAATTATAATATATATTTGCTTTTAATTTCTTAATCAGTGACCCCAAGAACCTCTCTATCCCAAGATTGTGCCAAATCGGCCGATATTTTTAGATTTTTGTTCGTCACGTAAAATCCGATATGTATTTTAAGGTTAGGAAAAAATCCTGACGTGATGGAGCAAAACGGACTTCAGATTCGTTTTCAGCGACCCCAAAAACATAGAATACACCATGTGTGGTCAAAAGAACCTTTCATCGATTTTTTTTGTGGACCTGTGATAATTCACTTTTTATTAATTTAATAAGTCTTATATACCCAGGTAGCCAAGCGTACTAATCATTATTTTTCAGTACAGCGTATTGGTATCGTACTCATATTGTACTAGCACAAAATAATAAAGTATGTACATACCAGTACGATACTAGTATAATAACGGTATGTCATACGAATAGAATTATGAAATTGCCAAAGTACCCCGTACGAGTATAACACTAAGTACAATACCAGTACGCCAAACTAATTAAGATTTTAGGTTATCAATTTACAATGCTTTTCCGACATTATATGTACGACATACCAGTACAGTACCTGGTACAGTGCGAAGGTACATGGCTGGTACGCTGGTTATCTGGGTAATTATATTGTTATCTAATCCTTTAAGTCACTTTTTTCAACTTCAAAACTTTAGCATAAATAGTTGTTATTGACATCAATGATTCCAGAAATAATCTTATAAATTTTAATGTATGTAGGGTAGACCGGGGTTACTTGGCGCACTTTTCACTCTTTGTTGTTTAACTAAAACATTTTTGATTTTTTAAAATTCCTATTGCACGGAAAACTTACTGTAACATCTCAGCTTCAATTTAAAACAAAAAAATTGAAATCCATTTAATAGTTTTTTTATACCACTTTATTTAAAGCTGTGTAAAGTGCGCCAAGCAACCCCGGGGTTGCCTGGCACATGAGTGAAATTAATTAAATTATACGATTTAAAGTTGAAACATTATATGATGTAATAAAATAAGTTTGTTACTGTCATTTTTCAATAAAAAAATTTAAAGAAGGATTATATTTAATTACAATTAAGAACATTTTTTGTGAATCATAAAATTATAGAAAACTTTTATAAAATATACTCTGTGAATTTTTAAAAAACGCATCCTTCACTAAAATTTTTTAAACAGGCTTATGTTTTGGTATTTAGGAATATATAAATTACATAATATTAAACTTTATCAAATAATTTTATTAATATTTATTACACATTTAATTATATTTCTTTTAAGTATTTTTTCGAATTTTTAGAGTCAAAATTAATGTTTCTGGTATGTCAAAATCTTTCGCAGTTCCACGTAGACTTTTCTCAATTATTTTAATTTCCTTCACTGCTCTTATCAATGCATCCTGTTGTATTGGCTCGTTAACAGATTTTCTTTTGAAATTACTCATTATTTATGCAGTATTAACAACATTTAACCCGAAACTTTTAACTTTTATCAAAGAAATATAAATGTTGTGACTGAACTCGTGAGAGATGCTATTTACTTTACACTGCCGATGTAGCAGATTTCTCTCAGTTCGAGCGCGTCAAGTATCCCCAGCCAAACCGCGCCAAGTAACCCCGGAAGTACTTTTTATATATTTATAAAGTTTTTATTAATAACATTAATAAAAATCAAAAATTCTTTATCGTCCCTTGAAAACAAATAATTAAAGCTCAAAACTTGATATTGGAGCTTTATTTTAAATCATTTCTTAAAAAGATATAACAAAAAAATAAGGACGTCAAAAATTTACTTTCGAGTACTAAAATCAATTATGTTAATCTATACGCCACAATAGTTAATGAATAAAAATGAAACTTTGTGCAAACTTAGATTTTATTAAGTACTTTAACTCGAGTGGAGAGAAAAAATTATTCAACTCAAAATTTTCGAAAAAACTCGACTGCGCCAAGTAACCCCGGTCTCCCCTATGTATGTATGTGAGTGTATGTATCTCTGTCACAAAATCTTTGTACCCTAATAACACAAAAACGCGTTTACCGATTTGAACCAAATTTGGCAGAATGTTAGACCTTGGGCCAAGGAAGGTTTATAAATTTACAGATTTGAAAAATATTAATTAGAACTGGAAATGTTCAATTTTTTCAAAAAATCAAAAATTTTCATATTTTACATTTTTTTAAAAATGCTTTTAAACTTTCTATAATTGAGTATAACATGTTATTTAGTCATTATTCAAAATAATTTTGCCAAAAATAATGCCTTATAACCAATATGGGTAAGACTCCGTCAGAAAATATGCGATTTGCATGGGGTCTTTGGATTAGGCTGCAATTTGGTGAAATTGTAGTATTGGATACTAGAAACAAGTGTGCCAAAAAGTTTTTGAAAATTTTGAAATTTGTTAAAGTTACGCCATTTTGAATTTTTTTGTTATACTTTTCTTAAATTTTAATATTTCCGAAAGTTTTTGATGAAATTTAATAAAATTTGGAAGGCTTATACTTGACATCATGTTTCTTCTGACTATCACATAAAAAAAACAAAAAAAAATTTTTTTGCCCAAAAAAAGTCAAAAAAAAATTTTTGAAACCGTTTTGCCCGAGCGGGACCGATTTTTGGATTTTCTTGTCAATTAATAAAATATTCCTTATAATTTCACCTTTCATTTAAAAAAATAAAATCGATGGAGACTCAAATAGTTTTCGAGATATTGCAATTTTTGTGGAAGCGCGATCACGTTTCAGTGTCAGCGATGTGTGAGTGCCAGGGAATCCTAATTCTTACACTTTACTGTTCAAAATTGTCTAAAACCTACAAATTTAATCCGATTTTGATGTTCTTGGTCTTAAATAAAAGGAGATAATTTTTCTAAGAGTTTCCCCGAAACTGTTGTTTCAATTATTAATTGTTTATATATTTCTTTGTTACTCAAAGTAAACAATTTACAAGAATTTTGAAAAAAATCGTGTTTATTTTTTATTTTTTAATTCCTCATGATCGAAATCAATTTAAATTAGTCTAGTATGACCACCCAAAAATAATAATGCATAATTCAATTTATTTAAATAATTTCGTTAATTAATAAATAGATAACTCTGGTTCTTCTTAAAAAAAAATTATATTTTTTACAGATAAATTTATGTTTATTTAAATAATTTATGGCTATTTTGTTAAAAAATAATTTTAAAATTAATAATTATCATTGTTTATAACAATTATTAAAAAATTGTATTTTTTAGAAACAAATTTATGCATATATAAATAAAGATATAAGTAAGTAATAAAAAATTGATTAATTAATTTTTAATTTATATTTTATATCAATCTAATTGTTAATAACAATGATAATTATTAATTTTAAAATTATTTTTTAACAAAATAGCCATAAATTATTTAAATAAACATAAATTTATCTGTAAAAAATATAATTTTTTTAAGAAGAACCAGAGTTATCTATTTATTAATTAACGAAATTATTTAAATAAATTGAATTATGCATTATTATTTTTGGGTGATCATACTAGACTAATTTAAATTGATTTCGATCATGAGGAATGGAAAAATAAAAAATAAACACGATTTTTTTCAAAATTCTTGTAAATTGTTTACTTTGAGTAACAAAGAAATATATAAACAATTAATAATTGAAACAACAGTTTCGGGGAAACTCTTAGAAAAATTGTCTCCTTTCATTTAAGACCAAGAACATCAAAATCGGATAAAATTTGTAGGTTTTAGACAATTTTGAACAGTAAAGTGTTAGAATTAGGATTCCCTGGCACTCACACATCGCTGACACTGAAACGTGGTTGCGCTTCCACAAAAATTGCAATATCTCGAAAACTATTTGAGTCTCCATCGATATTCTTTTTTTAAATGAAAGGTGAAATTATAAGGAATATTTTATTAATTGACAAGAAAATCCAAAAATCGGTCCCGCTCGGGCAAAACGGTTTCAAAAATTTTTTTTTGACTTTTTTTGGGCAAAAAAATTTTTTTTTGTTTTTTTTATGTGATAGTCAGAAGAAACATGATGTCAAGTATAAGCCTTCCAAATTTTATTAAATTTCATCAAAAACTTTCGGAAATATTAAAATTTAAAAAAATTATAACAAAAAAATTCAAAATGGCGTAACTTTAACAAATTTCAAAATTTTCAAAAACTTTTTGGCACACTTGTTTCTAGTATCCAATACTACAATTTCACCAAATTGCAGCCTAATCCAAAGACCCCATGCAAATCGCATATTTTCTGACGGAGTCTTACCCATATGTAAGTATAAAAATGTTTTTAAAAAATTTAAAAAATCGAAATTTTTTA
The DNA here is from genome assembly GCA_032873175.1 of Leptopilina drosophilae. Taxonomy (NCBI): domain Eukaryota; kingdom Metazoa; phylum Arthropoda; class Insecta; order Hymenoptera; family Figitidae; genus Leptopilina; species Leptopilina drosophilae. The sequence continues at coordinate 25,633,738 of CM065482.1, forward strand.
AATTTTATATTTTTTAATGAATTGCTTTTAAATGATCTATAATTGATTGTTACATGTTATTTGGTCAAATTTTAGCATAATTTTTCAAAAAATTGTGTCCTTTAACTTGAATGTAAATATAAAAATGTTTTCAAAATTCGAAATTTTTTAAATTTTACATTTTTTAATGTATTGCTGTTATGCGTGTTACGTATGACTTCGTAACTATTTTTAATTATTTTTATTAATTAAAAATTTGTTATATTGTATAACAACATTTAAAATTTGAGATACACAATACACATATCATCAGGACATAAGAGGATTTTTACATAATTAACTCATCAATTAAATTGTCTTAAAACTATTTTTTCATAATTAAGTTTTATCCAAACTAAAAAATAACGATAATCATTCTTCAATTGTTTTCATTCCCAATAATATTCAATATTCAATATTATTTTTAAAATTATAATTTTAAAATTGATTAAAAGAATATGGATATCACTTTTATTTCAAAAGGAATTTGTCTACTTTGCTAAAAGTTACTTTCCACAGAAAAGTCTCTTAATTGTATTGGTAAAATACCAAGAAAAAGTATACACTTAAACACTGACAATAGAGGATACAGAGCATCGAACTATATCACGCCATTTTGAGGAATTTGCAAGCTTGCAAAAAGCTTGCCTGGCAACAACGAAGTTTGGCGAGCCGTGTGCACAGGCATCCCCACTCTATCGTTTTATATTAATTTCAAGGTGTGATACATACTTTCGATCGTTTTAACTAATGAGTCCGATTTTGTTTCTCCCGCAGTAAAGCTGCGTATAATTAAGTTTTCCTCCCGAAAATCGGTAGAGTGTCAATTTGTTTCCAGCAAAGCGGATGATTATTTTTTGTGAATTTATTTCTCGCAAAAGGCGGAGGTTTATATTTTTGTCTCCAGAAATAAGGGTTGATTTTGAATTTTTATTTGATTAATTGATTAAAGTGAATTGAATTAAGAATTTTTATTATTCTTTTACGCGAATTGAAAATAAATAATTAAAAAAAATACGAATAAGAAAAGTGAATATTAAGTGAAATAATAAAATTAAAAGAATAATTACATAAAGTATAAAAAGAAGGAAATTAAAGAAAAGAGAATCATTTAAGAGAATATTGTGTTGATAAAGTGAAAGAATGAAAATATTAAAGTGAAATAAGTAAAGTAAAATTAGTAATTAGTAATTAGTAAGTAAAAAGTAAGTTAAATATCAAACCTCTATCTAGTGGTTTGAAAGTATTTTGTCATTGTCATTGTTGTCAAATAATATCAGATTTGATTACAAATTTAAATTCGGTGACCCCGAACTTTAAATATTAAAATCAATTTTGATATTTTCTTTGATCAAGTAATTTAAAATATAATGCTGATAATAATAAAGGATTAAATAACAAACAAAAAAATTGATGAAGAATACAAAGAAAATAATTAAAATAAGGAAGAAATCTTTCGTATAAGAGATTCTGTCACAGGTGTGAATCTGAATAATTCACCTGAGAAAAGTAATAGGATACTTTTCTGTTCTTAATAAAAATAATAAATTGTAAGTTGGTGAGTTGATTATTAATTATTCCATTTTACATATTTTATACACACACATAATACAAATTTACATAAAACATAATTATTATATAAATAAAAATTGTTTATTGTTTATCGAAATTATATTGTTATATAAATATTGAGAAACTTATATTAATTATATTCTATTAAAAGGACATTTTTTTATAATAATATTTACTACGATTTATACAAGTAAATAATTTAAAGATAGTTTATATTCTTGTATTGTATGATTTTTCTATCAATTTTTCAAGTTTTATGACTTGAATAAAATTTATATTTGTACTACTCATATAACTAAAGTGTGTCATTACTGTCTACAACTATATACAACCTTTTTTTCCTTTTTGTATATTTTCAATTAAAATACCGTCTAATCGGAGGTACTGAATTAATAGTACACTTAAAAGGGGGATCCTCTACTTTTTCAAAAATAATAATTATTTTATGAAGAGTTAAACGTTTATCTTGGGGTGAATAAATATTAAGTCTTTTAGTTTAACTTATCGAAAATTACTTTCGATACAGTTAAGCCTAAATTCGCTTAATATATAGATTTTCTTTAATAATATTAATTAAAATAATCGAATTCACACTTAACAAACTGGTGGCAGCGGTGGGATTTCTTTCTTATATTTTATTGAAAGAATAAAAGTTTATAAGGGTTGGAAATAGTTATTTTTAGAAGAAATAATTTTTTTATGACACTATTACTATTACACTACATAAAAAAAAGAATTGAATTAAATTTTGCGCTCATGTACTATTTATTCATGTAAATGACATTATTGTTAATGAAACTTTTCTTTTCAGAAATAAAAAATACATTTTTTTAACTCAGAAATACTGAATTTTTGAATAGTGCGAGTTTTAAATTTTTTTATACACGCTAAAGTCGAGTTTCTGAGAACGGTAACTACCCTTGCAATCGGCAAGCTCTGGTTCCCTCAATAAAACGGTCTTTTTTCTCGAATAAAAAACAAACTTGTCGAGAGTGCGTAGGACACTTGGACAAGTGAGAGGATTAAAAAAATTTTTTTACCAAAAATTGATTACGATTAATTAGGATGATGACTCAAAGTAAAAAAAGGATAATAAAAAAATGTGATTATAAACCTATACATAAAGGATTAAGGTTTTAAGAATTTTGAATAAGAATATTTTTGTAGAAATGTTTAATTTAAACTATTAAGATATTTAAATAAAAAATAAATAATTGTAAAATTATAATTCTAAATAAATTTTACTTTATATTAATTTTAACGAATAATAGATTTAAATCAAATAAAATAAAAACAGAATAAGATGCTTACGTAAGCATGCTATAGAAGACATTTGACACTTTACTGAAACAATTTTATTTTACAAATTAACTTTATGATAATCTCTTTATTTTTTTAAAATGATAATTAATTAAAATAAAAAAAACTTACTTGGTTTATAAACATTACTATAAAGATTGATTAAAAAAAAGATTGTTAAAAACGGGAGTTTTTTTTAATAATAAATATTTAAGTTTAAAAAAAAACTTTCAATTAATTACTTTTATTTGATTAAAAAAATTCAATTTAAAAAATATTGATAAATAATTATTATTTACCAAAAAATGAGATATGTGCATCTTCAACTAACAAGCGACGGCTATTTAAATAATATATAAAACATTTCGAAGATTGAGGAAGAGTGCTAACGATTCAATCTGGGTAGAATTGCAAAGTCAAGGCTGGTCACAACTAGCAAAGAATTAAGGAGGACAATATATATATATATATATATATATATATATATATATATATATATATATATATATATATATATAAATTTATTTCAAACAAATCTGTTTTTCATTTTTTTTATTGAAAGATAATTAAAATAATAATTGAAATTTAAATTTACATTTTAAAATAATAAATTATAATAATTAAATAAAGTTAAAAATATTGTTTTTTGAATAAAATAATTTATTTAAAAATAAATCAACAAATTAGTGTTAAAATTCAAAAAATTATTGATCAAATAATACAGTAAAAAAACTGCAAAAAATTTTTTTTTCAAGTAATTATGTCGGTCAAGCAATTCTATAAATTATCGAAAGCGAGCAAATGGTATAAACCTAAAAAGGCAGTAGAATTTTGTAACATGAGCGGAAATAAGAAAATAGTCTTACCGCTCTACGTTTCAAAAAAATTGTTATCGATATTTTGAATTGAAAATCAGTTCCAACTAAAGAGAAGTTAAACGAATCACTTATTTTTCATTGTTTATGTTTGAATTATATTAAATAAAAATGAAATCAGTATATGAAGTACTATTACAAGAAGGCCACATACTAAGATGGAAATCGGATTTTAATTATTTTGATGATGAAATAGATGATTTTCATAAGAATCGGTACAACCATAAAAATGCGAAAAACCAAGGTAACATGTATGAACTAGATGCATCGAAAAAATACGAACAACCATATAACCGACAGCGGAAAAGAAGAAACCAACGACAAAGGCAACGAGTTCGTAAAAGGGTCCAAGGCCATAATGAATTTAATAACCAAAATAGAAACACGAATTTTGAAGAACATTGTCAGAATATGGACATGACATCGGAAGGTTATAAAAGAGAAAATTTTTACAACAGGGATCAGAATTTGCAAGAATATAACGTTGAATCCAGAAAATTACAGCACAGATTTATCGACGAAGAAGAAAGTATTTATCTCAGAGACGAATATAGAAGATACAACATACAGGATGATTACGGAAGAGAGGAACATAGAGGTTATGGATGCTTTAACTATGATGACTCGTATATAAATTATGAGAAGTCATATTTTGTAAATGACAATTTCGAAACAAATGATTTTATAGAAACTAGGCCTAAAAATAGAAAAATATATGATCATGATTTCACAATACCACCAATTATTTTTAAAGATTCACCCAGAAACCAAAGCTCTTTAAAGGACAAAAAACAATTGGATCATAATGTATCACTCTCCATAAAAGAACCACATCTACAAACAGAAAACGAAGAATCAAATGACATGAAAGTAATTCTTAATCCAGAGGAATCTTCAGAATATATGGGTGATTTTCAAATAACTGTCATATTTGCATGTCCTCATAGACAAATGACTAATAAAATTATTATTTTTTGCCACTCACTTCATAAATCACTTAATAGAAGTCTCTTCTTAAAGATACTTAATATTCAGTTTGTTAACATTAACATTATCATAGTTAAAATTAAGAAAATAGGGTTAAATTGTCAGGTCCGTGGCATACGTTTTTTTTAAATTTTATTCTGAAATTTTCACGTGAGCAAATATTGAAACTATCTTTTAAGTACTTTGTAGGCCAAATCTAACCAGATGTTTTACATATAAAAATATTTTTATTATAATGATATTCCACGTACACGAGCACTTTTTTCATGTTTCAAATTGTTAATTACTTTCTACCGACACATGGTAACGTCATCGTGATTTTATTACTCAATTTTATTTTTAATTGACTTCTACTGGCATTATTTTGAAGTGCAAACATTGAAAAGAAAATATTTATTCATTTTTTTATTTTTTTACGTGTTTTAACTGTGACACACATGTCAGGACCGTGGAAAAATGTCAGGTCCGTGGCATGTAACTTTTGCATTTTCTTTCCGTTTTCCATCGTAACTTTGGAAATATTCAAAATCATGTAGTTTCCATTTGAACATATACTTTAATAACAAAAATGTACTGGAATATGTAATGAAAATCAAATTTGATTCACTATTTTAGCAGAAAAATGTCTTATTAAAAAAAATCACAGTTATTTGAAAATCACCCATATACAAACGGCGTTGTATGTAAGTCCCATTACAGATACTACAGAAGAAAATACCAGTATCAATGAAAAACTTCCAGATAATACAATAGTAGATTCTGACAGTCTTATTATCGAACTAAGAAAAGGAAAACCCCTGGGTAAAATCAAATCATTAGGTGAAGAACAATTTGATGTAAAAAGTTCAGAAGGAAGAAAAGAAGAAGAATTTAGTGGTCAAATGGTAAATGAAGACGTCATCATTTTAGCAGATACATATGCTGAGGAAGAAGAATTTCCCATAAATAAGACTTTTTCATCTCAAAGAAGTGTAAATCAAGAAAGTTTGGAAATGTTTGAAAGAAATAGCAAATTATCAGAAAAACATCAAAAATATTTTTTTGATAAATTTTTACTCGAATCGAATGAGAAAAACGAAATAAAAAATGGAGAAGTATACAAATTCGAAAGGAAAACAGATACTATAAACATGGAGAAGAAAAAGAAGACAATGACACTAAACACTCTTATTCAGCAAAATTTTCGCACAACAAGACTATTGACATTCACACAGAATAACATTTTGGTATACCTGAATTCAAAAATAGATGACAGAAAAAGAAAATGGATTATTTTAGTGAAAGCAATTCTTGAGGAAAAAGAAATCCATCTGGTCCAATACAAAGGAATGAATCTTAGTAGAAATTTAAAGCACAACTTAAATGTGCATTATTTACAAGAAAATAAAATATTACGAAGCAAAACACTAAAAATACTAGAAACAAAACTTAGCTTCAACAGGTTGGGTATTGGTTAAGCATAAGAAATCTTCTTTTTTTGGCTTGAAATATCATAAACAAACTATATAATAATCTTTCAATTTAAAATAAAGGGTTCATATAAAAAAACATAATAGAAAACCATAGAACAAAAAGTATATCATAGCTTATTATACTTATTACTTAATTAAATGGGATATGGAACTTAAATAAAATTGTATTAATACTATAAGGGATACATACATCTAGAGTTATTAAATAAATAAATAAATACTTATAAATACAAAATATGCATGTTTTATAAATGTGGGTAAATAATTTTATTAAATATCGTTTGTTAGGAAGTAATTACCGCATCAAAATATAACAATAAAAATAGAAATGCTGTAAATATTTTGCTTGTTTCTATAAATAGACATGAACTGAATTTCATCAAAACAATAATATTTTAAAAAAAAGGATAACACATGTTGTTTTGTCTTCTTATAAAAATATCAAGTACTATGATCTTATTGAATAACAATCTAACTTATAAGCTGAATTACTAATAAAACAAATGACATTTAAGCTCTAATCAAATTATGCTTTTGACTAACTTGTAAGGTATAAATATTTGCCAATAATACGTTAAGAGAATTCTTTAATACAAAAAAGCACTAAAGAAAATAAACCTTAAAGTTTTATGAAAAACAGTAAACAAATGTTACTAAGATTAATGAGTAGCTAACATTAAACTACTAATATTAAAAAAAAATGTCTAATGACTTTATCACAGAAAGAGAAATATACTCAATTATTGTTAGATATTAAAAAAAAATTAAACAAAGACTCAACTGATACAGAAAATAATTTTCGAAAGGTTTGCTCATAATCATTTGTCATATAAAAAAATAAACTTTAGATTTTCAAAGATTTTAATGTTTTTGAGTTTCATGCTATACTGTTTTTATTGTTCAATATTATTCACAATTAAAACTAACATTAATTTCTGGATCAATTTTTTTAAGGTCCTACCACAGTATAATTTTTAAATACAAAAATTACTGATTGAAATAAAATATAGACAAAATGTATAAAATTAAACAGGTGTACGAACTTGGATACGCGACACTGTGTAAGGTTACATCTCAGGTGACTAGGTCAGTAGGAAGTATACATTGAAAGAAATGCTTACATAGACAATTAAATTCTCATTCACTTTTACGTAATTTAAATGAAATATACATTTCTTATTATTCTTGTTCTCAAAAAATTATAGGCGATAAATTAAAAAAGTGTATTTTAATGAAATTAATATCCAAAATATACACAGTGTCTAAAAAGCAAAGTTATAACGCATGGAACAATAAAGTCTATTTCAGCATTTTAATAACCTTCGAAATTAGGATACCTAATTTTTCTTTAAACATTAATTTAAGGCAAATAAATATTTTAAAATTAGCACAAAAAAATTGAATCAGAATTTCAAAAATCAATATATAGAAATTAAACCACTTAACTAGCTTCAAAAATGGTTGAGTCTAAATACAGGAGACATAAACAAAACACCTGCACTGAAAATCGGTACTAAAATAAAAATTTTAATTAAAACAAAACTTGCATGGTTAAAATACTTATTCAATGTAATGTAAGAAATAAGAGAAGAAAAGAAAGCCCTAACATTATTTCAAACAACAACTGTATATATAATCTTTATTAATACTAAAAAATTAACCAAATTTATGTTCGAATTGAAGTTCCAAATATCAGTAATATGTCTTCATAATGAATAATTATAATATTCATTAAAATATTCAATATTACGTTTTATGGATGTTCTGATTAAAATATGCTAAATTGTAAATTAAAATATGCTTTAAATACTTCTAGAAAATGCAACTACATTTCTTATAACACTTTAAAAACTATACCCTCTGGGCACGGAAACGTGTTTGTTCTAGAAACGTTCCTAAAACGTTTTTAAAACGTTTCATGTCCTCTACATAATGTCTTTAAAACGTTTTATGTTCTAAAAACGTTTTTAGAACATTGGACGTTCTTAAGCCGTTATGTAGTAGACATGAAACGTTCTAAAAACGTTTTAGGAACGTTCCTAGAATAAAGACGTTTCCGTGCCCAGAGGGATAAAACAGTAACATCAAAGAAAGAACACATTACATTTCGAGCATAAATGAAACTGTTTTAACATCAATAACAAATTATATAAATTATCAAGTTTAAAAAATAATAAATTGAAACTTTTAATCTTAAAAAAAAATTTTTACAAAAGATAAAAGCAGAAATAAAAATATTTCTTTTAGAAAGCTAAAAAAAATAAATCAATCGAAATATGATGCAAAAGCAAATTCTTAAAAACATTTTACACAGTGCTTTCGCATTAAGAAAACAATTTAATTCTTCCTCTTTTTATTAAAAAAAGGGAAGAATATTAAATTATTATAAATATTAAATTTCTTATTGAAAAACATTTAAAAAGAAGCACAAAGTTCGCATTTTTTTTAATAAATCTTAGTACATTTCATAAACCAATTCAAGATAAACTATGGCTAAATATACACATTTTTTTAAAGTCCTAATTAAACCAAATTTTTCTCGCTACGATGTTTTGTAATAATTCAATAAACATCAAATTTGAGGACTATTTTGAATACGTTTCCTTTGTCAGAAGTATTACAAAATTTAAAAGAAAATAGTACGTAATTTACAAACTACGTGTGAAAACAAAAATGGTCATTATAAAAAAGTCCAATTTGATCAAAATTTGACCGAGTTATAAGCATTTAAAATATTTTTACGTAAAAAACGTCATTACTCAAAGAACTGTATTTTCTTGAACTACTTTATAAAAATTAAAAAAAAATCATGAAAAATATCAAGAGTATACAAAATTAATTTGATTCTGAAAACACAACAAATATATATATATATATATATATATATATATATATATATATATATATATATATATATATATATATATATATATCAATGTTGTATAATAAAAATATCTTCTACAAACAATTTTATACAACCATTACAAGTTATACTTTTACTGAAAAACGAATAATTCTTTTGATTTAGAAAACAAAAATTGTATACAAAGTATTTTTAAGTTGAAGACAACTCATATTAAAGTGAAATTTAAATATTGCGAAGTTACGTTATTAAGTTTGTTAAAAGAACAATTTTTCACATGTATTCTTCGTCTAAATTTAATAGAAAATGTGTACTTACACTGCTAATTATAAAGTAATGTGTACGTTTACCAAATTACAATAGAGATGAAATTAAAGGTAACTAAAATTATCAGAATAATAAACAGTGTCAATCAAATAAACCAGGTTATTTATCCGAAAAAAATATCTAGTTTAGTAAAATACAATAAATTCATGTAAAATTAAATTTAAATAAAACATGTCTTTACCACGATAGATCTTTAAATTAAAATCTGAATTTTAAGTGTTACATTAAATACAAACAAAGAATGTACTAATCAACGCCATTACTATATGCCATTGTAAACCAAATGAAATAAAAGCAAGCATTTCTGTAAAAATGTTTCTAAAACAAAAAAAGGAAACTAATCATTAAAAAAATTTTGACTTTAATTAAAGGATTATTTCAAATGTTAACAGAAAACAACGAAATTACTTTAATTGTAAAAAGGGCTGTCAAGGGACGACAGCGCATAAAAAGGGGGGTATGAGGCAGAAAATCAGAAATTTTCAATTTTTCTTTTATATAAATTTGTTTGGTTAATTTTTTTTTCTCTCTCACAACATTTCTTTTAATGATTTTGTGCAAAATCTATATTAAAGAAACAATGTCAGCCAACAAACAAAATCACAATTAACATTATTTCTTTAAAATTCTTTACATTTATATCTTTTATAACATGAGTTTGTTTAAAATTTCATAAATATAACTTTGTAACAAATTGTTACAATAAATTCAACTTTAGACACTATGAAATCATTCTATTGAGAAGAGATTTATGTCATGTATTCTACGTTTCAAATTCATTACAGAAATTGTAATGTTAATACTAACGAGCTTTTTTAATACTTACACGTCACGCATTTAAGAAAAATTTATTTAAATTATTTAGAAAAATTTTATCAATATTATTTTCAAAGTAAACATTGTCAATTAAATCGGTAACAGAAAAATGTTTAATAAAAGACTACTACGTACTGAAATAAGGCAAATAATATCAGGCCTGATAAAAATGCAATAATATGTAAATAATCAAAACTTTATGCTTTCAATAGTTTAATTAAACAACAGATTTTTCAATTATAAATGCAATTTTCTTACCATGCTCGATCTTAAAAATTTGTAATGCAAAATTTGTTTACTATACTAAAAATTTACCTTTGTTACTACAAAAATTATAGGTATATATTGGAATAAATGTCCAGTTTGATGAAGTGGAATATATATTGATAATAAATTAAAATTTTCGTAAGTTTTCGGCAAAATAGTTAAAGACAATTAATAGTACACTTAAAAGGGGGATCCTCTACTTTTTCAAAAATAATAATTATTTTATGAAGAGTTAAACGTTTATCTTGGGGTGAATAAATATTAAGTCTTTTAGTTTAACTTATCGAAAATTACTTTCGATACAGTTAAGCCTGAATTCGCTTAATATATAGATTTTCTTTAATAATATTAATTAAAATAATCGAATTCACACTTAACAATACGCTCTATAATTGAGATTTATACGTCATTTAGTCACATTTTCGCATAATTTTGCAAAACATACTATTGCATATATAAGATGTAAGTATAAAAATGTTTTCGAAAAATTTTAAAAAACGAAAAAATTATAATTATTAGCTTCAATTAATATCTAATTAATATTTCTATTTAATCCTTATTAATAAAATCAGACGCCTGTCTGCACATTGCTCCAAACTTCAAAATTATAGCATAAATATCCTGGAATCCTTCATGTGAATAACAACTGTTATTCACATGAAGGAATCCAGAAATAATCTTATAAATTTTAATGTATGTATAATGGATTGTTTTTAAGCTTTCTATACTTGAGTATTACATGTTATTTAGGCACATTTTAGTATAATTTTGCAAAAAATACTATCCTATAACTAAGATATAAATAGGGGAGAGTCGCTACGGTCGGGACACCTTTACGGTTGGGTCACCTCAGGTTTCTTAGTTGTAACAAACTGGTGCCATTTACCATTGCATGTAAATACTTGTTAGTAATGGTAGAAAACTTTTCATGTCACTTTTATTAAGTTCCAATGAAGTACGCGAGCAGTATAAACGTAAAACGTAAATGTGTGGTGAATTTTTTAAGCAAAACTTTTACTTAGTGTCGAAAAAGATTAATTAAACAAAATGAAAGATGCAAACAATAAATTAAAGATGAAAGAATTTATTCATTAGAGAGTGCTTTAATACTTTGGTATGTTATTTGGTTTTTATATCGTGCGTTTATGTCTGTGTGCTAAAAAAATAAAAACGACGCGAAACTTACGGTCGGGTCACTTTATATCGTGCATGTTGGGGCGCATTATTTTACAATTATGGTGCGTTCTGACATCGGAAATTCATTTGCTTAAGGTAGAGATGTGTAAAGAACGTCATTTTACAGTGAAAAAAATATTCATGTTCGAAAAACGTTCTTAAAACATTTTAAAAAGTCTTATTTCACATCTCCTTCGATAACGTATTGTAAACGTTTCGTGTACTGAGAACGTTTTTAGAATAATTTTTATATGAATTTTATGTTTCCTTTTTCCATATGTCAGAAAACGTGAAATTCTGCCTAGAACGGCAGTTATGGGCACAAGTCAAAAAGTGACCCGACCGTACTGACTCTCCCCTATAAAAATATTTTCAAAAAATGGAAAATTACACATTTTTTAATGGAAAGCTTTTAAAATATGTGTTTAAAAATGGTTTTAATGTCAAAAATTGAGAAAAATATAACTGATACTAATTATTATTAAACTTAAGTCAGTAATATGTTTGGGATCTTTGATTAAGATTTTAACGTCAAAATAATACAATTCAGAATTATTTACTCATCCAATTTTTTTACATACATACATACATACATTAAAATTTTTAAGATTATTTATGGAATTATTGATGTCAATAACAACTATTTATGCTAAAATTTTGAAGTTTGAAGCAATGTACACACAGACATCTGATTTTACTAATAAGGATGGTAAATAATATTAAAAAATATTAATTTATAGCATTAAAATTATTTTTCAATTATTATAAATGAAGATTTTTTATGATAAAGTAGATACTGCAGAAATTCAAGAATACCTGTGATACGATACTTAGATTATACTACTGGAAAAAAGCTTTGATACTAAAATGTTTTGCTATTTCAATTCTAGATTTAACTTTTAGAGATTTTTTGAGCATTGTAAAGGCAAAAGTTAAACAGGATATCTATTATTATTTCTGTTTTACAAACTTTCCTGTTTTTCCCAGCTTTGTCAAAATTTTTTTTATCAAATGTAAATTTTCTTGATAAGTCTTAACGATAAATAAAACTTTAAATGTCTACAAAAATTCACATATTTTATGAAAATACTCTTTAATGGGTTTTTGTTTTTACTAATACTTTTAACAGGGGTTCTACCAACTGGGGAAAATGGGAAATATGCAGGAATTTAATTTAATCGGGAAAAACTGTGAATTCAGCTTATGCAATATAGGTCTTATTTTAGATTTTAGCAATTATGATGCAATTAGTTCGAATTCGACTTTTTAGTCGAATTAGTTAGTCGAAAATTAGTAGAAATTTTGGATTAACATATAATACATATAAACTAAAATCCGTCGAAGACGGTTAGGACAGCTAGTCTATTATATTTACAAAAAAATGTTACATGTTATACATTAGAGAACACTGAAAATCTATGAAAATTATTGCAATTGATTAAAATTAATTAAGTTTTTATAAATTATCAATCTTTTACGTCCGAGCTGTTAGTTATAAGGTAAATAAAAATGAAACGTCTCTAACGTTTCAAAATCTCAACGATTTCCTCTTCAGGAAGTCAAAATAAATCAGTGATATTGTTTACATCATCTTTTTCAAATCGTTATAAAAATAAAAATTAAATTTGTCAATTTTTACGTAAAACCCAATAACGTTGGAAACTAATAGAAATTGGAGTCAATAATAACAACAACAAAGAAAGTTAATGTTGTGCATGGTTGAAAAAAATAGTTACACTACCGTCCGAAATTGTGCGAACGCTAACATCTCGAGCTATTAAAAAACACACCCGCACAGAAACAGTGATAACTCGGTTAAAAATGAAGCTAGATGCTTTTTTTAAATTGCGTTGGAAAGCTTATTAAATTTCCAATGAAATACCACTATTTTGAGATGTAATGTATAAATAGGAAGCGAGATATCATGTTATGAAGACAAAAAAATAATTCTATTTTTTTCGGAATTTCTTACTCTGACTTTGACTCTTGGCACAGTTTAGCAAAGTTTATGAAAAAAATTGTTACTTTTTCAGAGTATTCCTTGTAACCTAAGCTTTAAATAGAGACCAAGAACAGCAAAAAATATTTACGGGTTCCCGAGATATTACAAAAAGAGTCGAACCGTGCCAAGCAGAATTTTCAATCATCGATTTCTCTAATTCGCCGTTGAGTCATGCAAATACACATTTGTAAAAATATTGAAATTTTTTTAATCTTCATCTTTATAAGAACCGACATTTTGAATTTTTTTTAAATCTGACCCCAAAAACTCCAGAGTAACAAGTTTCAAGCGAATCCGATCAATTTTTTATTTTGACAGCACGATATTGGATCCGCTATTTTGAATTTTTAAAAACTGACATCGGATTCGTGATCAGCGACCCCAAAAATCCCCGTGTAACGAGTTTTAGGCTAATTAAATCTATTTTTAAAATATAACTTGTAACCTTTCACTTAAGGATTGTTTTCACCCCTAGAAGCCGCAAATGACTTGATCTAGCAAAACGGCCAGAAACGGATATTTTTTTTGGTCCTAGTTTCTAAAAATTTTTGATTTTTTTGTGTGTGAAAAAAAGTTAAGTTTTGTAGGACGGTGTAATCAGCGTCCTCGAAAACCTCTAAACACCAATCGCCGTGAAAATTCAATATTATGAAAAGTGTATGCATTTGAAAGCAGCTTTTCGAGTAGAAACTTATGCGCAGGAGGGTTAAGGCAGATTAGTTGTTGAACTTAATCTCTTGGGTTACAGTGACCGAACTGTGACAATCCCCACTTGTTCAAATGCGAACTTAAAACATTTCTGGACTTCTTATTTCATATATGGGTGATTCTCCACGAAACCGACAATTTCATGTCCCTAGTGTATTTTAAGAAACAGATTGCACATATAATAATGAATCCAACGTAAAAAAGTAACTCTGGTGATTACAAACAAAAACCTATAGCCACTTTAATTTCTAAGATTAAATGTTTGACCCAAGGGTCAGTTACAAAACAAAAATAAATATTTTTAGTCAAATTCTCAAATAAAAATAATGATTGATAACATTTTTTTAATGTCTAAGTGTGTAAAATTGAAAAAATTAAATTGGTTGTAAAAAAAATTATTTTTTAATTTTTTTTCTGATATTATTTCTTGTCCCCAGTTTTGTGCGTCATGGTGAAGCCTTTTGAAAAGATTAAAATATTTCATAAAAATAAAATCAGAATTTCGGTATTCTTTAGTACAAGCAACAATTTAGTTCCCTCAATAGTGTTTCACTACGAAAGAAAAAAATTGTTATACTTTTTTTCATTTTTTTTTACGTTTTAAGCGTCAACTTTGTACAGGAAATCACAGAATCGTCATGATGAAGCCTTCACATTTTTCATAAAAAAAAATAATTTCTTTTAGAATAATGTATAGTCGTATTATTTCAGTGAATATAAAAGATAGGAATATGAAACCGATTGAAAATTGCTAATAATTTATTTTAAAAAACAGTATTTATTTTGCGTCATGGTGAAGCCTCAGCGTCATGGTGAAGCCTTTTTTTGTCTTTCATTGAACTTGTGGTTTAAACAAGTGTATAATTACAACAATTTTTGTAATTTTTTCCAAATAAAATTAATGGGATTTTTTTTAAATTCTTACTCAGGGATTTTTCGGCGTCGCTGATTAATTATAAAAAGGATTTTAGTTTCTTAAAAATCAAAATGGCGGATCTAATAATATGCAATTATTATGCTAATAATTATTACATTTTATTATATTTATTTAATAAAATATTTAAATTATAAAAAATAATGAAAAAATTATAAAAGTGAATATAACAATAAAAATTTATAACTATTTATTACTATCAAGGATTTTTTAATGTCATTGACGACAAATTAATTGTTTGATATTAATTAAATTTTTTCTCCACTCTTTTACATGTAAAGTTTTTATCATTTTGAAAAATTCGCATATTTTCCGTTATAATTCTCTTTTCTTCCGCCAGGTGGTAGAGATGTATTTCTCCCGCTATGTAAATGCGTTATGAAATACAAATGAGTAGGAATCTGTTGTTCTTCAAATAATACGAATTTTTCGTTTTTTCAAAGGTAAGTGGAATTTTCTTTTTTTTTCCTAATATTAGATCCGCCATTTTTATTTTTAAAAAGCTAATATCAAATTCGAAATGAGCGACCCCAAAAACCCCCAAATACGGATTTGTAAAAGAATCCAACCAAATTTTGAAATTTTTGTCCGCCATATTGGATCCGCCATTTTGAATTTTGAAAAACTAATATCAAATTCGTAATCAGCGACCCCGAAAACCCCCGAGTAAACATTTTCAAGCCAAAGTTTTAAAAAATGTGTATCGACCATCAAATTTCAAATTTTCAAAAAAAATTTAGTTTTTAGGCACCATTATGAAAAATCAAATGTTTAAATTAAAGAAGTCAATATATTTTTTAAAACTATAACAATCGAGTGCACGATTTATGGTAATATTAGATGTCAAAAAAATTTTTTGACTTAAAAATTTAAGAATTTGTAATAAAAAACATTTAAAAAATCATGCAATTTTTTAATTATATGCAAAAAAATATTGTTAAACAATTTTTTATTAATAAGATGATGATAAAATCGATCACTCCGAGTCAGGATTCAATAAACAAAAAGAGCAATTTCTTTTTAACGTTTGGACAGCACGGCTGTCCTCTTCAGAAACGTAAGAAAATATTATATATCATGTGAGTCACATATTGCTTATACAAAACGAACGTCTTCGTCAAAGCAAGAACGATTAGACTTGCTTTGCTTTGACGAAGACGTTCGTTTTGTATAAGCAATATGTGACTCACATGATATATAATATTTTCTTACGTTTCTGAAGAGGACAGCCGTGCTGTCGAAACGTTAAAAAGAAATTGCTCTTTTTGTTTATTGAATCCTGACTCGGAGTGATCGATTTTATCATCATCTTACTAATTTGTCGACCGAGTGATAGCATCATTAATAAATTTTTTATTAATTTTCTAATATCATATTCGGATAGAGGACACTTTAATACAAAAAAAATTATTGTTTGAAAAGAAAATAATAAGTTTATTAGAAAATACTTAAGTTTGAAGTCAGACTAAAAATTCAGTGCATTCAGGCGTTAATGGGTTAATAATAATGATGAATTATTGTAATGCTACATACATTATTTTTAAATACAAATAAACTAAGGTTTTTTAAAATGAAACAATAATAAATAATATTTAAAATAATAAACAATAATAATAATGGATTGCTATCTAACAGGTTCGTTTTTCATGAAAAAGCAATATTAATAAAAATTAAGTATTCTATTATAAGGAAAATCTATTAACAATTAATAAAAATAAAAAATTTAGTACTTTAGTTATTTTTTTACTATAAATTAAATTGAAAGTTAAATTCCTAAAAACAAAAAAATTAAGATTGTTAAAAGTAATTGCAGTAAGTTTTTAATATTATGAACTTTTTTAAAATTTCATTTAAGACAAGTTTCTAAAAATCTTTTGTCACATACAAAATTTCTTCATCCTATGCAGGATGCAGAAAGAAAATATTTGAACGGAATTTGTTGACGTTTCATCGTTTGGAAACCACATGTTGGCTTATGAATATGATCCTCTCTGAGAAGAAAAATTCAAGTCCGTTTACCAATTTTCAAATAACTTCGGTACCTTTTTTTGAAAGTTTTTAACATCGATCCTTTTCGTAAAATATCGGAAAATATAGAAGGCATTTCAACCAGCACGGAGAGAAGAGTTACAGTTGTGACAACTAAACACGTTTAGTAGCAGAAATACATGGAGAGCGATAGTAGCGCCCCTGGCGGTTTAGTTCCTGTTTAGTTACTCTGACTGAACGTACAGTCGTTCCTACTATTATATAGTAGATGCGACTGTTATTTTTGTCCGTCGAAAATTAAGTAAACTGTTTAGTTATCAGAACTGAACCGACAGTCGCCTTCACTATTCTCTTCTCTCCGTGATGAGTGTAAATCTTTCAAATTTTCTGTTATTTCCCAGTATCTCATTTTTGTTTGAAGTCTTTGGTTCTTAAGCAAAGTGTCATAGAAAAATATAACTTCTTAGTGCAGTGATAAGTGTTTTTTAAATAAATGTTAGTTTTCATAATAATGGTTTTGTGAATTAAGTGGAAATTAATTTAATTTTAACAAAGCCCAAAATTAAATAAATAAAATGTATTAAATAATTATTATTTTTTCAAGCATAAAAATATTTATAAGTATTGTTATTTTAACCAAATTATTTGTTTCATTTAACCCCATATAGCATAAAAACTTCCTAGAAACTTCCAGGAAGTTTCCCGTGGCAACCTTCGGAAGTTACCATTGGTAACTTCCTGGAAATACAATACTGTCCGCAGGTTAGAAGTTTTCAAAAATAATTCAAAGTTTTTTTCAGTGAACATATTATTCAAATGATTTAAATGATTCAAATTTTGCATTATTTTAAAATAAAAATGTGGGTTTAATTAAAAAAAATTATCTTCACTACAACACACATGAGGGTAAGACGGACTCGAACCACCATAAGTCTCAAAAGTGTGCTGCTGGGATAGCTCTTTATGAACTGAACCAAATCTACACTTGACTTTACAGGGTTAATTTATTTATTATAAGAGAGAGTCACTACGGTCGGGCCACCCCAAGTTTCTTAGTTGTAACAAACTTGTGCCATTTACTTTTGCATGTAAAATACTTGTTAGTGATGGTAGAAAACTTTTCACGGCACTCTCCTTATGTTCCAATGAAGTACGTGAACAGTACAAATGTAAAACGTAAATGTGAGGTGAATTTTTAAAGCAAAACTTTTTCTTAGTGTCGAGAAAGATTAATTAAACAAAAGGGAAAATGCAAACAATAAAGTAAGGTGATGAAATTTATTCATTAGAGAGTGCTTTAATACTTTGGTATGTTATTTAATTTTAATATCGTGCGTTTATGTATGTGTGCTAAAAAAATTAAAACGACGCGAAACTTACGGTCGGGTCACTTTATATCGTGCAGGTTGGGACACATAATTTTACAATTATGGTGCATTCTGACATCGTCATTTGTTGACGTAGAGATGTGTGAAGAACGTCATTTTACAGTGGGAAAAATATATTCATGTTCGGAAAACGCTCGTAAAACCTTTTTAAAAGTCTCATTTCACATCTCCTTCGATAACGTATTGTAAACGTTTTGTGAACTAAGAACGTTTTTAGATTAATTTTTATATGAATTTTATATTTCCTTTTTCCATTTTCAAGTGCATTTCAGCATTCTTCTGTAATTTACTGGCCATTTTTAGTAATATTCCTTCATATCATATTGATTTTCTACGGTGACCCGACCGTAAAGACCTGTTCCGACCGTAACGACATTTTTTTTTTAATGTTTTTATAAACATTTTTTTCCAATTTTTATCCAGACATTTTCTGATGTACAGAAAAAACATTCCACTTTAGAAGCTCTTTCCAACCATATGTCAGAAAACGTGAAATTCGGCCTAGAACGGAAGTTATGGGCACAAGTCAAAAAGTGACCCGACCGTACTGACTCTCCCCTATAAAAATATTTTCAAAAAATGGAAAATTACACATTTTTTAATGGAAAGCTTTTAAAATATGTGTTTAAAAATGGTTTTTATGTCAAAAATTGAAAAGAATATAACTATACTCCCCTACATGCTTTTTATTAAATTTCTATAACTGTCAAATAACATTTTTAAAAAATTATAATTATAACTTTAATTAAAACATTTTTAGAAAATAATTATCGAAAGTGAATTCTATAGCCATTACACATTATTTGTACAAATTATGAAATTTTTCTAAAAGTAGGCTGCAACGACTTTAGGTGAAATAAAATATTAATTCAATTTTTGAATTTGTTATTTAATTGAAAAATGTTCGAATTATCCAAATATCGTAAAATTTAATTCAAAAGAATTTATCTTAAGTAGAAATTAGTTTCCTCAAAGATGTAAGGAAATATGTAATATATAAATTAATCCTGTAAAGTCAAGTGTCGATTTGGTTGAGCGCATAAAGCGTTATCCCAGCAGCACACTTTTGAGGCCTATGGTGGTTCGAGTCCGCCTTACCCTCATGTGTGTTGTAGTTGTGAAGATAATTTTTTTTAATTAAACCTACACTACCGTCCGAAATTGTGCGAACGCTAACATCTCGAGCTATTAAAAAACACACCCGCACAGAAACAGTGATAACTCGGTTAAAAATGAAGCTAGATACTTTTTTTAAATTGCATTGGAAAGCTTATTAAATTTCCAATGAAATGCCACTATTTTAAGATGTAATGTATAAATAGGAAGCGAGATATCATGTTATGAAGAAAAAAAAATAATTCTATTTTTTTCGGAATTTCTTACTCTGACTTTGACTCTTGGCACAGTTTAGCAAAGTTTATGAAAAAAATTGTTACTATTTCAGACTATTCCTTGTAACCTAAGCTTTAAATAGAGACCAAGAACAGCAAAAAATATTTACGGGTTCCCGAGATATTACAAAAAGAATCGGACCGTGCCAAGCAGAATTTTCAATCATCGATTTCTCTAATTCGCCGTTGAGTCAATTACTTGTCTGTGAAAAAAGTGTCGAAAATTAATTTTACCAAGTACATTCTTACCGGGATTCACTTTTTAAATATCGATATATAATAAATTAAATTAAAAAGTGGATCCCAGTAAGAATGTACTTGGTAAAATTAATTTTCGACACTTTTTTCACAGACAAGTAATTGACTCAACGGCGAATTAGAGAAATCGATGATTGAAAATTCTGCTTGGCACGGTCCGACTCTTTTCGTAATATCTCGGGAACCCGTAAATATTTTTTGCTGTTCTTGGTCTCTATTTAAAGCTTAGGTTACAAGGAATAGTCTGAAATAGTAACAATTTTTTTCATAAACTTTGCTAAACTGTGCCAAGAGTCAAAGTCAGAGTAAGAAATTCCGAAAAAAATAGAATTATTTTTTTGTCTTCATAACATGATATCTCGCTTCCTATTTATACATTACATCTTAAAATAGTGGCATTTCATTGGAAATTTAATAAGCTTTCCAATGCAATTTAAAAAAAGTATCTAGCTTCATTTTTAACCGAGTTATCACTGTTTCTGTGCGGGTGTGTTTTTTAATAGCTCGAGATGTTAGCGTTCGCACAATTTCGGACGGTAGTGTACCTTTTTATTTCAAAAGAATGCAAAATTTGAATCATTTAAATCTTTTTCAAACCTTTTTAAATAATAATTTCACTAAAAAAACTTTTATTAATTTTTGAAAACTTCTAACCTGCGGACATTATTGTATTTACAGGAAGTTACCAATGGTAACTGACGAAGGTTGTCACTGGAAACTTCCTAGAAGTTTCTGAGAAGTTTTTGTGCTATATAGAAACTAACTGCAAATGGTATTTCCAAACGAACAGTTTGGTTGTGTGAACCGAACTCCGTGGAACCAAACTAGTTTGGTCACAGTAAAGGCTGATTTTGGTCAGACCATTGCCAACCATCCAGTTCGGTTGGCCAAAACGAATTTTCGTTTGTTTTAACAAAACCTTTTTCTGTGAGACTTGATACCTGCACAAGTTAAAATTTTAATTGTTTGTCCACGTTTAATTTAATTTATTTATTTGCTTGTGTGTTTATATGATTATTTACTTATTTTTTAATGTTTTGTGTAATTAATGTTTTGTGTAATAACAATGTTTTGTCTATTCTTGGAATTTCTTTTGTGTGATTTTTGTGAAAGGATTCTATCTTTGTTGTTGTTGTTGTTGTTATTATTGAATCCAATTGCTATTGTTTTGCAACGTATTTGGGTTTTACTTAAAAATTGACAGATTTTATTTTTATTCTTGTGACGATTTAAAAAAGATGAGGTAAACAATATTACTGATTTATTTCGAATCCCTGAAGAGAAAATCGTTGAGATTTTGAATCGTTGGAGAAATATATATACAATAACATTTGGTCCGAATGAATTCGGTTTTATTTACCTTAAAAATTTTTATAAATACAATTAATCATAAGAAATAGTAAATATCGCAAAGAAGATTAAACTTAATAATCTCTAAAAGTAGCTTCGGTTTCATAGAGAATTTTTTTCTAGTGTATGTACTTAGTGATCCATTAGATATTGTTCAAGAATTGTATATTTTCATTCTTTTCTAAGAAAGTTATTTACTTTTAAAAATTTTGAAAATATGGTAAAGTGCTAAGAATATACTAACAGCTCTAATCACAGATACTTTACATTTGTTACAATTTATTCAACTTAATGGTTTCTTTTATCCCATTTATAGTGTCAAAAACTGGGAGGTGCGGAATTGGGTAAACATTTTTCTACTAAATTGTAATTAATAAAAAAACAACGATGCAAATACAATGAAACTCGTGGACGGTAGTGTAACTAGTAATTTTTGTTTGTTTGACCGTATTAATATATTCATTTGTAAGATAATGAAAAAAGCCTATTTTACGGTTTTTAAAGATGACATTTATGATTTTAATCCCAAATAGTTTCGAACCATATATGGCTCCTCATCACGGGATGAATATTTCACAAATACATAATCCAAAATCAAGACAGCACACAAAAGATTTCAAAAAGGATTAAATTATAAAATTATCTAAAATAAAAATTAAAGAATTATTTCAAAATTAAAATTTACATGTATTTTAAGGTTATATTTCAATTTGTGAAAAAGAAAGCAAAAAAGGCTTCTTACCCTTTAGAAAAAAATACAAGCATGTAACAAAAAATTTTCAATAATTCCTTGTTATTATTCTCCATATTATTATTTTTATAATTAATTAATTTCAAAGATTTTGTAGAAACACATTTTTTTAAACAAATGAAGCGTTGGGTGCAAGAAGGGCGTATAACAAAAAACGATAAACGGAGATATTTCAAGTTAAAGTTTTAAACTTTAATTGCCCAAAAACTGTACATTCAAATCAAAAAAACTTTCTTTTAATTAATTAGTCTTTTATTAGGCTATCAAATGCAATTTTAAAATTAAGAGAAAGTTGCAATTAACTATTTAATAATAATGTTTTTCAAAATTAATTTATACGCCCTTTTTGCACCCAGCCACTCGCCTAACCACACAATGTTTTAGGCGTTAGTGAAATTTGAATTTTAAACTCACGATAACTTTAACTTATAAATATTTCTAGATATACTTTGTGATTTTCTTTATTTTTAAAAAATAATTAAGCCTTAAATCATTTCTAATTCTAAAAAAATGAACATTTTTAATGAAAATTTTTTTAACCAAATTTTTTTAATGAAGTGTCGATTTTCACTTGTTTTTACATGCAAATTCTATTTAAAAACATTTTAAATTACAAAATTATGTGACATTCACGCAGATTTTTATTCATAACATCGTCAAGAAGTCTCATATCGAAATAAATTTTTGGTGATATGAACTAGAGGATATTGTAATAATTCTCATTCAATAATATCAAAATGGGCGTTATCCGCCTAACGCCCTTCTTGCACCCAACGCTTCAAATGTGCTTCTATGATTAGAGAGTTTTGACAGAGAGGTTGGGTTATATATTTGGGTCAGGTATAGCTGGTAAAGAAAAAATCTATATTATTAAACTTTTTAAACTATGTTTTAAAAGAAGTAATTAGGGGAGACTGGGGTAAACCCGCTCACTAGCGATTTGACGCTTTAAACTCAACTTAAGATGAAGATATTTGTACTGTGAATAGTACTTAACATACAACTAATGTTAACAAACTTTTGTTTAGTTTTATGAATTCTTCATAGCATCTGAGGCAGTCAATTGTTTTTAAAAGTCCAAAAGAAGAAAAATGATCTTCGAATTTTTAAGTTTTTCGATTATTATTTTGGAGACTTAATTTATTCGACAAATTTTTTTTGATGCTATTGGATGTTTTTTTTTTGTTTGATTTGAAAAAGATTTATTTAAATTTATTCTGAAATATAAGAAATAGATTCGGGGTAAAGCCGCTCACTTATTAAATTTGTGTAGGAAGCCGAATCAGTATAAACAGTATTTCTTTTTTTTGCGATCTTAAAATTTTTAATATTAAAAATATTTATTAAAAGATAAATAATATTCATTTTCTAACAATATTATTGAATTATTGGGTAATTAGTTGAATATTTAATATTTTGAATGTCCCGCATTTCGCGATTTGTGACGATTTTTTTCAACAGATGGCGCCGAACTATCCATATTTGTTGGCAACGTTGAGCGGAATCATGTCAATATTAGTGATTATTAGGCTATAACGGTTATAACAAACATCGCAAACAAATAATCGAAATTTGTCGCTGTCTTTTTCGGCTAAAAAAGACATAAATCTAAGTTTGTTGTCGTCGTTCAGTTCACGTTTTATCATTGTTTATTTTTAAATTTAAAATTTCCAATTTCATTTGTTATATTTTATCAATAATAAAATCTATAACTTGTTACATCAAAAACTGTAACCATATTTTAATTTTCTCTTAATAAAATATTATTTAAATTCACAGTTGCAATTTATGAAACCTATACTTATTATTTAATAATCCAATATTTATTGTTTATAGAACTCTTAATTTATCATTAATAAATCATACTGAAGACAGAAATAAGGAGAAATTTAATATATACAAATTAAAACTGTCGGGATTACCTTTAATTCTTGAAAAAATCAAGTGAACGGGTTTACCCCGAGGGGTGAGCGGATTTACCCTGGAAAATTGTGATTTTGAAATTTGGTATATGTGTATTAAAAATTTTCTCTAAGTAAAACTAACAAAAATAAATCAAAAATTCTTTTTTATTTTGTGAGTAGAAATCATAAGCTTTCAAATTATATAATTTTTTTAATATAAAGTTTTAAAAAATAATAAAATCTAATTATTATTTTTAATTAATTTCTTTTATAAAAAAATTTGTTAATTTTTTTGTAATTAAGGTAAATGCGTCAGTGCTCGTCAGTGCTTTAGCCGTCGGCAGGTTGACACAACTTAACCAAAAAATAAGACACACAGTCATTTTATGCATGAATAAACAATATTTTTGGTAAGTTTCAATATCGCGACATCGACGACCGATTACTGACACAGTCAGTTTTCGTACCTGCCGATTACTAACGCATTTGCATAGTTTCGACTTTAAATGCAAATAAATATTACATAGTATTTGATTTCTTAAGAAGTGATGTTAATTACTCTTCTTTATAATCCCCTTTAATCAATAAAATTTGTTTCATTTGAAAAAATTGTCTTTGAAACTGCTAATTAGTCATTTTAAAATTGAAAAATTCCTTAAGCTGCCGAGCACTGACGCATTTACCTTAAAACAAAATTTTTAAATTTTTTTTAATTAAAACAAAATTTTTTAATAAGTAATTAAAAAAAATTTTTTTAATTAAAATAAAATATTTTTATTACAAAATTTGATTACTTTAATTTACTTTTAATTAATACTTTTACTTTTTTAATACTTTTTAATTTAATTTAATTAACTTTAATTTAATTGTGTTTAACAGAATGGGAATGTGGTTTAAGTAATATTTATTTCATTTTGATTATTGTACAAAGTTAATGTTAAATCAACCTTCAGCTAAAAAAGTTGTTATGTTACACATCAAAAAATAAATCTGCAGGGTTTCTACAAATTTCTCCTTATAAAATTCTACAATTTTTTCATTATTTCCATGTGATAAATTATAAACCCATGACACATTAAAACAACATTTTTGTCAGTTAAATCAGGTAAATGTCATGAAAAAAATTTGTTGCCAGGGAAATTAAGAAAATAGAGACTTTTCTGACTTTTTTCCAAATATTGCAACAAAATACGCCAATTTTTAGTAAAAAAAAGTGCAATTTATTTTGATTTTTATAATGCAAAAATGAACTATAAACAAATCTTTCAAAAATTGTTTTTAAATAGTTAAAATTTTGTAAAATTTAATTAAAAATAATTAGTTTATTTCAAGCATTTTGTTACAATTTTTAAAAACCATTGAAAAATTTTAATTGCAAATTTTTAAAATAATTGAATTACAGTAGAGACTCCATTATCGGGACCCCTATTATCCCCCTATTAGTTTGTTTCAGTCTTATTTGAATACATACGCAAATAAATACATAAAATTATGAATCAAAAATTTGTTTAATTCGTTCTTTACTCGACTATCCGGATTTTTGATTATCCGGACAAGTGCCTGCATCCATTAGTCCGGATAACGGAGTCTCTGCTGTATCTAAACTTTTAAATAAAAAGTTTTTAAAGGTTAATTTAAAAATAAAAATCAGCTTCTAATTTTTTGAAATTCAATATTTTTAATATTGAATATATATATCGAGATTTTAACCTATAGGTTAAAATCTCGATATATATTCCTGGAAATTTTAATACACTCTGTATTCTTTAATGAATAATATTCTAGAAGATTTCACATAACCGTTTAGAAGTTTAGTCTTTGCTTTTGTCAAAATGTCAAAAGATTGTTTTTTTGAGAAAAATCAAAATTTTTCAAAAAATACAGAGTGTATTGAAATTTTCTGAAATGTATATCGAGATTTTAACCTAATTAATAATATTCTTAAAGATTTCAGCAATCCATTTAGGAGTTTACGCTCCACGTTTGTCTAAATCTCTAAAAATCGCTATTTTATCGGTTTTTCTAGCCTAAATTCTATAAAAATATATAAAATATTGAATAAACTTAACAGAATTCTTTCTTTTTTGATTATTTATTCGACAAAAAAAGAATAAGCCAAATCGGTTAAGATTTTCTCGAGTTATTCAATTTTATCGAAAAACAGCCGATATTTCGTAAATATAAAACAACAATTTTTTTATAAATTGGCTACAATTATAATCTTTAATTTGAATAAGAAATTATCGCTTTGATAATATTTTCAAATAATTCCGCCATTTATAAGAGGCACAAGAAAGGCACATGAAGAACACTAACGCTGCCCTGGATCAATGTTCCTAAACTAACGCCTCGCCGCATCTAGTATATTTATCTAAGACAGGATAGTTTCTATATTAAATATAGAAGTTATTAATGTATTAATGTATACATTACCCTAATTGATTCGACTGCATAGGTAATTTTTAATATATACTAAATTAAAACAGGGCAGTTTCTACATTGCAGAAAACATCTAGAAACAATTAGTTGGACTACATAAATATTTCCTTTATAGGGGAGAGTGGGGCAAACCGGACCCCCTAACGGCTTTTTGACTCTTGTGACTAAACGAATCAACCGATTTCATTTTTTGATGGTTTGTTTGAAAGATCATTTAATTGCGCAACTTTTTCCCACAGACACCTATACTTCATCTTTTATTGTTTAGTTGATGTGTTAACTTTAAAAAAGTTTGCAAACGGTCCGGTTTGCCCCACCCCCTGGGGTAAACCGGACCCCCCATGGGACAAACCGGACCGTTTGGTTTTTTATTTTTAATATTGCATTTACATAATCTACAATAATAAAAAACATAATGAATCATGTAAACAATGGTTGTATTAATGAATAATTCGGGATTGAATTTTAATGAAATAAAAATTTTTTTAAATAAAAAAATAAAAATGTTTGTCATTATTAGAGAAACAATATTAAAGGGTCCAATTCTCATTGGAAGACAATTATTGTTCATTGTAAGTAAAAATTTTAATGAAAGAAACATTTTATTTAAAAATAATTTTTATAAAACTTTAATTGAATGGAAATATCCTATGGCCGGTTTGCTCCACCGAAAACGGTCCGGTTTGCCCCACAGGCTCATTTTGAGAATAAATATTTGTCAAAAAGAAACGCTTTGCAAATTCACCAAATTTTTTGGTGGTAAATATTCCTGAGGTGTATACCTTCAAAACCCAAGACCTAATATTTGGTAGGGGAGAATGGGAAGTTATGAAGCACGCTTTGTTTATGAGTTGTAACTTCAAAAAGAAATTTTTTTTCAAATTTTCTTCACTTCAATCTCCAAAGGGTCTTCAAATATGGTTACTGGTTAAAGAATTTTCATGAAATAAAATAAAATCGACAATTTTTTTTCAGTTGGGCTAAAAAGCTGCTTTTTCAAGTTTTTAAAAATCATGGGGGAGTTGTGAAGCACTACTAAAAATCGCTAAAAATTATATTTTTTGGTAAATATTTTTTATTGAGATTTGGCATAAATCCTTTTGAATTTCGAGAACCTAATCATTGCTGGTTATTATATAGGTGAACTTATCTTTTTGATTTGTTCGCGAATTTTGTAAGAATTCTACAAAAAGGAACACTCAAAAAAACTTTATAAACGAAAGGTTGAACATTGTCTTGAAAAATATGCAAAATATCTGCTATCGGAATGAATCCAATTACAAAACGAAGATATTAGGTGAAAAAATATTCAGAGTAAGTGACATCTATCAAAACAATTACTATACGAGATCTATGGCCGTGCTTCACAACTCCCCATGCTTCATAACTCCCCATTGTCCCCTAATATTACATGATTTCCTCAAAATTCCCTTAAGAAAAAATTCGGAAAAGCGTAGAAAAAAACTAAAAAAAAACTTTTGCTCCCAGCGTTGCACAAACAAAAGTAAAAAATGTTAAATTGAAAAAATAAGGTATACTACACAAGGTTGTTTCCAATTTCTAAATAGCACTTTTTACAATTTCGCCATTTCGGAAATATTGAGGGAGGTCCGGTTTACCCACCGGTCCGGTTTGCCCCACTCTCCCCTACACATTGGGGTCTTTTTATTAAAGTTTGTTACACTACTAATAGGTTTGGAATATCAATATATAGAAATAGAATAAATAAATATTTAACAGCATTCGGATAATGTTAGTAATAATTATCTAAGCCTATAAAGGACACCGATTTATTTATGTTCATGAGATTACAGACGATCTCGAAAATGCAGTAACCATTTTAAAATTATAAATTGAACAACGTACGTAGTTCTAAATTATGGATCGTCACCGAATTATGAATTATTTTTATATCAAAACGATGTCAATATTACAATTGATAATATTTACTGTCACGAATTTATTAGAATGCACGAAATTGAGTAATTGATTAATTTGTCTATCGATGTTGATTTCAGTCATTTTTTAGACATACCTTCTCTGTATCCATACATATCCATCAACTTCAATAGTCCGCATGTCAATATCCTTTTCAAATTTTTTTCTTTCGGGAGTTTCAGTCATTAAGTTACTAAATACATGGCTGTACAAAAATCCTTTATTGTGATCATATGGATCATTTTCTGTTCCATAAAACTTATGATGTATCTTATGTGATAATACCCAATCATAAATAGATCCCTATTGAAAAAATGTTTAACAATCATCATTAGAAATTTACAGAAGTGGACAAGTAAATTAAAGGGTCAATACTGCAAGCTTTTTACACATATTGTTTAATTACTTTATTGTAATATGTTGTTTATGTAAAAAGATTTTGCGTTGCCACTAACGTTATTGTTGTGATTCCAATAAAACATTTTCGTCATTGAACTGTTTCCATTATTAGTATTATTAAAGAATTGAAAGAGGACATACCACACCGGCAAGTGTGTGACATAACATTAGAAATAGTCTTATTGCTCCTGAAGCCTCAAAAGCCTCATGTGCCCAAAATCTGTGAGCTCCTGCAGTTATTCCCAATCCAGCAAGGCTCATAACAACAATGGCTATCAAAAAATATGAAGACTTACTGGCATGTAACTGAATATGTTTTTATTTTACTATCATCTATTTATTTATTTCTGAATGGCAAATATTTAATTAGAAATTTTTATCCTACCATATATTACAGTCAACCATTTAGCTTGTGTAAGTAGAAGATAGAATCCATACATTCCAAGCACCTGAAGATGAATAAACCACAGGACAGAGACCCATTTAAATTCTTGTTTCTTTACTTTTACAATTTCTTCCGGCATTTTGAATTCTAAATAAATCCACACTGTATGTCTGGATTTTTTCACTGATTCTCAAAATTTGTCCCTTATTTACGTTTAAGTAAAAATCTTATTCTTAAAAAAGGATTGGAAAAACTAATATTATTTTTCACTGAATGAATTATTACGTATACAATTTATCTATTCAATACGAAAGTTTGAAAAAGACTGAAAAATCTTGCATGCATTTAACAAAAATAATTCATTTAACCCTGCAACCTTAGAAATGAATATAATTAATTTCTACTTCGTCATTTCCTTTTGTTCGCATATTAAAAAGACAAGAGGTATCGATTGTATTATGCAATTTGTAATTTAAATAAATTTTTGTTCTTCAAAAGTTTAAGATACTATCAAATTTTAAAAATTTCACTTCATTGAGGTTCATAAAATATGTAAATTACAATCATGCAGTATTGATACAAAATGTATTTTGTAAGTTTATTATTAGTTTAAATTTTAATTATTTAATAATGATATGAACAAAATTTATTTTTAATTTTACATTAATTTATAAACAAATTATTTCATTAACATAGAATTTATAAAAAATGATTTTATATACAATTCTTAAAATCCTTATTCATGTGAACTTAAATGATGTGACTGTACGTTTAATTTAAATAGGTGAATCAATTTTACAAATACTATAAAAATCGAGTATGTAGGAAATCTATAAATAAACCACTATTTCCAATTTTTAAAATTTTTATTTTTAAGTTTTCTGTTAACATAATTTCTACTTAAGTATACAAATTACTCTTTCAACTTTCAAACCAGAACTATATATATATATATATATATATATATATATATATATATATATATATATATATATATATATATATATATATATATATATATATATATATGTATATATATATATATATATGATGCGCTCCGAAGAAAGGTACCTAAGAAGCAAATGAATTATAGTTTAGGGTCGTGTTAGATTTCTGTTGATTAAGAGTTTATTTTTAATTATCTGGATTTGAAACTATTTTTTATTGAATATTTTGAATGTAATGAAGACTTGAAGGTCAATAATTTTAAATTAATAATTGATTTTCTTTCTGTATTATAACTTAAAAAATTAAAAACATAACTTCAAATTTTTTGCTTCTTAGGTACCTTATAAATGGGGCATTCCACACCAAATCGGAAATTATTTTGCTTTTGCATCTTAAATTTTTTCAAATATTTTTTTTTAATGCTGGTTGAAATGAGCTACCATGATTTTTATAAAAAAAATTTTCATAAAGCGACTTAAGAAATACAGCTTTTTGAAAAATCACGTTTTTTATGTAAATTTTTTTTAATGCTTATAACTCGGCCAAAAATTTATCGAATTGAACGCTCTTATAAGTAAAAACATTAATTTCGGAGAGATTCAGTCTAAAAACAATTGTGGTGTGAAAAATTTGTGTGATTTAGTCAATTCACAAGTTAGGCATTTGGCTACCTACTGTTTTATAAAAATTTCAAAATAAATAGTTTGCCCACAATCAGACAAGGATTAAAAGTTGTTAATTTAGTGCTAGTTTCTTACAAAAATTTTTGAAAAAAATTGATCAATACATACATTGTAAAAAATAAATGGATAAATATTTGAAAAAATTTGACATAGAGAAACAAAATAATTTCCGATTTGGTGTGGAATGCCCCATATATAACGTAAAGAGGTGAAGTTCATAAAGTGAAAATATCACTTTATTTGTATATCGTTAATAATATCTTTCTCATCCGTAAAAATTTATGTAATGAAATATTTAAAGAAGTTCAACGGCATTTGAGGAATATTAATCAGTGTTACATTAAAATTAATGATTGAAGTATATTTTTCCCAAAATACGATTTCCCGGAGGATATTTTTCCCAAAATCAAGTTTCCCAAACAAAAGTCGTTTCCAAAAGACATTTTTCCCAAAATCAAACTTTCACAAATTAATACATATTTGTGCAAGTATTTAATTCCCTTGATAAATTTTAATAAAATTTTTAAGAATAATTTCCATTTTCCGAGAAATTGGATAACAATTGTACATGTATTTAAAGTAATTAAAATTATGACAACAATTTTATTAAAATTTTTTAAAATAAATTAATTTCGGAGAAAAATGATATCATTTATAAAGATAATTAAAATTTTGACAAGGAATTCGGTTAAAATTTTATTACAAATAATTAAAACTCTGCAATGAGTTTTATGATTTAAAACAAAATTGAATTCTTAAAAAGAATTTTATTATTTATGAAAGCAATTGAATTATTGCAAAGAAATTTATAAAAAATTTGTAAATAATTCAATTCCTTTGCAAATTTTATTATTTTTTAAAAATCATTAAATTGAAAAAAATTTTCGGAAGTATAATTAAATTTTGGAGAAAATTTTTTATTATTAATTATAAAGGTAATTGAAATTTTATCGACAAGTTTTGTAAAATTTTTTTAAAAATAATTATAGATTTTTGCTAAGAATTTATATTACTTTTGAAAATAATTGAATTCTTAAGACAAATTTTATAAAAATTTCTTTTTTAATAATTGAATTGTTTTGTGAAATTTTCTTAAAATAGAAATGATATGACTGGATATTTGCAATTTTATTTTGGGTAAATATGACTTTAAGAAAAAAAAATTTTGGGAAAAAAGTACTTTGGGAATAATACTTCTTTGGGAATACGATTTTTTGGGAAAAATCTACTTTGGGAAAATTAATTTGGAAAAAGTGATCACCTACCAAATTAATATTCATAAGGCACACGAAATTATGTATTACTTGAAGTTCTAAACGTTTTAAAGAAATTATTTATTATTTTTTCCCATTTCTCAAAAGAAATAAAAGCATTTTTTTCTATTTTCATAAAATTTCGAAACATCAGAAAACATGAAAATAATTCTATACAAACAATAATTATGAAAATTCTCGAACGATTGTATTCCATTTTGTAATTATTTTCGTATGCAAAAAATCCATCTATCTCTCAACTTGAAGCAGTAGTAAATTAAATATTACCAAAAAAATAAAACAAAATAGATAAATCATATACTGACCGTAAATATCACAAAATTTACATTTATGACATAAATCTTGAAAAATAACCAAAGACAA
Source organism: Leptopilina drosophilae (assembly GCA_032873175.1). Taxonomy (NCBI): domain Eukaryota; kingdom Metazoa; phylum Arthropoda; class Insecta; order Hymenoptera; family Figitidae; genus Leptopilina; species Leptopilina drosophilae. The sequence goes on from CM065482.1 coordinate 25,666,514, forward strand.
TATTGCTGAGGTTCATTTTTTTAAACAGAAAAAGGCTATCTATATACTATAAAAGTAGTTTTCAAGTCACAAAAACATTGGACGTTTTTGGTTTCTAATACATAATAATCAGTCTCTGAGTTTAATTATTTTTTCTTTCCATCTTTTTGAGTTCGCAAAAGTCTTCTTTTGGCATATCATGATCACCAAAACCCCATATTTGACTCTCGTGACTACCATCGCCACATTTCTCTGCTCTTCGTTTCACCATTTCTGGCGAGACACTCTTGAGATCGTAGGCCCAACCGATTTTTTCGAAGAAATCGATAAAACCTGTTGTCCAATTGAAGGAATAATTACCAAGTTCACCAGTTTTATAGTCGAAGGGAAAGACATGGTGATAATTGTGCCAACCCTCACCAAGTGCTGCAAGCGAGACGGCAATATTTTCCACTGGAGAAATATTCCTGAAATAATATTTATTTATGAATATAGAGAAAAATTGAATTATAAGCAATTATTCCACACAGAGAGAAAAAACAAGACTTTTTACCGTGACTTCAATTCATGCTTTTTCAGGTATCAGCTTCACCGGATTTTCCGATGAATTTCTTGCGTTTAGCGGTTAGGCCACGCATCAGCCCTTAATGGCCTAAGCTTGTTGCAAGAATCTCACCAGGAAAACCCGTGAGCGTTTTTGTAGGGGAATAGGTTCGGTTGTGGGCATAGTTTCCTGAAACTTTCCTGAAAATTTAAAAAAAAATTCGCCTACTGTATATATATAAAGTTACATTTTCACTTATAAGAGAGAAGTCAAAAATTTAATTTAAATGTTCAGGAAAGTTTTAAGTTAAATTTTTAAGAAAATTTGACTATACGCTTTGAACTTATCATTTTAATTAATTCACTTGGATTTGTTGAACATTTAACAATGTTTAAAAATACATTTTTGTTATAATAAACTTGTCGAAAAATTAATTTATATATAGTAAAAAGCGCAGTTGTCTAATCACTTTTGTATTCGCATAGAAAACTACGTTAGGTCATAAAATATATGTGATATTTGCCAGATTAGACAAATCTCATTTCTGTCAAAAGTTCTGCGGGGGTATCCACAACCGAACCACTTCCCTATATTTTGGTGTCGATGAGTAAAATTGTGAAATTATATTTAATTACTAACTCTTTTAGCAGAATTTCTCAAACGGATCACTTTAAAAGAAATAATTTTGTTTTTCATCTAAAATAATTTTTTTTTACTTCTTGTAAAGAAAAAGGAAGAGCCTGAAAATTTTAGAACAAAAAAATATTTTTCTGGAAATCCAGTTGACCGATTTTAAAATATCAGAATGGGTTTTCTTGGTCATGAAACTAAGTATTTAAAAATAATTTTTATTTTTTAAAAAATTTATTTTTAAAAGTTATTTATATAATTTGTTTATAAAATGTTAATAACAAATTAAGTTCTGCGGCTCCTAGAAAAAAAAGAAAAATTGTTTTATATTGCCAACACTCCCCTGAATAATAAACCGTTTTGAAAAAAATGTACGTTAATTGCAAAAAAAGTTATTAAATAATAACTGTGGCGGTGCAAAGCGATCTATGGCTCGCTGCGCTACCAGTTCGTATAAATTCCAACAGTCTCAATATTTAAGAAAAAAGTAATACAGTTTGAATTGTTAATATATTTATTTAAAATTGTGATTAAAATATTATTAATATTACAATATATAATTCAACAATATAATAAAATAACAATATACACAATATAATTATATTAGGTGATTCATCTGAAAGTGCCACTTTTAAAATTGGGTCAGGGTTAGCCAAACGGATCGGATAAATTAAAAAATTTTTTTTTCAATGAAATATCTTTTATTATCATCTTTATGTGATAAAAATAATGTCATAAAAAATTTAAAGCAAAAAAAAAATTTTTGTTATAGTTATTAACAATTAAAGTTTTTAACAATATTAAATGAAAATATTTTTTTCTTGAGTTCTTTTTAACCGATTTTAAAAAGCAAATAGGCGTTTTTTTCGTCTTGAAGCGTAGAATTTAAAAATATATTTTGTTTAAAAAAATTTTTATTTTTTATTGTTTTTTAAATTATTTATTTATATTACAATAAAAAACAGTCTTCTTCACGCTATACTCAAAATTAAAAAATACTATTTTATTCTGCACACATTTTTCAGTAAGAAACAATTGAGAAAAAAGATGGCACGCTATTAGAAATAATAATATTAAATTATTTTTGTCGCCGTGTAAGCCGTTTTGATGGTGTTCGCCGCATAAACAAATCATCGAAACGCAGATAAATATTAGGAAAAAACGAAAGAACCTCAAATTTAATTTTAATGTATAACGCGAAAACAGCGCAGCGGGAGCGAACACCATCAAAACGGCTTACACGGCGACAAAAATAATTTAATATTATTATTTCTTGTAGCGGGCCATTTTTTCTCAATTGTTTCTTACTCAAAAATGTATGCAGAATAAAATAGTATTTTTTAATTTTGAGTATAGCGTGAAGAAGACTGTTTTTTATTATAATATTATAAATAAATAATTTAAAAAACAATAAAAAATAAAAATTTTTTTAAACACAATATATTTTGAAATTCTACGCTTCAAGACGAAAAAACGCCTATTTGGTTTTTAAAATCGGTTAAAAAGAACTCAAGAAAAAAATATTTTCATTTAATATTGTTAAAAACTTTAATTGTTAATAACTATAACCAAAAATTTTTTTTTGCTTTAAATTTTTTATGACATTATTTTTATCACATAAAGATGAGAATAAAAGATGTTTCATTGAAAAATTTTTTTTTTAATTTATCCGATCCGTTTGGCTAAGCCTGGACCCAATTTGATTTTTCAATTTATTTTTTTTTAAATTATACGGTTTCTTTATTAAACTTACATTATTTTATGCTCAAGAGGAAGAATTCAAGTTGCGCAAAATTAATAGTTGAAAATATTAAAGTTTTTCTTCTTTAAAGCAGATTGACTTTGTTGCTTCAACTGGTTAGCTTTATTTGTTTCGTGAGTTTTTTTATTAAATTTAGACACTAATATAATTCACATAATTCTTAATAAAATTACACTGTTAAAAAAATTATATAAAAACTATTAAAAATACGTTTTTAAAACCAAAAAATTTGCTTTAAATACTTTCTTTTATGACGAAAAAAACCCTTTTTGCTATTTTTAAATTTAGTAAAATAATAAATAGTAACACACATCAAATAAATAATAAAAGAAAACAAAAAATAAATAAGGACAATACGCTACAGATAATAAATAAAGTAAATTAAATAAAATTTCAATTGAGACTGACCATCAATGAAGGCACAATTTAAACGTTTTTCTTTCTTGTTATTAAAACCACTCGGACGTTAAAGACTTACTATAAAAAAATTTTTTATATTGAAACTACAAAAAACTAAATTGTTAATAACATTAACGAAAATTTTTTTTTTCTAAAATTACAGGATTTTTTTACTCTACGAGAAGTAAAAAAAATTTTTTTCGAATTTTTTTCTAAAGAATTTTTAATAAATTGATTTGTAAGATCAAAATTCTTGAGACGCATGACCGTTTACTATAAATTTCATTTGACAAAAAATCTATTTTGTATAAAAAAAATATTATTTAAAATTTATTTGACAAACATTTCATTAAACATACAATTTATGTTTCATAAATGGCATTTAATATGATATCCATTTGATATATACTTAATTAGACAAAAAATTTATAAAACATATGGGCAATTCCACGTGAAATTTTTCTATGACATTTTAGAATCGGTTAAACATATTTTTTTTCGTTCCTTATAGAAAAATATTAAATACGTATTTTTTTATTTTTCCATAATTGCCAAAATTTTCGAGATATGAATTTTCGAAATTTTGGATTTTTAAAAGCAGACCTATTTTCAATAGCTTATAACTTTGAAAGTATTGAGTTTCGAAAAAAGTTGTCAAAGAAAGAAAGTTATGGTTTTTCTTCAACTTTTAAAAGATTAAAAAAAAATATTTTTTAAAATTTTTTAGAAAAAAAATTATACTTTTATAAACAAATTAATTTATTTTTAATTTGGGCGCGATTAATTTTTATTGTTTTCTTATTTATTTAAACCTGCCAATATACAGAAGATTCTTTAAAAAGATCCGAGATGGGCCGACTCATAGTTATCGTTCTATAAATTTTTTTAGAACGAAAACTATGAATTAGTAAACCTAATAGCTTATAATTTAAAAATTTTGAGTGTAGAAAAAAGTTGTCAAAGAAAGAAAGTTTTGGTTTTTCTTCAACTTTTAAAAGATTTAAAAAAAAATATTTTTTAAAATTTTTTAGAAAAAAAATTATTTTTAATAAACAAATTAATTAAAAAATTTATAAAACGAAAACTATTAGTCGGCCCATCTCGGATCTTTTTAAAGAATCTTCTGTATATTAGCAGGTATAAATAAATAAGAAAAAAATAAACAAGTTGTAAATCCAGATGTTCATTACATGAACATTTTGCTTCCTCTATACGATCAGCAAAAAAATTTGCTTCCTCGTGGAGGAAGTACTAACTTATTGTCACGTATTGACATATTTTCCATGTTGTTGTCTTCAAATCTAATTAAAAATTAATTTTAAAATTTTGTTCTATTTATTATAATTATTTCAATTCGATTCGTCTTGATGCAAGGAATAAGATTTTAGATTTATTTGTAACGGTTCGTTTTTCCTCACCCTTATAATTTTTTAATTTAAGGAACCCAAGGTTGGTAAAATGAATCGTGAGACAATTTTAAGTAGTTTTTTAAATTAAAATAATATTTATTCAAAATAATCCTATTCTAGTTACAAGAATTTTCCTATTCTATTTGTGACGTATATAAAAAGTATTGGAACTATTTTAATAAGAACGTTGCGATTATTTACATATATAAGTCCATATTCGTTGCCTATCTAATACAGATATTTATTCGTTGTATTGAATTCCTATTTAATTCGCGTAATCGCGGTTTTATGTATTTTATACGTTTGGAACCTACGTATAAGAATTTAATTAGTTTTAATATCATACAGAGGTATAATTGAACATGTATTTTATAATTAGAGGAAGAACGATGCGTTTTCTCTGAAGCTGCGCATATATTGTCTAGCTCTTGGATTTGGGATGCAGAGGTCCGAGACTTGCATAAAATTTAAGAGAGATAAAGATTATACGTTTTCAAGGAAGCTGCGTATATCTTTATAGAGTTTAATCGATTGAATTGACGTTTTCTGCGAAGCTGCGTTACAATTACTACGATTTAAAGTGGTGACGTACTATAAGAGCTATACGAGCATCTTATATGTACGTCGGGTTGCGGCGGCACGGCTTACGGTAGTATAAATGGAATCTACTCTTGCAGAGGTATGGCTAACTTGCGTATTGAGAAGACCGAGATAAATCTTGAGAAAAACCTCGCGATTTATATAAAAAAGTCTATATATTCTATTGCGGGGGCTTAGCTGGCTGGTCCCGCGAATATATATGTGAAGCTGGTGTGAAGCACCAGGGATAAAAAATATTATAAAAAAGGGGATGATTATAAGTTAGTAAAAAATACGATCTTAATAGCCTGGGGTGGCGTTCATTAAGAAAGGGGTGACAGTATACGAATCGGGAGTAAAAAACCTAACACACGAGTTAAGCATCTAATATTCGACGAGAGAATATTAGAAGTTCTAATAGCCTGGTGTGGCGTCATTAGAGTGAGAGAGAGAAAAGATTTCAGCAGCCTGGGGTGGCGTTCGCTGTAGATACTTGATGCATACTCTCGAGCCTGGTGTGGCGTACCGAAAGGTATGCAGTATACTTACAAGGCTGCTCACTGTAGTGGACACTGGCTCTCCCCTCTCCGCTTGGCTGGTAGGCTCTCCACACGGCTCTCTGAACGGCTAGGTGTCTGGGCACTCACACTGCTGTACTCGGTCCGTATAACTGCGATAGTTCTCATCGCAGCTCGCGTATTTATATTGTTTAACCGCAATGTCATATTTGAGTGAAATTAATTTTATTTCAATTATTGACATCTTCCGTTTTATTTTAGAATTAATATTTAATTCTCGGTTTTAATGTATTTAGGGTTTTCTTCTTACAGGGGTAAAACCAAAGTATTACAGGTTTCTTTGAGAATTATAATATTTAATGTATATTATAATTCTTTTCAATGTAAGGTGTATATTCGAACCCTTACATATTTTTCAATAAATAATAACATTTTATTGTACAGCAACATGATTCTTAAGAAAAAATGAATTTTTATTAAAAATGCAAATTTTGTGTCTGTTATTGGTTTTAATTTTTTAAATTTAAATACAATATATACTTTATATATACCAATCGATCCGTCTTGATGCAAAGAATAAAATTTTAGAAATAAGTGAGTAAGATTTTCTTGTACAGCAACATAATTTTGCGGAAAGAACTCATTTTTTGAGAAAAATGCGAATTTTTCAGCTTTAATTGTGATTAACTCTATAAATTCTCATACAATTTATTATTTTTATATACCAATCGATTCGTCTTGATGCAAAGAATAGGATTTTATTATATATTAACTTCAATAACCAACTTAAAAAAAAATTTTTGAAAAAAAATTTTTTTTAGAAAAAAGTCAAAAAAAAATTTTTTTCTGAGAATTTTTTAAAGTCTATCAATCATATATTTTATTGAAAATAAAATTCATTTAGCATAATTTCCATTTGACGTAAAAATACAATTGACTTGAATTTTGTTTCACATAAAAATCTCTTGACATATATTTCAATTGACATAAGTTTTATTTGATAGAAAATTAATTCGTGGTAGAATTTGTGTAGCATATACGTCATTTGACATAAATATACATTTTGTAAATTTTATTTTGTCATAAAATTCATTTTTCATAAACTTCACTTTTAATAAATTTCATTTAATATAAATGTCATTTAATATAATTCTCATTTAACATAAATTTCATTTTCATAAAGTTTATTTGACATAAAAGACATTGAACATAATTTTCATTTGTCATAAATGTCATTTGACATAAATTAGATTGGGCATAAAAGACATTCAACAAAATTCTCATTTGACATAAAAATTATTTTACACAAATTACATTTTACATAAAAATATCGGCGTGAATTTTAAAAGTAACCAATTAGACAAAATTCAACTGCATTGTGATTCGCCAATTTTGAAATTCGGGCCTTTATTCTCATGTCAAATGATTTTTATGTAAAATGAAATGTGTGACAACTGAATTTTATGTTAAATGAGAACTATGTGTAATGACTTATCCGTCAAATGAAATTTATATCCAGTGAACTTTATGTCAAATGAGAATTATGTTAAATGAGATTTATACTAAATGAAATTTATATCAAGTAAATTTTATGTCAAATGAGAATTATGTTAAATGGCATTTACGATAAATAAAATTTATATAAATTTAAATTTACGTTAAATAATAATTATGTTAAAAGATATTCACGTCAAATGAAATTTATGTCAGGCTAATTTTATGTCTAATGATATATATGTCAAATGGATTTTGTGTCAAATGACAATTACGTAAAATGACATTTATGACAAATGAAATTGATGTCAAAGGAATTTCATGTTAAATGAATTTTATAACAAATGAAATTTACGTTAAATGAACTTTATATGAAAAGAAATTTATGTTAAATGATTTTTATGTCAATAGAAATTTAGGTTACATAATTTTTATGTCAAATGGGAATTCAGTTATCTGAGTTTTATGTAACATAATGTTTCAGTTAAATAAATTCTATGACATATGATATTTATTTTAAATGGTTTCTGTGTGCAATGAAATTCATGTCAAATAATTTTCATAATATGTGAATTTTAAGTTAAGTAGTTTTAGTTAAGGAAGTGAATCTATCATTCGGAAATTATTACTAATATTAAAGTGAAAGAATTTATCAATCATCCGAATCAATCTCAAAATATTTCTTAAGCTCTTAAATTTCATATGTATCGACAGCACAGCCATCCTGAATACAGAAACCTGCTTTTCAGAAAATATTTTTTCGAAATTAATTAATAATTTAAAATTATCAAAGAACTCAGAAAAAATTGGTTAGCATGGTGGGATACGAGCCCACGACCTTTCTATTGCCGGTAGACTGCTCTGACCACTGAGCTACATGCACCCCAAGATTCTCCGAGTTCCTTGATTTACTATACCTCCCTGCATTATTTCATGATATAATGATATTCATGATATATTAAGTAGTTTTATTTCAAATAACTATTTCGTCAAAAAAGATTTCGGGAATAAGCATGCGTCTCAAAATTCTTATTACAATTATTGAGAACGGTTACCTTTCCTTGAAAGAGTTCAATTATTTTTTTAATTAAATAACAATATTGACAATATATATATATAGAGTTTAACGATCAGTATTACTTTCCACCGCCACAGTTAGTTTTTAATTATTTTTTTTGTAACGGACGTGGTCAGAACACAATTTGTTATTAACATTTTATAAACAAATTATATAAAAACTATTAAAAATAATTTTTTTTAAAACAAACATTATTTTCCCACGTGAAAATGTTCTCGGGAATCGGTCCCGGGAAATTCCCGGTACTTACTCCCGAGAAATTCCCGGTAAAATCTTTTGACATTTGTCTCCATATTTCTCAGAGAATTTAACCTCAAGAATAAAAATATATACCACTATAAAATCTTCAGGATCGTATTTGTGATTGAGATGAATTTTTTTTATTATAATTGTCACGTTAAGCATACAAATTGAAAGTCTACTATCAACATAATAATTATTATTATATCATAACAAAAGGGTTTAAGCACCAATTTTTTAAATTAGGATTTTCCCATTTAAGAAATAAGTAACTATGTACACATTTCCATTAAAAAATTTCTATTTTATTGAGTTTTTAAACAGTTTTCAATGAAAATTAGAATTATAAAATAACCTTAATTTTTAATAAAATTGTAACAGCAAAAATTGTTTTAACTCTGAATTATTGTTATTATTTACATGAATAACAATTCAATTCGAGAATTTGTGTATTGCTTGATTTCAAAACAATAACTTTATAAATAATTTTTTGTTGAGATAAAACTCTTTAAAAATTTACTTTTATCCATTTACTTTTTTAATTCTATAATTTGAAAAAGGGTATATTTTTTAAAATAAAAAATATCATTAAATTAAAATTAAATTCCTTAAATCGTTAATTTTTATCAATAAAATTTTTCTTCTAGAAGCAATACACAAATTCTCGAATTGAATTCTTATTCATGTAAATAATAACAATAATTCAAAGTTAAAACAATTTTTGCTATTATAATTTTATTAAAAATTAAGGTTATTTTATAATTCTAATTTTCATTGAAAACTGTTTAAAAACTCAATAAAATAGAAAATTTTTAATGGAAATGTGTAAATAGTTACTTATTTCTTAAATGCGAAAATCCTAATTTAAAAAATTGGTGCTTAAACCCTTTTGTTATGATGCCCATTAATTTTTCTCACTTAGGTGTCGAAATCCGTTTAATATGTTGATAGTAGACTTTCAATTTGTATGCTTAACGTGACAATTATAATAAACAAAAAGTCATCTCAATCACGAATACGATCCTGAAGATTTTATAGTGGTATATTTTTATTCTTGAGGTTAAATTGTCTGAGAAATATGGAGACAAATGTCAAAAGATTTTACCTGGAATTTCTCGGGAATAAGTACCGGGAATTTCCCGGTAGTGACTCTCGGTAATTTCCCGGGACCGATTCCCGAGAACATTTTCACGTGGGTTTAAATACTTTGTTTTATGACGAAGAAAACTGTTTTTATTGTTTTTTAATCGGTGAATGGATTTCGAAAAAGACAAACATTTTTCAGACAAAGATTCGTTTAAAATTACACCAACGTTTCGAAATCCACAAATTTCCTCTTTAGGATGTCAATTTAATTTAATAAAATAAATGAATTCTTTCAAGGGATGGTAACTGTTCTTAATAATTGTAATTAAAATTTTAATCTTATAAGTAAATTTATCAAAATTCCTTAAAAAAATTTTTATAACAAAATAATTAAATGAATCAATTTGAGAAATTTACTTTATTTATTATCTGTAGCGTATTGTCCTTATTTATTTTTTGTTTTCTTTTATTATTTATTTGATGTGTGTTATTATTTATTACTTTACTAAATTTAAAAAAACCAAAAAGGGTTTTCTTCGTCATAAAAGAAAGTATTTAAAGCAAATTTTTTGGTTTTAAAAATGTATTTTTAATAGTTTTTATATAATTTTTTTAACAGTGTAATTTTATTATGAATTATGTGAATTATATTAGTGTCTAAATTTAATAAAAAAAACTCACGAAACAAATAAAGCTAACCAGTTGAAGCAACAAAGTCAATCTGATTTAAAGAAGAAAAACTTTAATATTTTCAACAATTAAGTTTGCGCAACTTGAATTCTTCCTCTTCAGTATAAAATAATGTAAGTTTAATAAAGAAACCATATAATTTAAAAAAAATAAGTCGAAAAATCGAATTTTAAAAGTGGCACTTTCAGAAGAATCTAATATTTTATTTATATTTTAATCAAAATTTTATATAAATATACTAACAATTCAAAGTGTATCACTTTTTTCTTAAATATTGATCCGGTGAACACAGCGCCAATGGAAGCCACAGTTATTATTTAATACCTTTTTTTGTAATTAACGTACATTATTTTCAAAACGGTTTACTATTCAGGGGAGTGTTGGCAATATAAAACAATTTTTCTTTTTTTTTCTAGGAGCCGCAGAACTTGATTTGTTATTAACATTTTATAAACAAATTATATAAAAAACTTTTGAAAACTGTTCTTTTGTTTTATTATAAGCTACAGAGTTTTAAACTTAAAAAAGCAAAAAATTTTCAAGACAAAATGTGGTGAAAAAAAGTTGGTTGTCTTATTCTAACCTAAAATAATATAAAATTAAAAATTCAGTAATGGTGGTAGATTTCTATGCAAGACACGTTCTTTTTTAAAACGAAATAACAATTTTTTTTTTCGAATTTGTCAATTTTGAGATAAACTGGCTCAAAAACTTTTAAAGAAATTAACTTTCTATGAAAAAATGTTGTAGAGAAAAGTTGCTTGAATTTTTCTAATCTAAAGTAATATATAGTTAAAAATATTGAAATTTAAAAAAATTGAATTTTTACAATTTTGAAACTACCGTAGTTTGCGTAGTTTTTGACGAAAGTGGCTGGCTAACGAACTCGATCTGTATTTTAACACTACTTTTGTGCATGCAAAGTTGCAAGTTGATGCAATATGTTTTTCAAGAGTTCTCGTAGGGACACCAATGTGTTTACAGACAGACACGAAGACAGACACTTTTTCTAGACCATGCTTTTCGGACTCAGGGGACCCAAAACGTCGAGATTTCATGAAATTAGCGAAAATCAATTTTCGACCAAAACTTATACTTTCTTATGTGTTGAGAATGTAAAAATATTGAGTTTAACAAAATGGTATCTACAGCAATTTTTAGTTTAACTCTTAGATGCCAAGTTTTATAAAAATCCAACAATTTTTGAAAAAATTCATCCACCATATTGGATCCGCCTATTTTAATTTTCAAAAATTAACTTCAGATTCGTAATACCTAAGTGTCCACAAAAACCCTAGATAATAAGTTGAAAACAAATCCAATTTTAAGAAAAATGTATGCATTTAAAAACAATTTTGGTAGTGGAAAGTAATACTCTAGAGGGTTAAACTTCGACAATATTTAATAGTATTGACTACAAACAAATAGTAAGCATATTTTTATGTTCTAGGATAAGTTGTAACATCTAACATTGTAAAAAGTAATAGAAGATTATACCTAGTAACATAATGATAGTACTTCATATACAATCTTTTTTTCATAATCAAATTCTAACTATCCCTATCTCTCAGTGAGGGGTAGAACACAATAATTCAAATTGTTTATAAAATCGCATTTTAATCATGCGAGTATTTTTATTTAAAAAAGAAAAAAAATTTTATTCGTCAGTAAAAGTTTAATTAATTTATTGTCAGCGGCTTTTAAATTATTAATTTTTTTATTATTCTGTAATATTCTGTTAATAAAAATTTTTTTTTTAAATTTTTAAAATTAAAATTTGATTTGCTGTGAACTACAGACTTTTATAAAAATAAACATTTTAGAAAATCAATAAATGTTTTTTAACACAGTTAAGCTGACTGACCCAAAGACTTATAAAAAAAAGAGTTTTAATCAAAAAAAGTTGTAGAGAAAAGTTGTTTGTATTTTTCTAACCTGAAAGAATATAAAGTTAAAAATTTTGAAAAAAATGAATTTTCCAAATTTTGGAAGTACTGTCGTTTTTGTAGTTTTTGACAAAAATGTCTGGTTAACGAACTTAGCCTTCATTTTAGCACCAACTTGAAGTGTGTTTCAGGGGACCCCAAAACGTAAAAATTTCATAAAATTAGCAAAAGTCAATTTTCGACAAAAACTAATACCTTCTCATGTCATGAGAATGTAAAAATTAAACTAAAATTTTTCATTCTCTCTTATTAATGCCTTAACAAAAATTGACTTTGATTTTTGATTTTCGTCAATTAAGTTAATAAATAATTAAGTGTTTACATTTACCCCGAGAATTCGAAAACTCGGGGTAAATGTAAAGAGAACTTCAACTACATTAAAAAAAATGTAATAAATTATTGGATCTGCCATTTTGAAATTTAAAAATTCGACTTTACATTCTTATTCAGCAACCTTAAAAACTTTTTTTTACCAAGTTGAATGAAAATGTATTAAAATTTGTTCAAGTTATTCAAGTTTCCACATTACTAATTTTGTAGTGGGGTAATGTATTGCATGTATTGTATTGTATGTATTGTTTATTTATATGATACATTATCAGTCAACTGATTGATTTTTCTATACATCTACGAAAAACTTTTTTTCAGTTTTTCCATCCCTTAAAACAGTAGTATACTTAAAATAACTTGTTTCTTAAACCTCGCTTAACTACAGTGGTGTTTACATTTACCCCGAATTTTAGAAAAATTTTAAAATCTCGGGGTAAATGTAAACAGTCAATTTTAGGCGATTCAGGTACATAAATATTTTTTTGTAGCTCATAAAATTTTATTACCCTGTTAAAAAATCCTGCGAAGGATCTTATATAGGATTCTGTTCCAGGAATATTCAATGCAAGTTCGTACATAAGAACGCAGTAGCGTTCTTATGTGCTGAGGTTCTCTAGTGAAACTTAATAAGATCAAGCGTGTTATCCTTTGTACAATCTGGAAGTAAAAAACTCAGGATCCTTCCGGGATCCTGTGCAGGTTACGATGCAGGAACTGGTATTAAAGGTTCCTGTAAAGGTTTCTGAACCGGAACACTTGCAGGATCATTAATAGGAAACTTTGTAAAGGTTCTTGTACAGGAACCTTTACAGTTATGTACAGTTTTGTAAACTGCAGGTACTTAAGTGTAAAGGATCCTGTAAGTGACCCTTGCAGGAACATTTAATATAGCTAAAGTTCCTGCATCAGAGCCTGCACAGGATCCCGAAAGGATCCTGAGTTTTTTACTTCCAGATTGTTAATGCAAGATCTTACAAATGATTTTACAAAGTTCATGCAAAAAAATCCGTCCACTTTACGTTTTAACAAAAAAAACTTATGTTTTTGGTGAAACATAGATATTCCGTTTACATTTACCCAAAATGACCCTATAGAAATTTTCCAAAAACTTACAGAAAATTCTGTATAATATTAATTGTTTAACTTTCTTTTTATTATATACTCTAATACTGTAAATTCTTAATAATTATTATTACTATTTTTAAAAAGAAAATTAGATTTTATAATAAAAATTGTATTTCTATCAAATTCTTTCCTAACTTACGTTTGCGTAGTACAGAAGAATTGTACTTCAGCAACAAAAATAATGAAAGTCATTACTTTTATTATTTATTACTATAATTATTATATTTATTTATTACTTGTTTATTATTATTACATTTAAAAATATCCACGCGTAATATGGTAGAAAATATGCTTTTAAATCCATGAAAAAATTTGCAAATGTAAACGATGATTTTCATAATTATAGAAGTATTTTTTGGAAAAAATTTTTCATTTTTAACCTTCGCGATACCCTATATTAAAGAACCAGTTGAGACTAGTAGAAATTGAACATGCATCTACTGGTGTCAACTTGCATTCCAAATTGAAAAACTTTTCCGTGTATAGCAATTCTATTGGTTTTAACTTGGAAATCCTATTTATGTAACTGAAGCGGATATCCAAGATAAAATTATAATGGTTCTATTTTGGATTGTCCTCTTCAATTTTTGTTTCGACTTGTTTTAACACAGATTTCCAATCTTATAATTTCTACTTGTATTTCCAAGTTCGCACGTACTACAAGTATCAGCTTGCATTTCCAAAATACAAAAATTAAGTTCAAGTATCTACTTGTTCAATTTGGTTTGGTTTACAAATTGTTAGATACTTTTTAAAAAATTTTCAGAATAAAAAGTTTCATAAAAATCAGTAGAAAGTGTTTGATAATTTAAAAGGAAAGAGAAAAAGCAAAATCTTATATAAAGGGGCTTTTTATTGCAATTATTTATGAAATCAGGATTTAAGAAAAAATTTGATTTAAATAATACGATTTTTCTACGAGCGTCAACATTGTTTTCGCTATACAATTTGACAGTTGTAACGGCAAAAATAAACTTATGAATTGGTTGCCTATAGAAAGGGACTTCAAAATAGTGGAATAAGTAATTATTGTTTTAGAATAGAAAAGTTATTAGCGCAAAAATTTTTTAGTATCTTATATAATTGAGGAATAGAAAAACATAAATAAATAAGAAAATTATTTTTATAGAAATGAATAAAATAAAAAATCTGTCCGCCCGGAGGGTTGATGCAATCGCACGTTGTTGCGCGCAAATGGCTCGCTGCGCTCTCGATGTTTTCCGGTTATTGTACATTATTTGCGTTCTTCTTCTTAATTCTGCTTATATGTAAAATTTCCATTAGACACATCATATAAAAGAGTTAACAGATAGTGACATCTATTAGATGTCATTTGAACTCTTTGGTTTAGAGTTAGGTGTTACAAATGATAATTACTTTCGATATGGTTGTCGATAAGTAATTAATTTTTTAAATTAATTTTTGATCTGAAAAAATAAGCTGCGTGAACGAATGTACTGTGCATCTGTGAGGACTCGAACCCCAGTTCATAGCTGCCTGTCGCGGGACCTACGCCTATCAATGCACCTTGCCAACACAGCCTGGACGTACACGCTTCTTATATTCTCAGATCAAGCTCATCACTAGTCAAGAGCTATATAGTTAATGTTAGAATTTATTCGCTGATTGAAAATTTGAAATATGAAGATTTCGACTATATCAGCAGATAGTGACATCTATTAGATGTCATTTGAACTCTTTGGTTTAGAGTTAGGTGTTACAAATGATAATTACTTTCGATATGGTTGTCGATAAGTAATTAATTTTTTAAAATTAATTTTTGATCTGAATCTGTTCGAGTCCTCACAGATGCACAGTGCATTCGTTCACGCAGCTTATTTTTTCAGATCAAAAATTAATTTAAAAAATTAATTACTTATCGACAACCATATCGAAAGTAATTATCATTTGTAACACCTAACTCTAAACCAAAGAGTTCAAATGACATCTAATAGATGTCACTATCTGCTGATATAGTCGAAATCTTCATATTTCAAATTTTCAATCAGCGAATAAATTCTAACATTATATAAAAGAGTTAAGCTACAATGTAGTGACTCCTCGCCATAAAATTATTTCGCTGAGTTTCGAACTCAATCAACTAAGACTACGTATTAGACACGCCATACCTTTTTTGAAAGGCTTATATATTTATTTTTCTTAAAGTTACTACGACTTTAAGGTTTACATTTTTATCAAATATGTGTTGATTTGAAGATTTTCACAAAAGGAATAACACTACAAAAAGAAGTATCTTAATTAAGATGTTTTGGTAGTCATTTCTAAAATGTTATTGTAGCCACTTTTTAGTCATTTAAAATATCTTAATTTAAGATGTTCAAAGTATCTTCGTACACATTTTCCAACAAATTTTTTTGGGAAAAAGTTTTGAGGTTAACTATGGGCTTATATGTAAGATATTTTATGCATCTTAGGTTTTAGTACCTTAAATTTTTTTCGCATCTTACAATTCACAGGTAACTTATCGCTAAACATCTTATTGAAACAGAAACAACTTAATTTAAGATACTTTAAAAAACTTACAGAAGTATCTTACTTTTTTAAGATAGGAACAATATCTAAGACGTATAAAGCATCTTAAAAATCTGTAAGATACTTTCGAAAACATCTTATTTTAAGATGTAAGATACCATTTTTCCATCTTACATTTTAAGTTAAGATATCAAATAAGATATTTATTTTTGCAGTGAACTCATGCAATAGCAACAATTCATTTTATACATTGTTTTGAAAAAAAATTTTAATTGTTATAATTTATGTTTTATTAATTGCCTCCAGGAATGTCCATTTTCATTTTAAACAAAAATACTCAAATCGGTTAAAAATTGTTGGCTATAGTCATTTATAAACAGTAAAGTGTAAAAAAAATCCCACGCACTGTAAAAACACTGCAAAAACCAGCATCTTAAAATAAATTATAATCACTTTTAAAACGATTAAAACATCTTATTTTTTCATGCATCTTCCGTCTTAGAAACTAATGCATTTTAAGATACTTTAAAAATTTTTTGGAAACAACTTAAAAGTGACTACCAAAGTATCTTGACATATGATGCCTATTTCACAGTGCGGTGAGGAACAAATACAGATGCCATTCTGAAAATTTCACGGTTTTTAATGAGACATTAAATTTTAAAATGATATTTTTTTAAAACAAAATTTGATAGAAATCATTCTTAAACATTAAAATTAAACACTATTTTATAAAAAAACTAATTAAAAAATATCAAGAATTTCGCAATGCAATTAAATTATGATGCAGATGGTAAAACTTACAACTTTGTAAAAAATTTTATAATTTAAAACTACTTAAAAATCAAAAAAAATTTGTCTGCTTAACATTTACAAGGATACATTTGAAACAAGTTGAAAGTTAAAAAAATATTTTGATTCAAAAATGAAAACTATAAAACAAAAAAAATAAGTCTGGCTCAAAAACTTATATAACAACAAAAATTTTTTGTTATTTGTTGTACAACACAGTAAAAAGAAAGTCTTATTTTCAGTCATGAAAGGTACTTTAATTTAAGATGCAACATTCTTAAGACAGTTTTTGTTTAATTTCAAATCTTATTTTTTTGCTAAAATTAAAGAGCAAAAGCTTGTTGAAAATAAGCAAAAAATGTACTCAATTTAAGGCAATTATGTTGAAAATCAGCAGTTCTATACTTAATTTAAAAAGTAGAACTGAAATTTCAGATTTATTATCCTTATTTTCACTCAAGCCGAGCTTAAATTAAGAATGGCATTAATTTCAGGACCTGTTTAAGTTCAGACAGTATTTAAAATAAGATTTACTTTTTACTGTGAAAAAAGTGTCGAAAGGAAAAGTTGTTTGTTTTTGCTCAAAATTTAAGGAAAAAAATGAAAAAAAAATATTTTTTTGAAAATTGTGAAAAAAACAAAATTTTGAAAATTACAAAATTTTGTATTTTTGTTGTTTTTTGACGAAATGGACTGCCCAACGAACTCAGGCTTCATTTTTATGGACTAAGAAAGTGTGCCAAATTTCAAGTTGTTTCATTAAAATTTATTCGAGTTATCGTGGAGACAAATTTTTCTACAGACAGACTACAGCTAGATGCTTTTCTAAAATCCATTTTTTGGAAATCAGGGGGTCATGAAACGTAAAGATTTTGCAAAATTAGACAATGCTCAAAATCGCACAAATCCAAGACTTTCTCATTTTTGATGAGAATGTTATAAATTTGTATAAGTTAGAAAACATTATTAAAGGTAATTTAACCAATATATAAGGAAAAAAATAATACATTTTTTACATTTTTTTTAATTAATAAATAATTTCTAATTTCATCTAATTTTCCAATTAATAATTAATTAATTTTCAATAATACTACAAAAAATTCAATAAATGTTAGATATATTTTAATTTTTCAAAATTCTGTGTATTTGTCATTTTGAATATTTGTATTTATTACAATTTAAGAAATTGCACCTCTAGAGATACTAATTAGCAATTTTAATTTTCAATCTTTTTAAAAAATTATTTTAATGAATAACAAAATTTTAAAAAAATGTCATTTCGTTTTAATTAAACGTATTTTATGTTAAGTATATTTTTATAAACAAAAACCCCTTTATTTATGTTCTTTACACTAGTTTTTATTATTGCAAAATATTATTTTTATAATTTTCAACAAACTAAAAGTTACTGCCCTGTTTTATCATACTGTTATGCCTTTACGTAGGCAACCTGCTTTACTCCACCTTTTTGTTGTGCGGCCATTTTATCCCCAAATCAAGTCACCTACATCTGTCAACTGTCATCGCAAAAATCGTTTTGTGGCTCGTAGAAACATCGTATCGAGATCAAACAAATTTTTAATAATTCTCTATTTAATTTTATTTTACGGTACAGGCCCACTTTTTTGATTAAGTGCTTAGTTTCTTATAAAAAAGTGATCAAAGTGGAAAAATACAGGAAAGTGAGAGAGAGTGGGTTGGCAACACTGACCTGTTCTCGACCTCCAACACCGTTAACAGAAAACTAGGAGGTGCTAGAATTTTGTTTCTGATATCAAACGAAAGCTTGAATCACAACCAACAATTTCCTTGAAAAGAATTCAAAGGCATTTTCGATAAGGCAATTAAAAATGATTTTTTCTTTTGCATTAGATTTTGTTATTACACTCAAATCTCGCTATAACGAGAAGTTCGGGAGTCAAGTCTCCCTCTATTACGAGCGCAAAAGGAGAAATGAGAAATCCCTACTTTTACGATTCTTCATTCATTTTTTTAGTGTTTACAATTTTCATAATGTCAAAATTACAAACGTAACCTAGTTTAATTTGAACTTTAATATACAAAAAATTTATATAAGATAAAATTTTGAAGATGTTCGACTGATTGATATAATTTCAAATACGAAGTGACTTTTTGATTTTTATTTTATATAAATAAAATTGATTTTAACCAAATTTGAACCAACTGAATGTACATTTGTTTATAAATAGTGGGGACAATCGGCAGGAAATTTTTCTCGCTATACCGAGAGACAGAGCCCTCGTTATAGAGAGCGCTCGTTATAGAGAAGGTCGTTATAGCAAGATTTGAGTGTAATCAAATTTTATTAGCACCATGTATAACCTTAGTATTACTTATATTTTATTCCAAAAAAAAGTTTAGCAATCTCATTTTTAAAAATCCCTACAAAAGTTTTTAATTAAAACTTTATTTAAGCTTTCATTGTATTTTACAGTTTTTATATCTTAATTTTAAACAAATTAAATTAATCAATTCTTCTAATAGAAATCAAATGCCTAAATAGTAGAAGAAAAAAAAGTATATTAAATTAGATATTCAGCGATCATTCAAATTAAATTCTTTAATAAAAAATACTAAAAAAAAATATTGTCTGTTTTTATTCTAATGGATAAAAACAATTATTGAAAGCAATGTTTAGCAATGTTAGCTGCGTTCACTTTGGGTGCACTTTCGGTTCCTTCATAAAATACTTGTTAATTTGAATAGAAAACGAAATATGTCTAAATATGATGAAATACGTAGATATAGTGTAGATTTATACAATAATTATTATTATTAATAAAGTAATAAATAATAAATAACAAACATAAAAATGTAGTACTTTTTTTTCTTTTATTTTAATCAATATTTAAAGTAAATAAATATAAATCTACAGTAAAAACACTTAAAATTAACAAAGAAGTGTTAAATATATTAATTTTCGTTGATTTTAATAATAATTTATTAATAATTATTAAAACTTTAATTAAATGTAATACCTAATATTGACCACATTGGAACGATTGCTTCAAAAAAATTGTCGTTCTTAAAATGCTATTCTTTCTCATCATCTAATTTTGGTATAATTTTAATTATAACTTCATCATCCTCTTCATCAAATAAGATACTAAAGATCTCAGCAGCCATTAGCAGCAACATAGATTCCTCTTCTTTTTTAAATTTAAAAAACATTGTTATTAAATTTTGTATTATTCAGAGACCGTCACGTAACATACGTATCGTGTTCAGTTGAGACGATATGGAATTTGAGAAGAAAATACCAGAAATATGTTTAAAGTTGACGTAATTTTTCTAGAACCTAAAGCTTCGTTCTAATATTATCGCAATCTGCAATT
Source organism: Leptopilina drosophilae (assembly GCA_032873175.1). NCBI lineage: Eukaryota > Metazoa > Arthropoda > Insecta > Hymenoptera > Figitidae > Leptopilina > Leptopilina drosophilae. The sequence continues at coordinate 25,686,964 of CM065482.1, forward strand.
TTTGAACCAATCACAATTAAACGTACACGGAAGTAATCAATTACAATGTGTTACTTAAAGAGTAACAGAAACCACGTTTAAAAATTAAAGTGAGCGCCACTGCAGTAATCTAGACTACAATCCGAGCACTTGCCGAAAACACCCTATATGCAGTCGAATTGTTATAGTTTCAATTTTAGAAGAGAAATTTTTTTTTTAACCAAAAAAAAGTTTCTCTTCTAAAATTAATTAAATCACCGCCCTGATTAACAATTCGTAGCTGTATATTATGTATTGTCTTGATGGCAATCAGTAGGTAAATGACGTGTGCAGTCACTTCCACAATCTTGTATCCTGGTGGAACGCTGGGAAAGAACTCATAAATAGTGTGAACTTTTTGATTATTTATATACGCTCCAGATGCTATGTTGCACTCAATTCTAACTGAATTAACCTTTAAAATGGCTACAGGTAAATCAGAAGTATGTGCTCTATGAGATGGTAGTTTCTGTGATGCAAATCCCAACAACTTACCATTTGAATCTTTAGATTTAAAATCAATTGGTAAATTAGATTCAACAATACTGCGTAATGTATTATTATTAGATTTTATACTAATAACAGTTCCAGTTTTTACAGAATTTTGTAAATATAATTCAATATCTTTAATTTCATAACTTCCTGTTAGAATATCAATTACTTGATTTCCAATGAAAAATTTGTTATTTCCTTTATCAATATTGGGAATTGAAGTAAAAGTCAATAGTTCAACAAGATCAAGTACATAACTTTTATTTGAATTTTGTTCTGTTGGAGGGAAATATTCAGCTCCCAGAACTAAAGAATTTCCTGTTAACGTTAAAGTAAACGAATCACTCATGTTGCTGTTAGATTTTGTACTGAAAGCTTACAGTAGTTACACACTTTTATAAAGGTTAAAACAACTTTTAACATTAAGTTGATTGCACAAAAATTTGAGACACAAGTGTCCACATACAAATGTATCGTAATTTTGATATGTTTTATGATTATATTTTATTAAGCTACCATCACCCAAGTAATTGACAAGATCTGTTGGTGGAGCAAGGTTGCCAAAACTATCAAAATACATTGTTTCATTATTAAATTTTTTATGTGCTACCCAATGTGTTCCAGCACCTTCTTTATTTTCAAGATTAATTATTCCTGATTCACACTTGTGAGGACCACTTACAAGCAGTCCATTTCGCATAAAAGTACCTCGAAAATGAGGTATATTGGTAGCTTTGGCATACTTTGACAGATCAAAATCAGTTAGTGGACGGTGAGGTAGCTTCAAAACAAGTTTTTTTGCTCCTTGTTGTTTGCTTCTTTTTTTATGTTTGATTATTAATTTCTTTTCCTTGAATGTAGGGTTTCAAGTGGAGACCAAGTCCTTGTCGATAAGGTTTAAATGTAATCCTATTCCAAGCGATATGGCTTCCATGGATATATTGTGACGTTGAGCTTCTGCAAGTTGTTCAGTAGCTGTTTTAGCCTTATTAACAGATCTTGCAATTCCTGAAGCACCCCCAGCAAGAGCACCTAAAGCACTAAGTCCATCAAAAATTGGAAGTAGAGGTAAAATTCCATCTACTTTAGTTGATACTGGAAGAATTCGAGGTGATAACATTTTAGATTTACACTTTTTATTGCTTCTTGAGCACCAATCATAGCTGCTCTAATTGATTCTTTACCATTATTTCTGGGAAACATACTTTTTCGAGCAGCATCAACAATTTTTCTTAGCGCTACTCGTTTATTTTTACACATTTTTTTACTCTTAATTATAGCTGATATTCTTTCCATTCCTATACCTAATTTTGATTTGGCTTTCATGGTTCCGAATATAGCTAAAGCCCTAAAGCTCATTCACTCACACCAGAATCTTTAGCTGTAACACGTTCCCACGCTTTTTTAGCTAATACTTTATCTGCTTCGTTTCTCGCTTGAATATTTTCACGCTTTTAGGAACATGCTATGTCGTGTTGTTTACATGCAGCGTCTAGTGGATTAATTCCTTGATCGCCTCGAGATAAACGCTTTGCCAACTTTGTACCAGGCCCACAGAATTGATATCCTGGTAAATGTAACTCAAACGGTAAACTATTGATTATACGATTGAGTAAACCTTTTCCTTGATAGCGACCTTTTTTCACCTCCTGATGCAGAATCATACTTTACTCTACAAAGGTTGACGTGAAACTGACAAAATTGATTATAAAAGCTAGGTATTTATAGATTTTAGGGTAGTTACTCTCAAGATGCAGTTCACGAAACAACCTGTGGCACTGCCAATCTCAAGTATAGATGTTAAGACTGATGAAAAAAAGATTAGACGTCATGGTAGTCTGTTTTGAGACATCATTCGAGCAGTTTTCTGTGGACCCTCAAATTGTTGTAAAACAAACGCTTTTCTTTCCCTAATAATACATCCAAATTGGTCTAAGTTTTGAAAATATTTACCTCTACTCTAAATCTCTACAGCAGCCGAAATATAGATTTTTAGAAAATGTAATCAGTCAGGTAGATGATGTTGAGTATTTTTCATTTAGTGAACATGAAGAAGTAGTATCTCCAAAAGATGCTAAAGCAAATTCAATATTTGTTTTTGATGATATTGCTTGAGAAAAGCAAGATAATATTAGAGCTTTCTTTTGTATGGGCAGACATGTAAACGTTGACAGTTTCTATTTATGTCAAACGTATGCTCGTATTCCTAAACATCTAGTTCGAGAAAATGTTAATTTATTGGTTCTATTTAGACAAGATGATTATTGGTTAATCGAACTTTTATTTAGACAAGAACCTAATCATGCATTAATAAGTTCAGATGATTTGGAAAATTGTAAAGAAATTCTTGTAGCTACAAATGCACACCGAAAAAATTTTAGTTCCAATGGACTTGTCAACGTAACCAGGAGTTCTAAATACAATGATGTCATTGCAAAATTTTTTAAGGATACGCCAAAAAGGGTACTGGTGTTTTGAAGAAGAAAAAGCTTGGAAAGAAATTACCTCAATTCATGATTTCAAAGAAACAAAAATATTGGAATGATCCAAATGAACTAGTTAACCGATTACGCCTGCTAGTGGCATCACAGCAAGCTGGTAATCCAAGCCTTAATAATGAAATTATGTCAATCATCGAAGAACTACGTGAAGCTTGCATTATATATTAGTAGAGTACAAGCAAATAGAACTTAATATTTAAATGAGCATTGACGTGTTTGGACATCCCTTGTCACGGCCTCTTACAAGTCGTGGACTTCCTGGACCTTCTGGAATTGGTTTTAAAATTACTTCAAGTGAACAATACGACATTGATAACAAAAAACTTTGCAATGTTCAAGACGCTGAAAATTTAAGACTTGCACAGAAAATTATTAAAAACGAAATAAAAATTATTTTTCAAATTATATCTTCATTAAGATAAGCTATTGATGATTTGAATCTTTATATCCGAACTATCGAGGATAGAGTAAACGAAAAACTTAAAGAAATTGAATCACAGCAAAATTATATTATCAAAGAGGCTAAGTTTACACAACAGTGATGGATAATCAAAAATTGACAGTTGTATCTAAACTGCATAAACAAGCTAGAAAAAATTATCCTCGTCGAAAAGTTCAAATGCGTGGTATAGATGATACCTGGCAAGCAGATTTAATTGAAATGATACCTTATTCTTATTCTAATAAAGGTTTCAAATACATGCTCACAGTTATAGACATATTTTCTAAATATGCCTCGGCTGTAGCTGTAAAGAGTAAGAATGGAAAGGATATTTCTTTGGCCATGAAAACTATTCTTAAACAAGGCCGAATTTCAAAAAATTTGCATACTGATAGAGACAAAGAATTTTACAATTCTGAATTTAAGAGTTTAATGCAAGAATTTAACATTCATTTCTATTCTACCTATAGTAATTTAAAAGCCTCAATTCTTGAAAGATTTAACCGCACTCTAAAAAATATTATGTGGCCTGAATACAGCTTACAAGGCAATTAAAAATAGATAAATCTTTTACCTACACTCATATCAAAGTACAATAATAAAAAGCATAATACTATTGGTATGAAACCTAAAGATGTTACCGTAGAACATACAAGAGACGTATCCGTAAACTACGAAAAATTCCATGGAAAATATCAAAATTCAAAAGGAGAGATAGAGTTCGAGTCAGCAGATTTAAAAATAGTTTCGAAAAAGAATATACTCCCAACGGGACAACGAAAATATTCAGCGTCGATAAAGTTAAGTCAACAAAACCAATCACATACAAGCTGAAAGATTACCAAAATCAACCCATCGAAGGGTAGATTCTATGACAAAAAATTACTGAAGGTCCAATATCCAGAAGTTTACCTTGTAGAAAAAATTCTCAAGACTTGTGGTAACGATGTCTAGGTGAAATGGCTTGGATTCGATAGTTCGAACAATAGTTGGATAAAAAAAAATCTGATATGTAGTATAGTTAAAATGTAGTTAAAGTAAAGCTAAAATAAAGCTAAATTAAATCGGACAAGTAGAGTTGCACTCGCACTAAAATCGAGGGTTCCGTACACAAATATTCAAACAAAATTTTTTTAAAATTATTTTAACAATTCTTTAAAAATTAAAAACAAATTAAACAAAATGGTAATATACTATAATAAGATTAGAATAAATATTTTTATTTTATTTTATTAATAAATTTTTATATTTCTCTGTAATTATACTTATGGTCACCAATCAGGTTCGCTATAATTTTCCTGAAATCTGCACGTAAAACTCAAGATCCTTATCGAATTTCAGCTCACCCGGTTCAGATTTGTAGAAGTTAAGAGGGGGGACAGGGTCATTTTTTGCAATTATTTCAAAAAAATTTAATTTCTTTCCCTTCAATTTCGCAAATATGTAGACCTATCAGGTTCGCTATAATTTTCCTGAAATCTGCACTTAAAACTAAAGATCCCTACCGAATTTCAGCCCACCCGGTTCAGATTTGTAGAAGTTAAGGGGGGGACATAGTCATTTTTTGCAATTTCTTCGAAAAAATTTAACTTCTTTCCCTTCTATTTCGCAAATATGTAGACCTATCAGGTTCGCTATAATTTTCCTGTAATCTGCACGTAAAACTGAAGATCCCTACCGAAATTCAGCTCACCCGGTTCAGATTTGTAGAAGTTAAGGGGGAGGAACAGGGTCATTTTTTGCAATTTTTTCGAAAAAATTTAATTTCTTTCCCTTCTATTTCGCAAATATGTAGGCCAATCGTGTTCGCTATATTTTTTCTGTAATCTGCACGTAAAACTGAAGATCCATACCGAATTTCAGATCACCCGGTTGAGATTTGTAGAAGTTAAGGGGGGGGACAGGGTAATTTTTTGCAATTTTTTCGAAAAAATTTAATTTCTTTTCCTTCTATTTCGTAAATATGTAGGCCAATCGTGTTCGCTATATTTTTTATGTAATCTGCACGTAAAACTGAAGATCCATACCGAATTTCAGCTACCCGGTTGAGATTTGTAGAAGTTAAGGGGGGGACAGGGTCATTTTTTGCAATTTTTTCGAAAAAATTTAATTTTTTTCCCTTCTATTTTGCAAATATGTAGGCCAATCGTGTTCGCTCTATATTTCCTGTAATCTGCACTTAAAACTGAAGATCCCTACCGAATTTCAGCTCACCCGGTTGAGATTTGTAGAAGTTAAGGGGGGGACAGGGTCATTTTTTGCAATTTTTCAAAAAAAAATTAATTTCTTTCCCTTCTATTTCGCAAATATGTTGGCCAATCGTGTTTGCTATATTTTTCCTGTAATTTGCACGTAAAACTGAAGATCCATACCGAATTTCAGCTCACCCGGTTGAGATTTGTAGAAGTTAAGGGGGGGGCAGGGTCATTTTTTGCAATTTTTTCGAAAAAATTTAATTTCTTTTCCTTCTATTTCGTAAATATGTAGACCTATCAGGTTCGCTATAATTTTCCTGTAATCTGCACTTAAAACTAAAGATCCCTACCGAATTTCAGCCCACCCGGTTCAGATTTGTAGAAGTTAAGGGGGGGACATGGTCATTTTTTTCAATTTCTTCGAAAAAATTTAACTTCTTTCCCTTCTATTTCGCAAATATGTAGACCTATCAGGTTCGCTATAATTTTCCTGTAATCTGCACGTAAAACTGAAGATCCCTACCGAATTTCAGCTCACCCGGTTCAGATTTGTAGAAGTTAAGGGGGAGGAACAGGGTCATTTTTTGCAATTATTTCCAAAAAATTTAATTACTTTCCCTTCAATTTCGCAAATATGTAGACCTATCAGGTTCGCTATAATTTTCCTGTAATCTGCACTTAAAACTAAAGATCCCTACCGAATTTCAGCCCACCCGGTTCAGATTTGTAGAAGTTAAGGGGGGGACATGGTCATTTTTTGCAATTTCTTCGAAAAAATTTAACTTCTTTCCCTTCTATTTCGCAAATATGTAGACCTATCAGGTTCGCTATAATTTTCCTGTAATCTGCACGTAAAACTCAAGATCCTTACCGAATTTCAGCTCACCCGGTTCAGATTTGTAGAAGTTAAGAGGGGGGACAGGGTCATTTTTTGCAATTATTTCGAAAAAATTTAATTTCTTTCCCTTCAATTTCGCAAATATGTAGACCTATCAGGTTCGCTATAATTTTCCTGTAATCTGCACTTAAAACTAAAGATCCATACCGAATTTCAGTTCACCCGGTTGAGATTTGTAGAAGTTAAGGGGGGGGGGGACAGGGTCATTTTTTGCAATTTTTTCGAAAAAATTTAATTTTTTTCCCTTCTATTTCGCAAATATGTAGGCCAATCGTGTTCGCTATATTTTTCCTGTAATCTGCACGTAAAACTGAAGATCCCTACCGAATTTCAGCTTACCCGGTTCAGATTTGTAGAAGTTAAGGGGGGGACAAGGTCATTTTTTGCAATTTTTTCGAAAAAATTTAATTTCTTTCCCTTCTATTTCGCAAATATGTAGGCCAATCGTTTTCGCTATATTTTTCCTGTAATCTTCACGTAAAACTGAAGATCCATACCGAATTTCAGCTCACCCGGTTGAGATTTGTAGAAGTTAAGGGGGGGACAGGGTCATTTTTTGCAATTTTTTCGAAAAAATTTAATTTTTTTCCCTTCTATTTCGCAAATATGTAGGCCAATCGTGTTCGCTATATTTTTCCTGTAATCTGCACGTAAAACTGAAGATCCCTACCGAATTTCAGCTCACCAGGTTGAGATTTGTAGAAGTTAAGGGGGGCAGGGTCATTTTTAGTAATTTTTTTGACAAAATTTAATTTCTTTCCCTTCCCTTTCGCAAATATGTAGGCCAATTGGGTTCGCTATATTTTTCCTGTAATCTGCAATTAAAACTGAAGTTCCCTACCGAATTTCAGCTCACAAGGTTGAGATTCGTAGAAGTTAAGGAGGGGGGACAGCCCATTTTGCGTGGCTGGGACGGACACACGAGTGATTTAATAAGGGTTCCGACAGTACACCTACGGTGTACGGAACCCTAAAAAAGGTAAAATATAGTTAAAATACAGTTATAATAAGTTAAAGTAAAGTGAAAATAAGTTAAAATAAAGTTAAAATATAGTTAAAATAAGTTAAAATAAGTTGAAGTAAAGTTAAAATAAGTTAAAATATAGTTAAAATAGGTTAAAATAAAGTTAAAATAAGTTAAGATAAAGTTAGAAGAAGTTAAAATAAGTAAAGTGAAGTTAAAAAAGTTGAAATTTAGTTAAAATAAGTTACAGTAAATTTAAAATATTCTTGAAATATGTTTAAAAAAGTTAAAAATAAGTTAAAATATAGTTAAAATAAGTTAATGTAAATAGATTAAGGTGTCTTTAAATAAAGTAGACATAAAATAAAATTGGACATCTTGTTTATTAAATCTATTTCCTGATACTCCTCCTCCTTTTTTCATAACAAATAATTTTCTATTTACATTGGTTCAACATCATCATCGTCGATTTCTAGAATTTTATTGTGTCCCCATGCAAGGGTGTCGGTGCTGTTGTCTAAAAGATACCTCTTATCATCATAAGGACTTAGTGCGACCTTTGTTTGCTTTTAAGTTTGTACATTGTGTAGTTTCGACTTAATAGAATACTGGATTCTTGATTGAATTGTAACATTTTGCAGACAGTACACATAATCTTCAAAACTAATATCTTTTTTTACAACTCCAGCTTTTACACCTTTAGCCTTTTTTATGAAATCTTTCTCTTCGACACGGACGCTGTACATTTTGCTCCGCAAGCCAACAAATTCAGTCACAATTTTTCCGCAGCATTCATCCTTCATTAGACCTAATATTTTTTTGGCTTGCGGAATACCGTAAACATTATTTGCTGTGTAATCGGAAGTATCGAATTTATGAATATTTTGTTTGGTATAGGCGTAAATGTTGGAGCACTTGATTTCATAAATCAGGCTATCGGTGTCGGTGTACAGTAATTTAATTTTTTTCATCATACTTTTGCAATATATAATCGTAGTGGAAGTCATAAATTAATGTTTTTGACACATCCAAAACAGTCAAGCCAACATACAGGGGTTTGTTCATCAAGACTTCCATTTTCCTATGTCCTACAGCAACCAAATTTTCATTAAAAATGGCTCTGCTGTGGAAATTATGTTTGGAAATTAAGACTTCAGCTCCATATCTACTCTCCTTCTTTGTCACGAGTTTAACATCTACATGTTTTCGCACGTTCTTCATTGTTTTTCCAAATACCGCGTTATTCATTAGTTTAAATAATTTTTTTTCAAACTCGTTATTAGTATTTATTCTTTGCATGGTATTAAAGTCAATATAACTCTTTAGCCAAGTAGATTGCTTGAATTTTAAGACGCGATGGATTTTAACTAAAACTAAACCGTTGTCAATAGCTTCTTTTAAAGCGCGATAGTGGAGAACGTGCTTCCGTTTTGGTAAGAGGGTAATTAGGAGCTTCTGCTCTTTGGACCCTGGTGGCTTCGAGCGTTCAGGGCAAAACGGAAAGTCGCTATGTTTATCATGGAGATGATCTGGGTCGTCTAGGTCAACTTCCAAGATGTACCCAATTGGTCCATCATCTGAAATATTAAAATCAAAATCATTGTTAATATTTTCTACCCACTCGAAGCCACCATACGGAAGTGATTAAGGCATTGCCCAACCGTACAAATTGTTTGCGTCAAAGTATACGATATAAAATGTTTCCTCATTCTCATCACATTTTTCCATGTACGGATTATTTGCTTTAGTATAACGATTATTGCACTGACTAATCCAACCTCTTATTCCGCGTTCAATAAACATTACCATGTGGATGTCTGTGAGGAGTTCTAATCTTATATTCGTATACTTTAACATGGCATCCCACGTCAGCCCCGGCGTTGTATAATAGTGTGCTGCATCTAGACCGTATGCTAATAAACACTGATCCCTGAAATTTTCAAAAATGTCCGCAAGCAACAAAATATCAGTTTGTATATACAAATACACATAATCGCCGAGATTTTGGCAATTGAATTCATTCCACACTTTCTGTGCATGTGTATAATCTTCATCTAAAACATTCAAATCATTCAACGTGCTATAAAATTTATCTTTCGGTGGTAACTCTGTTTCATTGAGTTTTCCCCTTGAATCAATGTATTCAGAAGGTGTTTAGGCTTTGTAAAAAATACAATTAAATTGACAATTAAATTAACAATATTTATTTATAACTTTCATTTACACATAGTTTGAAGTCAATTGACTCGACAGGAGAGTTTTTAAAATGAATTGTAAAAATGCGCTGTAAGACTCATGGATTGATGTGTTTGAAACCATGGTCAATGCTATTCTGTCTCTTTAGTAAATGCATTCAAACGACAAACCCATTCCTATAAGATTTGGCAACATCGATATTTTGAGTTTTTCCCTTTTTGAGAAATGTGGCAACAGTGCCTTAGAAAAGTTTATTACTTAGGTAAAAACGGTTGTTACAGTAATAAAGTTTCGTAGCGTTCAAGTATCATTAGGAGGAAAACATATTTAATACAGATGTGCAAAAGGGTCTAAAAGAGGTATGTACCGATAGTCAGGTAACAGAATTTCCGTCAACCAACTATTCTGAATTTACTTTTTGCTACAAATTTTAAAACATTTCGTTTCTAAATATTTCTAAAAATCATTTCTAAAAACATAGTTTTATTAATTGTTAAAATTAAAATAAAATTAATTGTTACTCCGTAACAGAAGGAAAAACTCCTTTTCTCGTTAACAATTTAATTTTATCGTCGCTGTAATTTGAAAATACGGAATTTACAATTTTGTATTCATTTAAATAGGATGCTAACTTGTCCAATGATGATGCCATGAATTTAAAAGAATCTATAAAACGAAATTTGGTTAAACTACCCTTTATATTCTTTGTAAAACTGATATACTTTTCTTTATGAATAGGAAGAATATCAAATTTATCATCAAACTCGGTAGCAATAGCTTTAATAATAAAATGAGCATCGTAACCACTAAGGTTATGAAATACAACAGGTATGACCTGTAATTCATGATAATTGATATTACTCTTTTGAAACACTTTGCAGGATCTTCCTCATCTCGAGGAGATGCTTTGTATATAGACAAACAGTCATCAAAGCCGCATTTTACATAAAATCCAATACTGAGTGTTTTATGATTTTCAATCACGTCATAGGATATTGGATTCTTCTTGAGATGTTTCTGCAGGAATAAAAAGACTCTCACAATCCGCGTAAATGATAAAAGATATGCACTCCTTGTTATCAAAATTTTTAAACTCGACAAAATTTTTCCCACGATTCGGCAGCCTAATTCTGGTATTGTTCATTTTCCTACAATTTTCTTCGTGTTCGGCAAACATGAGATCACTTCCAAAATAATGGAGGCAACGATCACAGATGTATTTTTTGGATCTATGCTTGGACAATTGAGATCTAACGAGTTTTGATAAGTCTTTGATCCAAACATAGTGGTAGTTAAAAGAAAGGATTGCTAGATCGTCTTCATCTTCACATAAGCTTCCATCAATGTATCTTCAACACGTAAGAGATTAATATGTTGCTGTTTCTTCTGTGATGTGAGATGTAATGGATAAACATTGAATTTTTTATCATTTTTTGCGAGTCCGTATACGTTTACTGAAATATTTTGATTTAGAGATTCAAATTATGGAACATCTTTAATTGAAACAGGGAAATTAATTCCTATAAAATCAAGTTCGTCTTTATACATCTCATACTTAGAAACTCGATGTGCATTGTTTTCAATTGGATGAAGAGCAGACAAAACTGACCATTTAAAACATTGTTCATCAGAATTTTGTACATTCACGGAGGCATGTCTTATGTTAATGACAGCTGGGAAATTAATATAAGAACTTGCGCTCATAGAATTGTAACTGTTAATATTAACTGTTAACCTTTCAATAGGATGAAATCTCCAATTAGAATCTTTTTCTTGGAATTCTTCAATTCTTTTCAAAGTTATCTGTTTAACATTAATATTCTATCAGTCGCCTAACGGGGTTGTTAAAAACATTTCAGCCGTTTTCGCAATAAATATTTTAAGATCAGGCATTTCAGCCAAAAATAAAAATGTCGGTAAATTAAGTAGGAAACTCAAAATACCCCACCAAGCGACAGGAAAGTTAAAAAATTAAAATATCCCGCCAAGGGATATCAGATGTCGGTAATATAGAACACCCCTTTTAACACACTTAGAAGTTCAAAAATAGAAATTTAAACACCCTACCAAGGGGGTTTAAATTGAGTTGTGGCGCCATCTAGCGGTGACAGCTAGTACTAAAAACTCGGTCGGTAAATTAGAACACCCCTTCGAACACACTTGAAAGTGAGGTATTAAGAAATCTACCTTACTGACTATTCGTGAAAATTTTAATTCCAATGCTTAATGATGTGTTAAACAGGTTGTAGGGGGTTAAAGGAGGGAAGAATTTGATTTTGGTAGTCTTTTTTGGTTTCAGCGACCCAACAAACTTAGGTTTTGACACCGGACTCGAATTTTCGTAAAAATTCGAATTTCAACCCCCACTCTGGGGGTATTAAGGGGGCGTAGGGGGTCAAGGGAGAGACGTTTTTTAAGTAGTCTTTTTTGGTTTCAATGACCCAAACAAACAGGAGTAGACACCCTACTCGACTTTTATTTCAACTGAAATTTTATCCCCTGGGAGCAGGTGTAAGGGGTTGTAGCAGGAAAACGGGTGATGGAAAAAATTTTGCATGGTCATATTCGGTTTTAGCGACCACGAAAACAAGAAAATAGGGGAGTGTGACCTCTGGGTTTTGACTTTTATTTTTTTATGTGCCTGTCTTATTCATATTTATATAAAATAATCTGTAATAAGCTCTATTTAAAATTATTAATTTCCATAATAATGAAATTGTAACAATTATATGTAAGAAATATTGGAATTGTGAAAATAAAATTTTTAAAATATCCCGCTATTCATGTTTACCAACCATTAAGATTACTTGTACCTTAAGAGAAAGATTTTTTTCATCTATACACATGTTAGTTTATCGTGGTTGGTTAGATAGTTGCGTTGCGATGTGAAAATCGCCGTCGATAAAACCATTTTTTGGGTTTTAAACAAAATTAATTTTTAACATAATTAATCAATTAATTAAATTCTTTTTAAACATTAAAATACGCTTTTTTGCGTATTTTAATGTTAAAAATTTATTTCACTCGAGACATTTAAATTCTAAAGTCAAAATACTATGCTACATGCTTTTAGTTAGACCCGTTGTAATATATTGCTGTCCAACATAATTCATTATATATCCATCAACCATGTCATTGTTTCAAAAATTCGCAAGAAATTGTTTTAGGGCATGCTTACAAATGTACAGAACTCCCGAATCAAATTTTAATAAATTTTATAACTACAAAATCTTTATTATAATAAAGCTAATATAACGCGAATTAAAATTATCTTTTATATTAAAATTGACAAGGGATATGTGGCACAAGCATCAAATTTGCGCGTACATTCGCTAATATTTGGACCCTTTTTCCAAATCCTTTATATTTTGAGAAATAACGAAAATCCGTCTACATTCCTCCCGAAACATTCACATATCTGGATGGTGAAGGATATATTCAAAATAGGGGAAATATTCCTATATTATATCATAAGCATAGACACGCTTTCGACAAAAAAATATTGATAAAAGCAAATAATGTAAATATTGATCTAAGATTATCTATCGACCAGATTACCCGAAATTGATATAAAACGTAAAAAATTTAAACATTTTTGGTGGCTTAAAAATAAAGTATCAAAATAGAATTTAATATTTATTAACATTATTTATATCTTAATATTATACTTTAGAAATACAACTTAGTTATGTTTTACGACTTATCTTACTTTATCTTCCTTTTGTTTGGCATCTATGAGGCATTCCATGTCAAGTGATCAAGGTGGAGAAAATTTTTTTTCCAATCGTAGCAAAACTTGGGGCTTTTGTAGTACTAATATATAGTGTTACATCTTGTACATTTTTCAGGAAACTTATTTTTTTCTCTTTTTCTCCCACACAAAAATACATGATTCACAAATATTACGTAAAATAGATTAAATGAACTCTGAGTATCTTTTTTAGAAAAAACTAGGTCGCCTACAATTTTATTGCTCACAGATTGCGCCGTGAAGAGGGCTCTTAACAGTCAACTCTAACCTTTTAAAGAAATCAAATGGGAAACCATAAAATTGTAAAACAACTTAGCGCCAGACGCCTAAAAACAGCCTCCTTCAAGACACAGCTGAGAGCAATAGAAAAGTCACTTTCCCTAAAAATAGTAAATTTATATAAAGTAATTAAAGATATGATATTATTCTTATTAAAGGAAAAATATCAAGTACTTTTATCAAAATTTCTTTTAAAATCATAAACTTAAAAGCGTACCAAATGTAATTAGATTATTTTTCTTTATCTCGTTGAACCTTGATATTTTTTCTAAACTTCCCGCAATATATTAACGGAAATGCAATATCACCGAAATCGAAAATAACTTTATCTTTTAAAACTTAAAAAGCATATTAGTTAAATAAACAAAATGTATAGGTTAGAATTATAAAACTTATTGTTAATTAACGAATTAAAAATGTAACATTAAAATTTATGATAAAATTTTAATGAAAAAAAGTATATAGATTTTAATATTATAAACAATTAAACTACGCTGTAAAAATTGATGTAATAGGGGAGAGTCAGTACGGTCGCGTCACTTTTTGACTTGTGCCCATAACTTCCGTTCTAGGCCGAATTTCACGTTTTCTGACATATGGTTGGAAATTTAAAAAAATGTCGTTACGGTCGGATCAGGTCTTTACGGTCGGGTCACCGTAGAAAATCAATGTGAAATGAAGGAATATTTCTAAAAATGTCCCGTAAAATACAGAAGAATGCTAAAATGCACTTGAAAATGGAAAAAGGAAATAAAAAATTTATATAAAAATTAATCTAAAAACATTCTCAGCAAACGAAACGTTTACAATACATAATCGAAGAGATGTGAAATAAGACTTTTTAAAATGTTTTACGAACGTTTTTCGAACATGAATATATTTTTTTCACTGTAAAATGACGTTCTTCACACATCTCTACCTTAAACAAATGAATTTCCGATGTCAGAACGCACCATAATTGTAAAATAACGCGTCCCAACATGCACGATATAAAGTGACCCGACCGTAAGTTTCGCGTCGTTTTTATTTTTTTAGCACACAGACATAAACTCATGATATAAAAACCAAATAACATACCAAAGTATTAAAGGACTCTCTAATGAATAAATTTCATCATCTTACTTTATTGTTTGAATCTTCCATTTTGTTTAATTAATTTTTCTCGACACTAAGTAAAAGTTTTGCTTAAAAAATTCACCACACATTTACGTTTTACGTTTATACTGATCGCGTACTTCATTGGAACTTAATGAAAGTGACGTGAAAAGTTTTCTACCATTACTAAGAAGTATTTACATGCAATGGTAAAAATCACCAGTTTGTTACAACTAAGAAACCTGAGGTGACTCAACCGTAAAGGTGTCCCGACCGTAGCGACTCTCCCCTATTATTATTAAGCAAATTTATAATAACATTTTGTAAAAATCCAAAAACGTGAAATATTTTCTCTACTTAACTTAAAATTCAAAGAGAAAACCCCCCTACCACGTTGAAACAAAAATAGACTTAAGGTACCTCCCTTTAAGACACAGCCTATGTAAGGGGGATAGGTCTCGAAAGCCCAATCATAAAACGATAGAATTAAATTTTCTTTGCTTTTTCCATTTTCTTTTTACCATTTTCTATTTAAAAACCAATCTGATAATTAGTCAGCCTCTTTTTCCATTTCTCTAAAACTATTTTCTAAAAATATAAAAACTCCTAGAAATTTTAGTGGGGACAATACTTTAAAAACAGTATCCTCATAAGACAAGTCAGTTAGTTTTTAAATCTTAAAATGACAGTACACAATTCAAAAGTCAGTTAGTTTTTAAGTCGTCAAATGACAGTACACAATTAAATAGTCAGTTCTTAATTCAAATTTCTATGTTAAAAATTCCAAGTATCTTATACATACAAGTTTTATTTCTATATAAAAAAAGTGTGTGTCAAAAACATTTATTCCAAGTCTTATGGAGCGTTCAGACCTCTGCAGTATGTCTGTCTGCAGGTTGCCATGGTAACGTACAAGAGTAAAAGAGTAAGGCAATTCAAATTTATTACACCTTCTCCCTTACTCTTATTGCTTCTGGCTGCGCAGACAGACAGCCTGCAGAGGTCTAAATGCTCTTTATTTTACAAATACCAAAAATTTAATTTAAATCGAAATATTAAACAAATACAACTATTTTACCAAATTATAAATCGATCATTAATATCGATTACTCAATTTTTGATATCACAAATCGATGTAATAGGGGAGAGGGCCCTAAGGTGGTCACCCATCTTTTGAACGACTGTAGAATTCAAATGGAATTATGTATAAAGGTCAATAATACGGCGTTTGAAGCTTTGTCTTATTACCTTACATCCTATCATAAGGTTTTTTTCATTTCATTAATAATAAAAAAGTTATGTCACTTTTTAAAAAAAGTTGGAAATTCGACTTTTAAAAAAAGTGTCCCCAAGGTGGTCACCATACGAAAATTCACTAAAAAAGTTATAAAAAAATGTAAGAAACGTATTATTAAGTTGTTTATTTAACATTAGTTATTTTTCAGGATCACAGAAACATATTACATATTTTTTTGCACTTTGTCCTTTCGTCAAAAATGATACTTTTTGTGTATGTATTAGACAGATAAAGTTTTGAAAATAATTTTATTTCATTATTATTCATTATAAAACTTAAAAATTGATAAAATTCACATTCACAGTGATAAATGTTGCTAAATATAGCGTATAAACACATTTTCATAAAAAATCAAAAGTGACCACCTTGTGGCCAAAAAAGTGTCCACCTTAGGGCCAAGACACAATTTTTTACACGTTAATGAAAAAATTTTTCAAAGCACAATATTAATTATATTCATTTGGAATATAATTTTACGATATATAAAGATAATTATAACGATTTTTATTAATTTAAAATAGTTAATTTCGATGATTTTAACGCCCTAAGAAAAAAATTTCTCAATAATTCAAAAACAGAAATTTTACAACGTTCACGTTACAAAGAGACTCATACGACTATTTACCTCAAAACTTTACTATAATCTTTGTCTTCTCAAATAATAACAATAACAAAAAACATTTGAAAATACTAACTAATATACAAAAATTTTCTTAGAGTGACCACCTTAGGGCCCTGACCACTTTAGGGCCCTCTCTCCTACAAAAATGTATATTATTTCACGTCTGAGGAAAAAGGAACCAACTTTTAATTTTAATAAAAAGTGAATACCAAATTAAAATTTCTTATTTTTCTTTCTAAACCTTCCTTATATTGCACTTCTTGTCCCACTTTTTCATTTATATGTTTTTTTAGGAAAAACCTCAGCTTTGGGTAAAATTTTTTTTCCAAATGCTTATTTTCAATCGAAAGAGCGTGAGAAAACCTTTCCAAAATGTACCTTTTCAAATTTTTATGTTTACTAGTTTTAGAGTAAAAAATTATCGAAATAAGCATTACACCGTAAGACTCCTGGATCACTTGGCATGGAATACCTCATATATACATACGAATTCAATTTTTTTTCTTTTTTCTAAACCATAATTATAAAACCAAAAATGTATATTACGATTATTGTAATTACCAAAACACTAAATAAACATAATATATTGAAACAAACAATAACATGTAAAATCTGCGAGTAGCTTCCACAGGAAGCTGTCGGAATATTTTTTTTCATACGATATTGTAATGTGTTTTTCTTACAATGTTTTAAACGCTAAAGTATTATTGTAAAGACTTGTATATATATTCTTTTTTTAATAAACATTGTTTAAAAGAAATAGTTGCTTTGCGTCAGTCGAAACCCGCGTTTGATCCCTTGAATTTATTTTCAAGTTTATTTTCTTTAATATTAGGTTTACAAGAACAAAAATAGTAGAAACTACTGCAGGAAAAGTAAATAAAATAATAAGTAAATAAAATAATTTTTTTAATTTTATTTTCCTGAGAAAACCCCAATTTTTAGAAGTATTAAATATTTATTTTTATGAATATTATTATTATAAATAATAATTAATGTAAAATTAACGAATAAATAATACTAGAAACTATCGTTTCTATTTTAGGGGAGACTTCTAAGAACATGTACTGAACAATTGTAAATTTAACAGAAATAATTTTAGAGAAAAATTCAAAAAAACGTTTTTAAATTTTTCAGGAAATTTACAGTCCTTTTTCGAGGAAAATTCCATTGATAATTTTCTAGAAGTTAACAGTGGAAACTTTAAATCTTGAGACATATTAAGTTTCCTGAAAGTTTACAGGAACTTAACGCAGCAAATTTCCGAAATTAACGTGGGAAACTTCCCGGAAAAAACTTATTTATTTTTCTTTTCAGGCGACGAAACTCTCAGATATAGGTGCTTTGCGCCTGCTTCTCTAACTGATTTTTTAGTTTACATGATTCTGCAATGAGCTACAATGAAAACCGTAATTGAAAGTAATTTTGAGCAGTGGACAAAACGCTCTATGTAGAAAAGGTACCCATATGTTTTTAAAACTAAAATTTATTTTTTAAGACTTGTTAACATCTATATATATATATATATATATATATATATATATATATATATATATATAAGATGAGACTTTTGTCTGTACATTGCTCAGAACTTAAAATTTTACACATACTTATTCGTTTTGAGCATCCAGGATTCCAAAAATGCCAATAAAAAATTTGGTGTATGTATGTATGTATGTATGTCCGTATGTCACAGAATCTTTGTTCGCGAATCACTTAAAAACGGTTCAACCGTCTGAATCCAAATTTGGCAAAATGTTTGACCTTAAGCCAAGGAAGGTTTTTAAATTTACAGATTTGAAAAATATTAATTAGAACTAGAGATATTAAATTTTTTCAAAAAATTTAAAAATCAGAAATTTTCAAATTTTACCTTTTTTTAAAAAATGCTTTCAAACTTTGTATAATTGAGTACAACATGTTATTTAGTAACATTCTATAATAGATTTGCCAATAAAATGTCCTATAACTTAGATGTAAATATAAACATGATTTTTAAAAAATTAAAATATCGCAAATATCCCAATTTTATATTTTGCAATGAATTGCGTTTAAATGATCTATAATTGTTTGTTACATGTTAATTGGACAAATTTTAGCATAATTTTTTCAAAAATTGTGTCCTATAAGGGTAAGACTCCGTCAGAAAATATGCGATTTGCATGGGGTCTTTGGATTAGGCTGCAATTTGGTGAAATTGTAGTATTGGATACTAGAAACAAGTTTGCCAAAAAGTTTTTGAAAATTTTGAAATTTGTTAAAGTTACGCCATTTTGAATTTTTTTGTTATACTTTTCTTAAATTTTAATATTTCCGAAAGTTTTTGATGAAATTTAATAAGATTTGGAAGGCTTATACTTGACATCATGTTTCTTCTGACTATCACATAAAAAAAACAAAAAAAATTTTTTTGAAACCGTTTTGCCCGAGCGGGACCGATTTTTGGATTTTCTTGTCAATTAATAAAATATTCCTTATAATTTCACCTTTCATTTAAAAAAATAAAATCGATGGAGACTCAAATAGTTTTCGAGATATTGCAATTTTTGTGGAAGCGCGACCACGTTTCAGTGTCAGCGATGTGTGAGTGCCAGGGAATCCTAATTCTAACACTTTACTGTTCAAAATTGTCTAAAACCTACAAATTTTATCCGATTTTGATGTTCTTGGTCTTAAATGAAAGGAGACAATTTTTCTAAGAGTTTCCCCGAAACTGTTGTTTCAATTATTAATTGTTTATATATTTCTTTGTTACTCAAAGTAAACAATTTACAAGAATTTTGAAAAAAATCGTGTTTATTTTTTATTTTTCCATTCCTCATGATCGAAATCAATTTAAATTAGACTAGTATGACCACCCAAAAATAATAATGCATAATTCAATTTATTTAAATAATTTCGTTAATTAATAAATAGATAACTCTGGTTCTTCTTAAAAAAAAATTATATTTTTTACAGATAAATTTATGTTTATTTAAATAATTTATGGCTATTTTGTTAAAAAATAATTTTAAAATTAATAATTATCATTGTTTATAACAATTATTAAAAAATTGTATTTTTTAGAAACAAATTTATGCATATATAAATAAAGATATAAGTAAGTAATAAAAAATTGATTAATTAATTTTTAATTTATATTTTATATCAATCTAATTGTTAATAACAATGATAATTATTAATTTTAAAATTATTTTTTAACAAAATAGCCATAAATTATTTAAATAAACATAAATTTATCTGTAAAAAATATAATTTTTTTAAGAAGAACCAGAGTTATCTATTTATTAATTAACGAAATTATTTAAATAAATTGAATTATGCATTATTATTTTTGGGTGATCATACTAGACTAATTTAAATTGATTTCGATCATGAGGAATGGAAAAATAAAAAATAAACACGATTTTTTTCAAAATTCTTGTAAATTGTTTACTTTGAGTAACAAAGAAATATATAAACAATTAATAATTGAAACAACAGTTTCGGGGAAACTCTTAGAAAAATTGTCTCCTTTCATTTAAGACCAAGAACATCAAAATCGGATAAAATTTGTAGGTTTTAGACAATTTTGAACAGTAAAGTGTTAGAATTAGGATTCCCTGGCACTCACACATCGCTGACACTGAAACGTGGTTGCGCTTCCACAAAAATTGCAATATCTCGAAAACTATTTGAGTCTCCATCGATTTTCTTTTTTTAAATGAAAGGTGAAATTATAAGGAATATTTTATTAATTGACAAGAAAATCCAAAAATCGGTCCCGCTCGGGCAAAACGGTTTCAAAAAATTTTTTTTGACTTTTTTTGGGCAAAAAAATTTTTTTTTGTTTTTTTTATGTGATAGTCAGAAGAAACATGATGTCAAGTATAAGCCTTCCAAATTTTATTAAATTTCATCAAAAACTTTCGGAAATATTAAAATTTAAAAAAATTATAACAAAAAAATTCAAAATGGCGTAACTTTAACAAATTTCAAAATTTTCAAAAACTTTTTGGCACACTTGTTTCTAGTATCCAATACTACAATTTCACCAAATTGCAGCCTAATCCAAAGACCCCATGCAAATCGCATATTTTCTGACGGAGTCTTACCCATAACTAAGATGTAAAGATAAAAATGTTTTCAACAAATCGAAATTTTAAAAATTTTAGATTTTTTAATGTATTGCTTTTAAACGATCTATAATAATTGAGTATAACATGTCATTTAGTCACATTTTAGCATAATTTAGCAAAAAATTCTATTCCATATTTCAGATGTAAGTATAAAAATGTTTTCGAAAAATTAAAAAAAAAACGAAAAAATTATCTATTTATACAAGAGACAATTTTTGGAAAAATTATGCTAAAATTTGACCAAATAACATGTAATAATGAATTATAGATCATTTAAATGCATTTCATTAAAAATATAAAATTTGAAAAATTCAGATTTTAAAAATTTTTTTAAAACATTTTTATACTTACATCTTGGTTACAGGACATTGTTTTTGGCAAAACAATTTTTACATTTTGATAGATTGCAGTAAATTAATCAGTTGTGATTTTTATGATATATATATACATACATATATATATATATATATATATATATATATATATATATATATATATATATATATATATAAACAATAAATTTACAGTTTTTGAACATTAATTAGAACGGGAGGTATTTAATTTTTTCAAAAAATTTCAAAAATGGAAAATTTCTAATTTTTTTATGTATATCTTTTAAATTTTTGACGTCAAAATAATGGAATTTAGAATAATTTGTTTATCCAATTAATCAAAAAATTTTCAATTGCAAAACTTCGAAAATATTAAAAATGGTAAACAATATTAAACAATATTAATTCATAGCTTTAAAATTATTTTTCAAGTATTGAAAATGAAGATTTTTAATGATAAAATTCATACTACAGAAATTCAAGAATACCTGTGAATCGATACTTGCATTATGCTACTGGAGAAAAACCTAGATAGTAAAAAGTTTTATTATTTTAATTTTAGGTTTAACTATTATATAGGTCTTATTTTAGATTTAAGCAATTATGATACAATTTGTTCGAATTTGACTTTACTATAACTCCAAAAACTGGTGGAAATTTGGGATTAACTTAAATTACTATAATTAAATTTCTTCAAATAATTGACAAACATTGTTTTCTGCATTTTAATTAATAAAAAATAAATTATTTGATGATAAAAAGTCAATCATTGTTTTAAAATAGTAATATTTTTATAATGAAATAGTTAATGGTAGCTAATTATTATTTCTCCAGTCAAATTAAATTCGTCACTATTTCCTATTTTTCGAGACTGGTAGACACATTATTGAATGTATCTATAGAAACTAAAACCCGTCGAAGACGGGTACGATAGCTAGTACATAATAACATGTAAAAATTAATTGAACTGCCGGCAACCAAAAGGACATACGCGTGACTTTCGTTGGCCCTGCATTAAGTGCGAGTCTTCAGATATTCCAGGGTCAACGAAAACCGGGCGTATGCCCTTTTGGTCGCCGGCGGTTCCATTATCTATTAAAACTAATGAGAAAAAATCTTTTTTAAAACTTCACATTTAAGAGCTGAAAAAAATACAATACTCCTAAATAAATAATTTTTTAGGTATGATAATAATTTTAAAACAAGTGTTAAATAATTATCATTCTTACTTGTCGTAAGGTCGTTGTCCCCACAAATGTGCAACGCTATTGACAAAAAAAGCGATATTCAATGTAATGGAAAAGCGGAAGTTGAAGTTTACCCAGAATGAATTCCACAGAGTTTCATTCCAAAAATAATAAGGCACCCATACTGGAAGTACAATAGCCAGTAAAGCGAAGAGAGGAATATACAACCTAGAAGAAAATACAAATAATGATGTAACCACTTCGGCGGCATGGCGTTCCAATTGGCGTTCCATGAGTAAGTGGCAGAAGCGGCAAAAAAATGCGAAAATGGCGTTCCTACTTGAGCTCGATTTCAAAAGTCTGTAGTCAAGTTAAACTTGCCATAATAAAATATTCTTATTATTTGAGATAAATGAAGATGAATAGCACAAAAAAAATTATTTTTTAGAGATGTTTAATAGTTTTTTTAAGGTTTTAATGTAGCCAATTTTTAATACTTTTTACGAATGGCGTTCCAATATTCAGCCAAAATAGTTGATAATTTTGAATCCGCCTATTTGAATTTTTTTAAATCCATTTAAGATTCATAATCTCAAATAATAAATAACTTTTGGTTTGGTTGACTTAATTTGTTTACAGAGTTCAGGAATAAAGTTTAAATAGGAACGCCATTTTCGCATTTTTTTGCCGCTTCTGCCACTTACTCATGTAACGCCAATTGGAACGCCATGCCGCTGAAGTGGTTAATAAAGTCAATGAGGAATAATAGTAAAACTTGCAACTGTATGATTATTAATATTAATATGGTATTGAATAGTATAATGTTTATTAAAATAATATTAATTAAATAATTTGAAACTATGAATTACGTCTTTTGCCACATGACAATTGGATCACTTTCTAAATCCCGCATGTCGACTATTTTACGTTTGGCGACAACACTTGGATGTGGAGTGGTGAAAAGCCAACCCACATGGGCAAAGAAAAATCCTCTCTTAACATTGTGTGGATCTGCATCAGTTTCACTGTATTTATGATGGATTCGGTGGTCTAAAACCCATGTATGTACATCTCTCTGTAAAGAAATAAATTTTTATATTTAGTTGTTAGCAAAATCTATCAATTACCATTATTACAGCCCGAAAATACGTAAATATTTATATTCACTTACAGAGTTCGAAATGTTTATTGGAATAACTTTGGTTTTAAATATTTAAAGCAATGCAAGGAAATATTTAATAAATTTTGTCTGCTATATGAGCGCGTTCTTAGCATTTTTTCGATATAAAATGTAAAAAAGATAAATTTACAACAACACAGTAAAAAGTAAATCTTATTTTAAATACTGTCTGAAATTAAACAAATCCTGAAAGTAATGCCAGTTTTAATTTAAGCTCGGCTTGCGTGGAAATAAAGATAAGAGATCTGAATTTACAGTTCTACTTTTTAAATTAAGTACACAGCTGCTGATTTTCATCATGATTGTCTTAAATTCAGCACATTTTTTGCTGATATTCAGCAAGCTTTTGCTCTTTAAATTCAGCAAAAAAATAAGATTTGAAATTAAACAAAAGCTGCCTTAAAAATGTTGCATCTTAAATTAAGGTACCTTTTATGGCTGAAAATAAGACTTTCTTTTTACTGTGAAGGTAACACTTGACTACTTCACTGATGAAAGCAAGTGATAGAATTCTGCTTGTTGAAGAATAAAAAAATTGATACTTTATAGAATAGCAAGTGATCACTTTATATAAAATCGGTAAAGTGATCACATTGAGTTTTAAAAAGGAAGGAAAGTATTTCATATTCTAGAAGGATATGAAAAGAGATTACTTCTATATTCCAGAAGGGAAAGACAAGTGACCACTTTCGTATTCCAGAACGAAATGACTAATGATCAAATTTCTATTCCAGTAGGGCAGAACAAGTGACCACTTAAATTTTCTAAAAGGAAAAGACAATTCACTACTTTTATATTTAAGTTGGAAAAGACAAGTGATCTTCTTGTTACTTTTGACAAATGACGACTGTAATAGACAAGATAAGTGGACAATTTTACTTTCTAAAAGGAAATAACAAATTATCACTTCTATATTTTAGATGATCAGTAAATAGAGACATGACTGTATGAAAATTACTTTATATTACAAAAACAATTAACCACTCTTTTCTTTTAAATAATTGATGATGAAATGAAACTTCTTTATTATTATGGACAAATTCTAACTTTGAACAAGAAGTCAAGTGATCTCTCTATATTCCTATTATAACAGGCGAAAGGTGATTTAATTTTGTTAAAAAATGGGAATCTTGGAGGGAAATGTGGACACATCTCCCCCTTTTTTATTCGATGAGTACAGAAAAATGAGGACTTGTATCAATATTGACATGTGACAATTTTGTAAGAAAACGACAAGTAACCACTAAGCAGTGATCGTTACTACAAAGAGAAAATAATGTTCACTTTAAGTCTTTAACAAGAGATTTGACGTAAATTATCCGTATTACGCAAGTATAGTAGGCAGCAATAGACAAGAAATATAATATATAAATGTATTATATTGTATTATTTTTTATTACATATAAAAACATGGTATTCAAATTTTAAAAAGTCAAATTAACATACCTGACCTTCTTACTGTGACAACGGCATATTCATAAAGCTCGTAAATGGACCTAATATTTTTAAAAAAATTTGGAAAAATTGGAAGTTCTACCTCTAATCATGTATTAAAAGATCCAAAAAGTTTGAGAATTTAAAAAAAATTTTGTAAGCTAGAAAAAATTTTGCATTTCGCTATAACTTTTTAAAATTGTAAATGTATATGAGCAATTCCATGTGAGATTTTAGTCAACCTCTTAAAATCGGTCAAAAATATTTTTTTTCTATTCTGTATCGAAAAAAATACACGTATTGTTTTATTTTTGTTTAATTTTCAAAATTTTCGAGTTATGAATTTTCGAAATTTTGCACTTTTAATTGTAGACGCACATTAATTTTTTCAACTTTGGGTATGATAAATTTTTAATTTTCTTTTTTCAAAACATACCTAGAAATGATAAGAAGGTTTTGCAAAAAGTTTCAGAGTGGGCTTGACAAGTTTAATGGGTTAAAAAACTAATTAAGCACCCGTGGAGGTCGCACGCACGCGGCACAATGGGATTTCTTTACAATTTACTATTAAAAATTGTCTAGAGCCTATAAATTTGATAATAATCAAAATCCGATAAAATTTGTAGGGTTTAGACTATTTTTAATTTTAAATTGTAAACAAATGCCATTGCGCCGCGGGCGTGCGACCTGCACGGGCCGCTTAATTATTTTTTTAACCCATTTAACTCTGACAAGTTTAATGGGTTTAAATTGTTAATGGCCTGATGCCCACTCTGAAACTTTTTGTAAAACCTTCTTATCATTTCCAGGCATGTTTTGAAAAAAAAATTAAAAATTTATCATACCCGAAGTTAATAAAAATTTATTTTTTTATTTTTTTAATAAATATTAGGATTATGGGTTTAAAAAATAAATTAAGAAACGAAATCATATCTTAATTTCTACTTTTATTGAATTCGCACTTGGAAGATGCATGTATCTTTACTGTATGCTTGATCGATTAAGACTAAAATGGAAATCAAAGGACCAGACAAAGTTGACTCACATAAGCCTAATACTAATAGGCAATAGTCTTTGTTCAAAAAATGGCTTACAAAATTTGATAGCCGTCCGCCGTCCTGTCGCCTTATGATATGAACAGTTTAAAAAGAAATACTCATACGATCTTATATTACATTTCTAAGTAAGATTGATTTTTGATAAATAATTATTTTATAAAAACCAACAATAAAAAATGAAAAAAAAATTGTTGTTTTCATTTTCTAAAAGTCGAAAGAAAACTAAAACTTTCGTTCTTTGACAACTTTTTTCTAAACTCAATATTTTCGGACTCACAAGCTACTGAATATAAGTCTACAATTAAAAGTGCAAAATTTCGAAAATTCATAACTTGAAATTAAGGCTTACAACTTCTAGATTATCAATATGGATATAATAAATTAAAATAAAATTTTAATAAAAAATAATTTTTACACTCCAGCTTTTCTATAGTATTTCATTTAATTTGATAACTGCACGCTATTGTAAACACACACAAACCTTTTGCATGTAAAACGTGATTAATGGGTAGGGAGGACTACATCATTTTTATAAATATAAACATAAATTGTTTATAGATTTTTTTCAAAAACTAATATGTAATACACGAATACATTTCGAACCAAAATGTTCAGAAAAATTAAGTTTACAGTCTCGCTTTTATACAATTATAAACTAAAGCTTCTATTTTGTGACATATTTGTATTTAGGCCAGTAGTTGGGTCGATAAAGTGCACAAAAATGCAACTTGAAAAGTCTCAGTGGTTTATTGTAGTTTTTATGACCGACGCTACTTGTCACATTTTAGAGGAAAAAGTTGTTATTGAAAGTTGTAAAGCTTGGAAATAACTTTCAAATGACTGGTCGTACGTTAGAAAAGGTTCATTAGATTAGTTGCAAATGAATTTAAACAATTAAAAATAGTACTTTTTTAATTATTTAAATACTTTGTTAATAATTATAGAATTTGTTTATAATTCACCAGGAATATTCTCCTTGAGAACCTGAATAAATCCCAAAAAATTCAAATCGATCGGACAAATAGTTTATGCATAATTCCATTTGTTAACTTGTTGTTAACTTGTTTTAAAGTACACTTGAGGATTTAAACTTTCATCCCACTTAAATGGAAATTTAATATTTTTTATTTAAATGCATAATGATGGAGATTAAATTTCATGTGTTTTCACAAATCTTTTTCAAAAAAAAATCCGACCTAGTTTCAAGCGTGAGTGGGTCAGTTTTTTTATTTCAAAAATTTCCTGACTAGTTAATAATTAATATTTTTAAATGAAATTTGCACCACCTACAGTTTAATACATGTATTTTATAAAAAAATTATTTGTTATATTTTATGCTTTTATTTTTCATTTATATCAAGTAAAAATACATATATAGTTTTTTCAACTCTTGGACGGCGGAATGGAGAAACTCAGTGGCGCGTGGTGCTCGACGCTACAACTGAAATCAGCCGTTCAAATTTACAAAAAATAATAATAATAATAATAATAATGTCTCCCAATAGAATCTCTGTTAACAATTGTAATATAATATGAAATTATATAACGTAATGTTTATTCTGTTTTAAGAAAAGTTGAATGTAATTTATTTTTCAATTAAATAAAGCAAATGCATTAAATCACAATGTTTGTTGTTTTTCACATAACATACCTTGTTATTAATAAAATTGAGCTCCCGCTTGCAATAAACACTCGGTCCTCCTATACAAACAAAAATAAATGTGACTGTGACAGAAGCACACTTTGAATTTGAAAATAGTCAGTTTTAGGTTATTCCCGCAAGGAACGCCACCTCTGCCTGTTTGAATTTTCCTGAATGACGTTATAGAAAGTTGTGTCACTTTTTCTATATTCCTCACATAGAGTGAAGTCTCCTTATTCTTACTTCATGTCTTCTGTGTATGTGTAGTTTAATAATTTCTTGCGCCTTTTTATACTTGGCTGCATGAATAACAATTTACTGTTACAACATTTTTTTAAAATTAAATTCAGGGACACTTACCAAACGTTTGTGTTGAGTTTGTGTTGTGTTCTGAACTCAACACATTTTTGTGTTGAGTCCCGAACACAACTTAATGCTACATAAGGAAATGTGTTGAGTTCAGAACACAACACATTTCACCTTTCAATACGTGTTGTGTACACAAAGAACACAATATTAATGTGTTGTGTTTTGGAGATTTTTATGCTTTTTTCAATATAAGATATAAATTATTTCATTATACAGCAAATTATGAGGAATATTTCAACATCAAAATCGATCAATTTCAGGGACTGCCACCGACAAGACACGATACGCAAAATAACATGTCGTGCATGTTAGAATAAAAAAATGTTAATTCAAACTATTAACGCGTAATATGACCATCCCCGTGCAGAAATTTTGACCTGGCCCTGGCCAGGGCCAGACCGGGCATGACCGGGGCCACTTAAGGAAATCTGACCTGCCCCCGGCCTGGATGAAACAATAAAACCGACCGGGGCCATGCCTCGGGCCAGATCTGGTTCCCTGCTGGGGACCCAACCGGGGCCATGGAATTTTTCCCGATTTGACTGCTATTGAAATTTTTGTTGTATAGGGTAAACCATATAGTAGTCGGCCACCTAACAGTAGTCATCCGCCTAATAATTTAGAGTGGATCTTGGTAAAATTTTTGAACAATATATGGGCAATTCCACATGAGATTTAAGTCGACCTCTTAAAATCGTCCAAAAAATTTTTTTTTCTATTCTGTATCGGAAAAAAACAAATACGTATTTTTTATTTTTGTTTAATTGTAAATATTTTCTAGTCATGAATTTTCGAAATTTTTGACTTTTAATTGCAGACCTACATTAAGAAGTAGCTTATAAATACGAAAATATTAAGTTTAGGAAAAAGTTATCAAAGATTGAAAGTTTTAGTTTTCTTTCGACTTTTAAGAAATGTAAACAAAAAAATTTTTTTTAATTTTGAGACGGATTTTTTTTATTGTTTTTAAATTTATTTATACTTTATAATATAGAGAAGATTTTCCAAAAAGTCCCGAAATGGGCCTGATGTGTTAAATAAGTTTTAAAACATTTTCAAAAATCCCTTGCAAGCATCACAGTGGGATTTTTGAAAGTGTTTTAAAAATCATTTAACACGTCAGGCCCATTTCGGGTCTTTTTGAAAACTCTTGTCTATATTATAAGGTATAAATAAATAAAAAAAAATTTTTTAAATCTGGCCCAAAGTTAACAAAAAATAATTTATTCATAGAAATTTTTTTTAATAAAAAATTTTAAAAAAATTTTTTTGTTTATATTTCTTAAAAGTCGAAAGAAAACTAAAACTTTGATAACTTTTTCCTAAACTCAATATTTTCGGACTTATAAGCTACTGAATATAGGTCTACAATTATAAAAGTAAAAAACTTCGAAAATTCATAACTCGAAAATTTGGACAATCAAACAAAAATAAAAAAATACGTATCTGTCTTTTTCAATACAAAATGGAAAAAAAATATTTTTGACCGATTTTAAGAGGTAGACTTAAATCTCACGTGGAATTGCCCATATTTTAAATAAAAATTACTATTTTTCTTCAACAAAAAATTATTTGGATGACATAACCTCCAATCTGACAAACGTTTTTATCAATAGGAGGATTCCATTCTTCTTATTTTAAATATTATTTTAATTGTTTAAAATATATTAAAAATTGGAATGTTTTGAATAATTTATTTAACAATAATATCAATGGATTCAATTTTTTTCAAATAACCTTTTTACAATGTTTAAAATGTTAAAAATTTAAATGCGTTTAGTAATTAATTTAGTAGTATTGATAATAAACGAAGTTTATTTTTACTTCTCTTTTTCTTGGGGCAACCCGACCTGGCCACAACCGGGGCCATTAAAATTTACTGTCCCTGGGCCACACCAGAAAATCCGACCGGGGCCAGGTCGGAAATCGGGAGCAAGGGTGGAAATTTCTGCACGGGATCCTGTATAACTCAAAATATAATTATTTTAAGTTGCTACCATTACACTTGGACATGCGCAGTAGTGCAATTTAGAATTTATTGCTGCGCAGTATTCTACTATTTCACTTGGACATGCACAGTAGTGTAATTTGTTTTTGTTGATGCGCGGCATGCAGTGCCAGATGACTATGCATCAATAAATACTAAATTGCACTTCTGCGCATACTCACGTGTAGTTGTGACTTATTGCGCAGCAATAAATACTAAATTGCACTGTTGTGCATGTCAAAATGTAGTGGTAGCATACTGCGCGGCAATAAATACTAAATTGAACTTCTGCGCATGTCCCCCATATTAAATTTGTTATTAAGTTATTATAATGTATGTAAAATATCTTACAATGGGGGAGGGAGGGGTTAAATTTTCCAAAAAAATATTTTACGAAATTTATGGATGGCCCCTAATGCTATCTTGTAATTTTGTATAATATGATTGTGCATATATCATGTAATTAAATCGGCTATTTTTGAATTGCGACACGACACTTTTCTTTCGAGGCGGTTCATGACAAATTTAATCTTTCTTGTGTTAATTTAAACTGCGGTAATTTTTAATATCTCTTTGTGAAATTTTATAATACATCTTTGTTTGTAGTTATTTTTTAACATCTCAAATAAAAAATTTTTGTATTAGTACTATTGCTGAGAACTGGTGCGGTACCGGCGCCAGCCTTGTTTTCTGATACTAGCGCGGTAATGGCTGCAACAATGCATCAATACAGCGTCAATACCATTGTGCCTGTAAAAAAAGTCCAGTGCTGACCCAATATTGGCACAATACTGACTGGAAAAAATTAAAAATATTTTGTGACAAAATTAATGTTACTGAATTATTATTTTTAATAAATATTATTTAATTATTTATTCCTTTTTCAAGGTAAATATTATTTTTTGAAATTTTAAAAAATTGTATTGAAATACCTATATTTGTTCTTATTAACAAAGAAGTTAACAATTAATAAAAAACCATTTATCGGTAATTGGTATAATTAAAATAAACAATTAGAAAAATGTAATAATAAAATTATTTGATTATAAAACCCGTGTAGAAAAATCTTTTGGCGCTGGCCTGAGTCAGACCACACAGTCTATTTTTCAGTCTAGTGGCTGGCCTGAAAGTCTGGTCTGCGGTTGGCCAAAAGTGTAACGCTGAAAACGGTCAGCCGCTGAATAAACATCCTAGACAGGCAGCCTTCCAACATCGGTTATTTAACAAAATAAATGGTAATTTTTTTTAAATTCAATGTTAATATAATAAAAAAAATTCATTTGTATTTGCAAACATGAAATAATTATTAACTTTTAACTTTCAATCAAATTAATGTTCACGACACAGAATAAACACAAACCTATAACTAAATAAAATTTGATATTGCGGGAAATCGAACCTATGACCTACAAACTTCTAGTCTGACACTCTAACCACTACTCTATCGAAGCTACAAGAAAATAAATTTTAATTTTTGTCACCTTTTATACTTACAATTAATGAAGAGTGTTTAACTGAGTACTCAAGAAACTACGTCAAGTTTCGTGTTATGGTACATAAAGAAAAATAACAAAACTTGTTATGAAATACATCATGGTAAGTTTACCGTAAATCACCAAACAAATTTCCATAAATTACCGCGGAAATTTCCATAAATTATCGACGTTAAATTTTTTAGATCTCCTTTGAGTTTTACATAGTTTTGTAAATTATCGCATTAATTTCCATAAATTATCGCATTAATTTCCATAAATTATAGCGAAAATTTCCATAAATTACTATAAATTACCATAAATTACCGACGTTTAATTTTATAGTTCTCTTTTGAGTTTTACATAATTTTGTAAATTATTGCATAAATTTCCATAAATTACCTCGAAAATTTCCGTAAATGACTGAAATCCAAAATTAATTAATTAAGAATTTAAACGGCATTCTTTTTATAAAGGTTTTTTTTAGACAACAAACCTCAAAAACTATTTTTTGAATCTTTTACAATTTTTTTTACCTACACATTTATCTTAAAAAGTCGAAAAATGATGTATTTTTGGACAATCTTCTGTTTTAGAAAATATTATTTGGAAGAAATGTTAAATTTGAGAGATTTGTTGTCTAATTTTTCAGACAAAGAATTAAATGGTTTTTGATATATTAAAATTTTAGTCATTTAGAAATTCCGATCTTTCAGACTAGCATCGCTCGCCGCAGCCTAGAACTTGCAAAATAAACAATTTTAGTCGTCTAGAAATTTTGATTAGAACCAGAGCTGGGCCTGGACAGACATTCCAGACCAACATCGATCGCCGCAGCCTAGAAGGTGCAATAAATAAAAAATTTTTTATATCTAAAAAGTCTGACTAGAATCAATGCTGGATCTGGCTAGACAATCCAGAACAGACAAAATAGCAACAGTCTGGCATGTAGCTAAGCAGCACCAGAACTGGGTCAAATCAGATCTTCCAGACTTGCGAGGCTAGACGCTTTCTAGTTTGCGCCAGACTTGAGTTTAGACTTTCCAGAAGATTTTTCTACACGAGTAATTTCAAATAGTTACATTACTTTATATTTCATTCAAAAAATATTATCTTAAATTTTGTCTCTTGAGTTCATTCTCAGTTTCCTGGCATCATAAAAAACGTTAAAATTATTAAATGAACATTCCAGTTCAAAATGTCAAAAAAATCGATTTTTTTGTTTTTATTTTCGGATTTTATATATAGTGTCAAGAATACTCTCCTAAAATATTATTGCAAAATTCAAAGTAAAACAAATTGCTGATCACAAATTAGATAACAAATTTAAAAAATTCAAAATGTTGAATCCAATATGGCGGAAAAGAAAATTTTTTTATTTTAATTTTTTTTTCCTCCAGCATATTGCATCCGCCATTTTTAATTTACAAAAAATTATGTCATATTCGTAATCAGCGACCCCAAAACCCCCCGTAACAATTTTTAAGCAAATCCAATGATTTTGAAAAAAATGTCCGCCATATTGGATCCAGCATTTTGAATTTTAAAAATCTGATTCCATATTCCTAATTAGCGACCTCAAAAACCCCCGAGGAACGATTTTCAAGCATATCCGATGATTTTTTTTAAATTTCGAAACTTATTATGAACAAAAACTTTGAATGCGTTTGTCTTAAAATGTCTTTTTTTGATCTGGTAAAAATGCTCTCTAAATCTGAATTAGTATAAAGTTACTAATGAAATAGTGAAAAGTCGTCCACTAAATGATTTATAAATAATTCTACTAACAATTAGTAAAATGTTACTAATTGTTAGTTGAGCGTAATTAGTAAAATTATTGGTCCGGATTTGCAGGTGATTGTCAACAATGCTGATTCTATTTTGAATGAATTGGGGAAAGCTTTAATCTTGAAAGATCTTGCGGATAGAGAAAGAAGTAAAAGTCTTCAAATATGGCCACATTTAATGTTGCATAATGGGCCTCAGCCCTATCTTTACAAAAGGTTACCCCTAAAATTCAAAAGAACAGTCGGCCAAATTAGATTGTTGAATAATCACACTGTATCAGTCTGGATCAATGGGGTCAAATTTAGTCTTCCAAGGGGTGAGCATTGTATGTTTTGTGATGAGGAAGAGGAGAGCTTTCACCATTTTTTGATAGAGTGTCCCTTTTTCACATTTATTAGAATTGATAATTATCCGGGATTAATGGCGTATGAAACTCAGGAGTCACTTTGGAAGGGTATCCTCTGTTCTTGTGAAGTGAGAGAGTTAAAGAGGTTTTGTAATTTTTTGTATGAAATGTTTAAAGTTAGGTCGACGAGAGTAACCTCTTAGATTTGTAAAATGTGAGACGGGAAGTGATTTTTTAATTTTATTACTGGGAATAATGTTTGTGTATAATTTTAGTTAAGATCTTTCTTGTAATTTTTTATGTATTTTATTGATTGGCCCGTTGGCAAATAAACTGATGATTATTACTAATAGTAAAATTGTTTTATTAATAGTCGATAAAACAGTTTCACTAATTAATTTAGTGAAAAAGTGACTTTCAATTAGTAGAATTTTACTAAAAATTAGTAATATTCTGAATAAAAACACCTTTTTTTGCACATTTATAAGAAAAAGTATTTTAAAAAAAGAAGGGAGGAAATGACAAAATTCTCAGTTTCCTGTCATTTTCTGACAGAATATACATATATTTGTTTCTCTGTAAACAGCTAATTATAAAAAGGTATACCCAATTTTGCCTCACTCTCCTCTATGTTTTCCTTTTAAGATGCTCAAATAAGACGCTT
Source organism: Leptopilina drosophilae (assembly GCA_032873175.1). Lineage (NCBI taxonomy): Eukaryota > Metazoa > Arthropoda > Insecta > Hymenoptera > Figitidae > Leptopilina > Leptopilina drosophilae. The sequence goes on from CM065482.1 coordinate 25,721,291, forward strand.
ATTTATATAAACGTCTAAACGTCTTATTTTTAGACGCCGTTTTTTGCAGTATATAAGAATTAGTAGTTCTCTATTAAAATTTTTATTTTTATACTCAAAAAGGAAATAGAAAATTTAGTGGTAAAAGGAAAAAATGCACCAGAAGAAGAGGAATCATCTAAAATTGAAAACATTTTTTCGGTGTACATTATAAAAATTAAAATTTTTTTGAATGACAAAGTTTTGAACAAAAATCTTGCTGAATTAATTTAACCAATATGAAACAAATATTCCCTTAAGAAGATGTTTACCTGACTCCTAGACACCCAGGTGAACTTTAGGGTTGACAATGTTTTTGATTATTGAATAGAAAAAAAATTCCTTGAGGATGATTTTCACCTGACTCCTGGACACCCTGCACAGTGGAGTATTTCGCAAATTTAGTTGGCCAAAAGTCTATTTTGTAAATTTTATTGAATTTTTAAAAAATATGCACAAAAGTATTTCTAGGTATTCTACAAACAATATGCATCCCTCCCTATCCCTCTTAAACATCCACCGATCTAAACATAGAAACAAAAGTTATTAACAAAAAAAGTCTGATTCGCTGTTTTTTATTTATGCTAAGTTGTAGTTGTAAAAAACTAATATATTTCTCTAATTCTTTGAATTACATAAAAACGAATTATGGCTAGTTCGAGTTCAGGTAAATGTACATTTAATTTATATTTTAATTTTTTGATGTGACAATTTTTAAGAGAATTAAAATACATTTAAAACTGTCAGGTTATATGATATCATTTTTAACAAATTTTGACAATTGGAAAATTTTTGCTCTACTTCAGGGTGATTCCATGTAATTATTTTTGATTCACTATATAGATTTTTATTTACCTTTGCCAACTGAATAAAAAACAGCCGCGCATACCCGCGAATTTAGAAGTTTTTATATGACTTTTGTGTCACTGTAAAAATTTGAAAATATTGAAACTTTTTATTTTAGGTCCTACCTTTTTCTACTTTTTTTAGGTGTCAAGATATTTACTCGCATCGAATTATTTTCTCTAATGCAGCGACAAGATTTACCTAGTTTTTCCGAGAAGTTAGAGTTTACGGAAATTTATTTATTAAATTATGATAATTATGAAGAACAGGAAATTAAAAAAATAAAACACCAGTTTTCATATGAGAAATCAGAATTTAAACGGAGATGGCAGATGGCACAAAAGAAAAGTGATTTATTTGTTAAGAAAAATGAAGGTTGGCTTCTAGGATCATTCACATTACCAATTGTTCACTATAAAAAGCGTTCAGATCGACCTACTATAAGTTTTAGTGAATCCAGTGACAGAAGTAAACGGAGAAAAACAGAAGATTTGAGGAAGAATACTGCTCTTGACGTTTTAACTTATGCTACGAAAATGAAATTATACGAAGAAGGTAACAGGAATGCGTCGAAAGTAGTTAAGGATTTAACCAGTTTTCCTAGTAAAGCAAACAAATACAGGACTTCTTACTCAAAAATGATGGAAACGAATGTAAAACAGTTGTCAGCTTTGCAAAGTCTATCTATGATAGTTGAAGGCAATTTTACTAGAAATCAATATGAAGTCGTCAGAAGTACTAATAAATCTTACTACCCATGTTACACTATAATAAAAAGAGAAAAAAAGAAGCATATCCTGATGAATCATCTTATCTGGTGACTGAAACGTATGCAGAAATTAAATTACAATATTTAATGAACCTCACGGTAAAGCGCTTCCTAATTTATTTAAAAGACGTTTTGCAAGGTTTGGAACAAGAGGAGTGTAACACGTTGAGATTGATTTGTAAGTGGGGGTGCGATGGCTCACATCAAAATAAATATAAACAAAACTTTGTTAACAATGAAGATTCCGATGCAAATATATTTCAAAGTTCCTTTGTTCCACTTCAATTAATTTGTGATCATAATAATAAAGCAATATGGCAAAATCCAACTCCCTCCTCACCTCGTTACTGCCGTCCTATAAGAATTAGATTCGTGAAAGAAAGTGTTGATATTATAAAAGAGGAAATATCTCATGTTCAGAATTCTGCAGCGTTATTAGAAGAAACAAAAATTAGATTAATTAATCAAGATTTTTCTGTGAAACACACATTAATGCTAACTATGGTTGATGGAAAGGTCTGTAATGCTGCTACAGAAACAGCTTCTACTGCGCGTTGCTATATTTGTGGTGCCACTTCGAAAGATTTTAATAACTTAAATGTTAAAAAACAGCCTAAATCAGATTCGTTGTCATTTGGCCTATCAACCTTACATGCGAGGATTCGTTTGTTTGAGCACTTATTACATGTGGCATATAAACTGCCTGTTAAAAAGTGGTGCGCAGTACTTTCTCTAGAGGAAAAAGAACTTATAAACCAAAGGAAACAACAGATTCAAGATGACTTTAAAAATAAGCTGGTTCTACTAGTTGATGTACCTAAGCACGGATTTGGTAATACCAATGATGGAAACACTAGTCGAAGGTTTTTTAGTGAACCAGTCATTGCGTCCGAGATACTAGGTATTGATCAAAACCTCATCTATCGTTTTAAAATTATATTAGAAACTATATGTTCTGGACACAAAATTGACTGTACAAAATTTTCTGATTACACTATGGAAACTGCTAAACTGTAAATAAAGTTGTATAACTGGTATCCGATGTCTCCAACAGTACACAAGATTCTTATGCATGGTGCACTGGTAATTAAAAAGGCTTTATTACCAATTGGACAATTATCCGAAGAAGCAGGCGAAGCATGAAATAAACATTTCCGCATGTACCGTGATAATTTTTCAAGAAAATTCTCTAGAACTGCCTGCAACTTAGACGTGATAAATAGATTACTTCTTAATTCAGATCCTCTTCTGACGGGAATGAGACCATGTCCAAGGAAGAGATCATTACCATTTTCGAAGGAGACTCAAGATATGCTGCTTTCTGCTGAACCGTTTTCTATCAATTCAGCAAATAATAATATTGAATCTGATGACGATCATGAGTTAGTAGACTTAGACGAGAAAGAAATATAAAATGAAGATTTGTAATAACCTTGACTGATTAAAAAAAGTGTTGCATTAGGTATGAAAACTTGCATTAATTTCTCAATAAATATAAAATGTTTTATGAATATTAACATATTCCTAAAATACCTTTATTTAGTATTGCCGCATAGTAATTTTTTAATAAGAAAAACATTTTGGCCAGCTAAATTAACGAAATACCCCACTGTGCCCTGGTGCACTTTACGGTTAGTCTATAGCTATGATTATTCAATAGAAACAAATTTCCCTGAAGAAGATGTTCACCTGACTCCTGTACACCCGGAAACACTTTAGGGTAAGCGTAAAACTATGATTATTCGATGGAAACAAAAATTCCTTGAAGAAGATGTTCACCTGACTCCTGGACACCTGCGTGAACTTAAGGGTTGACTATGTTTTTGATTATTGAATAGAAAAAAAATTCCTTGAGGATGATTTTCACCTGACTCCTGGACACCCTGGTGCACTTTAGGGGTGACTATGTTTATGATTATTGAATTTAAACAAAAATTCCCAGAGGATGATTTTCACATGACTCCTGGACACCCTGGAGCACTTTAGGGTTTGACTATGTTTATGATTATACAATAGAAACCAAAATTCCCTGAGGATGATTTTCTCTTGACTCCTGGACATCCGGGTGTCAACGAAAAGAGTATGTAAATAATTAAATATGCAAGTTTCATTGTCACGAGTACTCGAAAAAAATTGAGTATTTTGTTATTATTATATAAAAAGTTGACTTCAAAAGTTCTATTTATTGTTAAATATATTTTCTTCTCCTTTTAGTACATATTTTATGACATATATATTAAATAATTTTGCTGGGAACATTTAATTAACCAACATGCCCTCCCAAGTAGCACGCTGTATCACCTGAATGTCATGGCGATATCTATTGGGAATATTCCTGTGATATTGAGGAATTATCATAATGTCCGCTTTTTTAATATCCCTGTGACATTCCTGCGATATTAAGGGGATATTGCTGTGACATCGAGAAGATACTGCGGCGATATTGAGGCGGAATATTGCTGTGATATTGAGGGAATATTGCTGCGATATTGAGGGGATATTCCACAGAATTTTCGCTATAATATCAAATTTGAACTTATAGAAAAAATTCTGTGGAATATCCCCTCAATATCGCAGCAATATTCCCTCAATATCACAGCAATATTCCGCCTCAATATCGCCGCAGTATCTTCTCGATGTCACAGCAATATCCCCTCAATATCGCAGGAATGTCACAGGGATATTAAAAAAAGCGGACATTATGATACTTCCTCAATATCACAGGAATATTCCCAATAGATATCGCCATGACATTCAGGTGATACAGCGTGCTACTTGGGCTTGTATATCATATAACACAAGCAGAACACGTGTTCAAACTCAAACACATATCAAAATATTATTGTGTTTTAGTTTGAATACAAATACATTTCTTTATTGTAAGTGTGTTTGTGTTCTAAACACAATACATTTCCAATATTAGAATGTATTGTGTTCTGAACACAAACACAATTACAATGAAGGAATGTGTTCATGTTCGAACACAAACACGAAAACACTCTTAATATTTGTATTCATTTGTGTTGGAAAGAGTCCCTGAAATTAACAGATTTTCATTTAACTTGGTATCATATTAAAATCTATGTTTGTAAGAAGTAGTTTTATGTATGAACTGATAATAATATGTATTATTTCTATTATATTGGTATTAATGTATCACACCGTCTTGACTGGCATTTGTTTCATCAGCATTCAGCATTTTTTTCCTGAACTGTCATAATATATCTTAACATATGAATTTTGAGTTATTATGAAAACACATCTTGAGAACATATTTATTAATATGGTCAAATTCACAAAACGAGAGTTAGGGGAGACCCGAGGTTTAATAGCTCAGGGGCGTAAGGGGCCGTTCAAAAAATACGTAACGCGTTTTGGGGGGACGGGGGGTTCAAGCAATTTGTTACGGTAAACAAAAAAAATGGCGCTAATGTATATAACATTGTGTTACGTGGGGGAGGGGGGGGTCCAAATTTCCAAAAAATAGCGTTACGTATTTTTTGAACGGCCCCTAATGAATCACTTCAATTTATTCAAAAGTAATAAATCAGACTAATTTCGGTTTTCGATCAAAACAATGTACTTGGTATACTGAAAGCTTATACCAAGTTTTATTGTGATCCATTCATTATTGTATTGTAGAAAATATTGTAAAATTAGTCATTTTGAGACTTGAAAGTAAATTTTTAAAGTCTTTATTTTTTGTTATATCTTTTTCAAAAATAATCTTAAAAAAATTAAAATCTCGTTTTGAGCTTAAAACATTTGGTTTTAAAGAATACTTGGCAATTTTTGACTAATACTGACGGTATTGATAAAAAAAAATAATAAAATATACGACAAACACCTCCTAAGCATAATGTCTTTCTTTGACCGGGGCGTATTGGCTTAGCTACAGCGCTGTGGTGCACTTAACTAACAGAAATCTACTATATCGGCAGAGTGTCAGTACTACCTAAGTGTTGCCAGATCGAAAAACTTTTCTTCAAATCTGAAGAAAATTAAAGCAATCTACGATATTTAAATAATTTGAAGGAATATTGTAAAAACTTGAAGATTTTTTGAAAATTTTCCAAAGGCTGAGTATTTATCAAGTAATAGTGAAAATATTTATAAGCATTTAAATAATGTAAATAAACTATTTCTTAAAAAAATGATTACCCTGGCAAAAGTGATTTGCCAAATGCGTCTCTCCAAGTGGGTATACATTTGGGAAACATTTTGTAAACGGCTTTATAAGTCTGTTAATAGACAGAATATGATGAAAAAAATTATTGGAAATTGAAAAGGAACAATCAGGATGAAATTAATATATTTTTAGGATAAATTAAAGTTAAATTAATGCGAAATTAATGATTAACGTAGGAAATGTCAGTTTAGTGTAGGGTGTATGTGTGTGTGTGTTATTAGACAATGTACAAAAACATCTTAGAGCTCTTCGCGCTTTAGAGCAACCTGTCGATACCTGGGAACTAATGTTGATTTATTTAATTAAAGGTAAATTAAACAACTACACTCGCGAGCCGTAGGAGGAATCTATGGGAACGTCAAAGGTTCCAAAACTAGAAAATATGATTTTATTTTTAGAACGTCGTGCTCAAATTGAAGTTTCAAGACCCATGCATAACTCACCTCAAGCAACTCGGCAAACCAAGCACCCATCCGCGACAGGTCATAATTCAAATCAATCTCGTACATTTGTCGCGTCTCTATCGCATTCCCAAACCAAACATAATAATTCAGCAAAAACAGCGCAACCTCAGCGCAATTGTCCCATATGCAAGGGAGAACATGCTGTGTTTAAATGCTCACAATTTCTCCAGCTGTCCCCAAAGGAGCGCATGAATGAAGCCTCAAAGGCATCTTTATGTTTAAATTGTCTTCGTCCCGGTCATGCAAGGGCGGATTGTCGTTTAGGAACATGTCGAAAGTGTCAAAAGCAACACAACACTTTATTGCACTTCGAAAAACAGAAAGAAGTCAAACAAATCTCTCCCACTGAATCGACAGGTGACAGTCAATTTAGTAGCTTATATCATATCCGCGTTCCCTCCCAAATTTATTTAGCAACTGTCGTGGTTGACATTCTTGACAACAAAGGTCAACTTCAACCCTGCCGTGTCAGACATGATAGACGGAGGCGCTCAATCATGTACTATTACCGACAGCTGTGTGTCAGCTGTGTGTCACGATTAGGTTTACAAAGAAAATCATTTGAAATTCCGATCGTCTCTATTGATGACATGAATACAAAAATTAAGTATCGAACCTTTGCAACGATACACTCACGATTTGTCAAACAGAGCTTCGAGGTGGAATTATTAATAATTAAGAAAATTTCAGACGCACTGCCATCTTTCCCCTTAGACAGGGAAGAATTTAATCTGCCCGATAATATTCATTTAGCAGATCCACGTTTCCACGAGCCCGCCCCAGTTGACATAATTATTGGTGCGGAATTCGCGTTTGATTTCTTACTCACAGGCAGACACAACATTCCTGGGCACACAGCAATTTTACAAGAAACAAAATTAGGGTGGATTATAGCTGGTAGAGTCTATAGTCACCACAAATGTTCGACCAATCTACGATGCGTCAATGTCATTTTCAACAGGGGTGTCACTCAACGACTGTCTTCGATTCGGTCCCACAATACAAGACGATTTATTTTCTATTTTCACTCGATTCAGATCATTTCCATTTGCACTCACTGCCGACATCGAACAAATGTATCGGCAAATAAAGGTGTACCCAGAACACTGTAAATTTCAAAAAATTCTTTGGCGAAATAATCCAACAGAACCTATTAAAATTTACTCTTTAAACAGAGTCACATTCGGCACAGCTTGCGCGACATTCTTAGCCGTCCGCACTTTCCACAAGCTCGCCGAAGATGAAAAGGCATCTCACCCACGGGCAGCACTTGTTGTCACTAATGATTTTTATGTCGATGACATGTTATCAGGTGCTAATTCCTATGAAGAAGCGAAATCTCTTCGCGATGAATTAATATCTCTTTTAAAAAAAGGGGGATTCAATCTTCGAAAATGGGGATCAAATGACCCTAGATTGACCTCTGACTTTTCTGCAAATTCAACTCACACTCACATGTCTCTCGACCCAAGTGAAACAATAAAAATTTTGGGTCTTTATTGGGATTCTCAATCTGATTCAATAACATACACAGTGAAACCCCCAATTGAGAATGAAAAATTAACAAAAAGATCCATCTTGTCGCAAACAGCAAAATTATTTGATTCAATAGGTTTATTAGGGCCAATAACAGTCACAGCTAAAATTATGATTTAAACCCTTTGGAAAGAAAAATTAGATTGGGACGATCCAGTCCCACCCAAAATAGGAAAATCGTGGTTAGAATTTCAAGGTCAGTTACCATTAATAAACGATATCCGCTACAAGCGATGTATAACGGTTCCAAATACAATCGAAACGCAATTACACGCTTTCTGTGATGCCAGTACAAAGGCCTATGGGGCTTGCATCTACCTTCGGTCGACAAACGAAGAAGGGGAACATTATTGCGCACTTATTTGTGCAAGATCGCGTAGCTCCTTTAAAACACATCACAATGCCAAAATTGGAATTGTGCTCGGCTCTACTAGGAACAAGATTATACAAATCTATTATAGAATCTCTAAAAATGACTGTAAACGAAACGTTTTTTTGGTCAGATTCAACAATAGCACTAAGTTGGATAAATTCATAACCCTACACTTTGCCAACGTTTGAGGCAAATAGAGTTGCTGAAATTCAAGAAATTAAATCCGCACGATGGTCCCATGTCCCTACAGAACACAATCCTGCGGATCTTATTTCTCGGGGTCAAAATCCAAAGGAATTTTTGCAAAGCAGTATCTGGAAAAATGGTCCAGCATGGTTAAGTCAGGATGCAACATACTGGCCAAAATCACAAACAATCCGATCACCTTTATCAAAAAACCCAAAAATTAATTCAGTAAATTTATTCGCATTAATTGAATTTCAGCAAGCACAAATTCCTCCGCATGCCTTTAAGGATTTGTTGGAAAAATTTGACTCCATTAAAAAACTAAAAACCGTGGTAGCTTATTATTTACGCTTTATTTACAATTCAAAACAAAAAAAACAATCAGAAAGAACACAGGGTTCTTTGTCCATTGAAGAACTCGACACCTCAATGTTGCTCGTTATTATATTAGTTCAAAGGGATTCATTTTGCAAAGAGATAAAGTCATTATCCCGCGGTGAACCCCTCGATAAAAAAAGTTCACTTTTAAGCTTAAATCCTTTTCTGGGTGAAGGAATCATAAGAGTCGGCGGAAGACTCGAGCGGGCAAACATTCCGTACGCAAAAAAACATCCCATTGTTTTGCCACGTAACCACTACATTACGAAGCTTATTATTCGTGAAGAACATATCCGTCAAAAACACGCGGGAGCCCAAGCCACACTTTATGGCGTTCGAGAATCCTACTGGCCTATCGATGGTCGTACCGTCACGCGTCACGAAATTCACAAATGCATTAAATGTTTTCGAGCGAAGCCCCGTGAAGTCAGTCACATTATGGGTAATTTACCTGAAAAAAGATTGTCATATGCGAGACCGTTTCTCAATGTTGGTGTCGATTATTGCGGACCATTTTTTGTTAAACAAAAACGACATAAAAATCGCGGTAAAGACAAGGTTCATGTGGCAACTTTCATCTGTTTTGCTTCCAAGGCAGTACACCTTGAGGTTGTCAGTGACGAAACAACAGAAGCCTTTCTCGGATGTTTAAAAAGATTCTTTTCTCGACGAGGAAGAGCTTCAACGATTCACTCAGATAATGGTAGAAACTTTGTTGGTGCCAATAACGAATTGAAAAAACTATATGAATTTGTAAACACCCAATTAGAAAACGAAACCGATAAACAATTTTTTGTTGACAATAAAACAAAGTGGGTTTTTAACCCTCCCAGCGCTCCTCATTTTGGAGGACTCTGGGAAGCATCCGTCAAATCTTTCAAACATCACTTACTCAGAACTGTAGGTCAAAGACTATTAACATATGAAAAATTGGAAACCTCCGTTGTAGAAATAGAAGCAATTCTTAATTCACGACCTCTTACTCCTATGTCCTCAGATCCAAATGACCTTCTCCCTTGACTCCAGGCCATTTTCTCATAGGTGATTCATTGACAAGCTTCCCTCAAGTTGATTATCGAGATATCATCGTCAATCGCTTGTCATCGTGGCAAGAAATTGAACAAGTGCGACAACATTTCTGGTCCCGTTGGTACAAGGAGTACCTCAACGAAATGTTATCACGGAGCAAATGGAAAAGCAAAACAGACTCTAATTGTATCAAAATAGGAACAATTAGTAGTACTAGGAGAAGACAATGTTCAACCCATGTGCTGGAAAATGGGACGCATTACGGAAGTTTTCCCAGGAAAAGACGGCATCGTACGAGTTGTGTCCGTGCGAACCCGAAGTGGAGAATACAAGCGTCCAGTTATGAAATTGTATCCCCTTCCAATTCAACACTGATTTTACTGAATGCTTTGTACCCATCTTTAGGAAAAGGACATTCCTTTTACATCTCTTCTCAATTTATGTACCGTAAAAATTATTTAATTCATGTCAACCTTACACCACAATGTAAATCAACAGTAGTATTCATATCTTTACTGCAACATCATGTTACGAACAATTGCGACTATCAATAACGCTAAATTTTAACATCTAAAAATTAAAGCTGTGAACAAACCTTTCAATTTAATGATAGCTTGATTTTAAACGCCCCAACCCGGGTAGATGTTACGTCGTAACAATTTTATTATAATTTAATATTTCGTGTAAAAAATATACTTAAAGAAAACAGACAACAAAAACCTTAGAGTTTTGAACAACCACGTGTTTATTTACGAAGATTTTATCTTTAGAAGCAAATTTGTAAATACTCCGCTCTAAGTTTACAACATAATCTTAAAATAAACACTCAACGCTAGCACAGACGATAATAGCAAAAAGAAATAACAGCCATTAAACCCTCTAAATGATTTTATTACTGGTCGCCCAAACTATGGTCCTGCCTATTTCATTTACCTGGGACAATCTCAAGGTAAAAAGGGCATAATTTGGTTTTTCCAGAAATCTGTGACGTCAAGAGAGGGTGTGTCTATGAACCTCTCCCTTTCTTAATTTCAACCAATAATGACAGTTTTAACCCCCACTAATTAAACAGAGCCTCCTAAATTTGTATCACGAAAGAAACAGAAAAAAGATGATTTGACAGAATAAAATCAAACGGTCGCGTGTAGAAATCATTACACGCAAAAACTTAGTCAATACATGTCAAAATTACATTATCATTCAAGTAGAACCTTAAATTTGCTGTTTCTTTAGTAGTACAATTATGTTGATGTATACGGTGTTAAACTTACTTTAAAATATATGTATTAAATGTATTTTAGTGCATTTATATTTATTTTCAAACCTGCATGAACCATCCAACAAACATCCTTCATTAGGAAAGCTATTTTTTATTCGTTGGTCAAGTTACACGAAATGGAAAAAAATTTAAATTTAAAAAAAACATATATAGTTCCAACCCCCGAAAAGAAATAATTGATATTTTAGACCAATGAAAAAATAAAAAAACTCCTCCTACTTTTAAAATCAATTTTTCTATTAGTTGGCAGATTTAAACAAAATGGAGAAAAAAATTTATATTTAAAAAATAAGACATATAATTTCAACCCTTAAAAGAAATAAAAGCTATTTTAGACCAATAAAAATAAAGTTTAAACTCCTCCTTGATTAAGATAGCTATTTTTTATTCGTTGGTCAAGTTACACAAAATGGAAAAAAATTTAAATTTAAAAAAAACATATATAGTTACAACCCCCGAAAAGAAATAATGGATATTTTAGACCAATAAAAATAAAGTTGAACCTCCTCCTTCATTAAGAATACTATTTTTTTGTTGGTTAAAATAAACAAAATGGAGAAAAATATTTATATTTAAAAAATAAAACATATAATTTCAACCTTCAAAAGAAATAAAGGATATTTTAGACTAATAAAAAAACATACTCCTCCTACTTTTAAAATCATTTTTTTTATTTGTTGGTAGATTTAAACAAAATGATGAAAAAAGTTAAATTTGTAAAATAAAACATATAATTCCAACCCCCAAAAGGAATAATGGATATTTAAGACCAATGAAAATAAAGTTGAAACTCCTCTTTCATTAAAAAAACTATTTTTATTGTTGGTTAAAATACACAAAATGAAGAAAAAAATTTATATTTAAAAAATAAAACATCTAATTTCAACCCTCGAAAAAAATAAAGAATATTTTAGACTAATAAAAAAACATACTCCTACTTTTAAAATCAATTTTTTTTATTTGTTAGTGGATTTAAACAAAATGATGAAAAAAGTTATATTTGAAAAATGAAACATATATGTAATTCCAACACCAAAAGACAAAATAAATGACTTTGACCAATATTAAAATAATGTTGAAACTCCTCCTTTATAAAGAAAGCTATTTTTTTATTTGTTGGTCAAGATACACAAAATGGAAAAAAATTTATATTAAAAAAAACATATACATAGTTCCAACCCCCGAAAAGAAATAATGGATATTTTAGACCAATAAAAATAAAGTTGAACCTCCTCCTTCATTAAGAATACTATTTTTTTGTTGGTTAAAATAAACAAAATGGAGAAAAATATTTATATTTAAAAAATAAAACATATAATTTCAACCTTCAAAAGAAATAAAGGATATTTTAGACTAATAAAAAAACATACTCCTCCTACTTTTAAAATCATTTTTTTTATTTGTTGGTAGATTTAAACAAAATGATGAAAAAAGTTAAATTTGTAAAATAAAACATATAATTCCAACCCCCAAAAGGAATAATGGATATTTAAGACCAATGAAAATAAAGTTGAAACTCCTCTTTCATTAAAAAAACTATTTTTATTGTTGGTTAAAATACACAAAATGAAGAAAAAAATTTATATTTAAAAAATAAAACATCTAATTTCAACCCTCGAAAAAAATAAAGAATATTTTAGACTAATAAAAAAACATACTCCTACTTTTAAAATCAATTTTTTTTATTTGTTAGTGGATTTAAACAAAATGATGAAAAAAGTTATATTTGAAAAATGAAACATATATGTAATTCCAACACCAAAAGACAAAATAAATGACTTTGACCAATATTAAAATAATGTTGAAACTCCTCCTTTATAAAGAAAGCTATTTTTTTATTTGTTGGTCAAGATACACAAAATGGAAAAAAATTTATATTAAAAAAAACATATACATAGTTCCAACCCCCCAAAAGAAAAAATGGATATTTTAGACCAATAAAAAAATATACAAACTCCTCCTAAATTTAAAATCAATTTTTCTGTTTGTTAGTAGATTTAAACAAAATTGAGAAAAAAAGTTAAATTTGAAAAATAAAACATATAATTCCAACCCCCAAAAGAAATAATGTATGTTTTAGACCAACAGAGATAAAGTTGAAACTCCTCCTTCAATAAGAAAGCTATTTTTTTATTTGTTGGTAGATTAACTCTAAAAATTTTTATTTAAAAAAACACATAATTCCAACCTCGTTAAAGTTGAAATTGGAAAAAGGAAAGGGGAGCGAGCTGGCAAGAAGGTGTTTAGAATTGGTGAAAAGGGAGGAAGAAAGGGGAGCGAGTAAACTGACGGTAAGGGAGAGAGAGAGGAAGAGAGCGTTGATCGAAAGAAGAAGTATAGAGTGGGATAAGAATAAATGGGAAAAGGAATGGAGTGAAAGGGACAAAGAACAAAGGTGGCTGCGAATAGGGGAATCGAGGTACAATAGGTGGTACAAGTTCATAAAAGGAGAAAAACTGCCAAAATACATGGTCAAAATAAGAAAAGAAGAAAAAAGAAATAGAGTGCTTAGGTTTAGAATCGGGGAGGGAATGAGAGAGTGTAAATATTGGAGGAATGAAGTAGACAGGGTATGTAGGGTGTGTGGGTATGAATTTCAAGATTGGGAGCATGTGCTGGAGCGATGTATGAAAGGAGTATGAGTGAAAAAGTAGGATTGTTGTTGCATGAAAATGGGCAGGGTGAAAGTTGGATGAAAGGATTGGAAAAGAGAAGAAAGGAGGCCAATTTTTGAGTTTTTGTTAAATATGATAAATAGTAGTGATAGAATATTTTTGCTTGTTTGACGAAGCCATGCTTGGGCAAAAAGTGCATGAAACGTAAGCCCGGGCACTTGGCGAATATTTATTAGCTTAAGGTAGAATAAGATTGCGTTAGTTGTAAGTTAATTGTAAATGAGTAGGTATAGGTATAAGCTAGTTTTAAGATGTTTTTTATAAAAAGGAACCTTTTCTCCATTTTGTTTATTTTAACCAACAAAAAAATAGTATTCTTAATGAAGGAGGAGGTTCAACTTTATTTTTATTGGTCTAAAATATCCATTATTTCTTTTCGGTGGTTGAAACTATATATGTTTTTTTTAAATATAATTTTTTTTACACTTTGTGTAACTTGACCAACAAATAAAAAAATAGCTTTCTTAATGAAGGAGGAGTTTAAACTTTATTTTTATTGGTCTAAAACATCCATTATTTCTTTTGAGGTTTGAAATTATATGTTTTATTTTTCAAACTTAACTTTTTTTCTCAATTTTGTTTAAATCTACCAACAAATAAAAAAATAGCTTTCATTATGAAGGAGCATGTAATATAAAGCCATGGACAAATGTCACTATCGCCATCTGTCGCGCAAAATGCGCGGCGACATATCAACAGTTTATTCCAATATTGATCTTACACATACATACATCCTACACTAAAACTGACATTTCCTACGTTAAACATTAATTTCTCATTAATTTAACGTTAATTTATCCTAAAAAAATATATCAATTTTATCCTGATTGTTCCTTTTCAATTTCCAATAATTTTTTTTATTAAATTCTGTCTATTAACAGACTTTTTTTTGCTTAGGGACTTTTGGGAAATCTGCCTACAGATACCTTGGATTCCACACTCCAAGGTTATGTGGGGTTGATATGATAATAAAAGAAATTATAAAAATATATATATATATAAATAACTGGCGACCTACTGCCAGCTCGACCCACTAAAACCCGTAACCCTTCTTTTGGAGAATTCACATTTTTTTAAAATTAAAATAAAATAATTTAATTGTAAAATTTTTTTTATTATGAATTTTAATTCAAAAATTGTGTTTAAAATGTTAAAACTTACAATTAGATGAAAATGGTAGTTCACAACAAATCAAAAAAACACTTTTAACCGTTTTTAGGTTACCTGCGTGTGTCACAGTTTGTCCAGAAGTTGGGTAAAATGAAAGCCCCTCCACGCAACTATACTATCAGGACTGTATGTGAAATTCTAGGAGCCCTTAGGAAATTTGTCCTTTTAACAATATTTATAAATGTATTTTAAAGTCTATCAAAACTTAATTATTAACATTTACTTTTAACAAAATAGTTAAGGAAAATCAAAGATAATACTTATCAATAATTTATTATTTTAATTATTTAAAAGTTATAATTTACATGAAATGAAGATATTATAGATTATGATGTTAAATTAAAATATTTTCTTTATTTCTTATTTGCTTTTGTATCTGTATAAATTTATAAAAGAAAAATATGTATAAATATAGAAATATATATATACGTGAAAAAATCTGTTAATATATAAATTTAAAATTATTTTATCTTTTAATTAGTTATTTATTTTAAAATAACATAAGATTTATTCGAATAAATATTTATTTTAATTTATTTTTATTTTAACTTTTTAAATAGATTAATGTTTTATTTATATTTGTAAAGATAAGTTGAAAAATTTAAAGAAATTTTTAATTTATAAATAATAACACTTTATTAATTGATCACGAATTGTTTTATATAATTTAAAACAAATAATAAAATAATAAATCGTTTTCTTGAATCAATACTACAATAGTCTTGGCAGTATTCAATCTCACGATTTGCTTTAACCCAGAAAAATTTTCTTTGTTCAATACTTTTTTTCAGTGTATACAGTTAAGAAAGAGAACAATTTTTTATAAATTGTACACAATTATAATCAAAAAATTGGAATAAAAAATTATCGCTTTGTTAATATTTTCAAATATTTCCGCCTTTAATAAACCGAAGATTGCCGAAGTAGTCCGACTGGTCCGATTATAAGAGGCACACGAAAAGCAGACGAAAAGCACATGATCTACACTAACGCCACCCTGGATTCATGTGCCAAAAATAACGCCTCGCCGCATCTAGTATATTTATCTAAGATCAAACTTTTAGAACGTAATTGTATTCCTTTGTGAAGTTTTATTAAAATTTTGCTTAAAAATATTTAAATTTTTGCAATAATTTTACTATTTATAAAAACAATTGAATTCTTCCAAAGACTGTTATTATTTACTCGATTATTTATGAAAATAATTGAATTTTTGTGAAGAATTTCATTTAAATTTTTCAATTTTTTTAATTTGTATAATAATTTTTAGTAAAATTCTTGATAAGAATTAAGTTATTTTTAAAAATTGTATTAAAACATTCTTTTCAAAAATTCAGTTATTTTTCTGAACAGTAAAATTCATCGCAGGAATTATTTTTAAAAAATTTCAAATATCTAATTCTTGTTAAAATTTAAATTATTTTTCATAATGTTAAAAACATTTTTAAGAAAAGTGTGATTCTTTTTACAAATAATAATATTTTTTGTAAAAATTCAATCATTTGCAATACAATTTTAACTAAATTTTCTGGAAAGGATTTAATTATTTAAAATATTTTTTGGTAAATTTCTTTAAATGATTTTAATTATTTTCAAAGGCCGTAGCCGGATGAGCATTGTTTTGCGGCCCCTCTCAAGTATCAACTCGAAAAAATTATTTTTGAAAAAGTTGTGGCACTTTTTTGAAAAAATTAAATTAAATTGCTCTTGGGATGTAAGAGAATGTAAAAAAATGGTGATTGTGCCAAATAAATTAATAAAAAAAATTAAAATAAAAAAAAAATTTTTAACTCCTTCCGTTGCAAAAAATTTACCACAAAATTTTTTTTAGATGCACTTTTGCTTCCTTTTTAACATATTTCTTGGAGGGCTTTAGTCAATTCAGAGAAAATTTAATTTTTAATTTTTTCAAAAAAGTGCCACAACTTTTTCAAAAATAATTTTTTCGAGTTGATACTTGGGGAAAAAAGTTTCATATAGAGACTAATTAATCCTGAAAATATCGTGGAAATTTTAGCGGGGTCGCAAAACAATGCTTATCCGGCTACGGCCTTTTTTGGATGAAATTATTCACATCATTTTAATTATATTCTAATTTTTTTATCAAAATTTTGTACAAATAGAAAATTTTGAAAAAATTATAACCGATATCTAAAGAAATTTTTTTGGCTAGTTCAAAGACTTTTGAAAATAAGTATAAGAAAAGTTTGAAGATTTGTGTTTTTAATCATCTGGCAGCACTGAACCTACTTTGTGTCATCTATAGGCCCATGAATCATGTGCAGACGCTGATACTTTCCTTATTTACGATTATTGGAATAACAAATAACTTTATGGAAGAACTGTTCGTTCCACAGAAAAAGGTTATAAGAAATTTTTATTAAATTTTAACATGATATTAATTAAAATATAATATAAGGATATTATTAGGGGAAGAGGTTCGGTTGTGGTCACCCACGCAGAACTTTTGACAGAAATGAGATTTGTCTAATCTGGCAAATATCACGAATATATGTTATGACCTGACGTAGTTTTCTATGCGAATACAAAAGTGATTAGACAACTGAGCTTTTTACTATATATAAATTAATTTTTCGACAAGTTGAATATAACAAAAATGTATTTTTAAACATTGTTAAATGTTCAACAAATTAAAATGATAAGTTCAAAACGTATTTATATAGTAAATATGTTATATTTTATGATCCAATACCAAGTATTACAAAAATGTTCACAAGCAAAATTTTCTTCATAATGTTTTAACATGATCGTCAAGTTTGAATGTGGGCATCCAAATTGATTAGGTTGTGGACACCACTCTTATTTTTGATAAATCGTGAAATATCGTTCTCGATATAATCATAAGTAATTCCTTATAACATTAAATAGTGTTTTATGAATTTTAAGAGTTTCGTTGCCTAGCACGGAAATTAATATAATGAGACTTTGATGTCCATACGTCGTTCGCAGTTATAGTAATTGTAGTAACTGGGCAGTTCGGGTTCAGTGCGAGAAATCTTATATGCCCTTACATGGGGAGCTTGTAATGTTAAAATTAGAAGAAATAATCGTTATGTAGTTAATGAATGGTTACTTAATTCATTTTTTGCATTTTTAATAGATTTTTCAAGAGTGCCCACAACAGAACGAAAATTATCTTTGTTAGAAAAATGCCCAATTTATTGAATTTTTAATAAAATTTTTCTAGTTAACGGAATCAATTTACTTTCTTCACGAGTAGTTAGCTAAGGTCCCTAGCTTTAAATACATATACATTTGCTTAATATCTACAAGGACACAAATTATGAGTCACAACCGAACCTATTTCCCTGTATATCCACAATAGAAACGTTTTAAAGATCTCCGAAGTTTTCCAAGGGTCATTAAAGAACTATTAAAGAGCAATCAATAAACAATTAGTTGAATACATACCTGCCCGGTTATTGTAAAAAGAAATGCTAACAACAGTCTTAATGGCCATTTTGCCTTATAAGCTCGATGGGACCAAAGTCTGTGAACACCAGCGGTGATACCAAAGCCAGAGGTATAAATCGTTACGAAAGCTGAAATCAATAATAATAAAAAATAATAAGGTTTGCGTGTTATAAAGTGGCTCTATGTCCTATAACTTTTATGTCATTTTCACGTAAACCACACTTTATAAGACGAAAGATTAATGTTGACAAGAAACATACTACTGAATACCCTGCTTTATTTTACTTCGGTTTCTCTGAAAATGAGCTGACAATTGTTTTTATATTAACTATTCAGTTTATATGTTTGCGTGACTATTACGAAAGCAGACTTTTCATTAAAAAAATAGAAGGTACAGGCATAATTTAGATTATATTACCCATGTATTGCTGGCATAGAAAAAGCCCAACAGTTAGGGTATTTCAACCAACCTCTTAATCAGATTTCACATTAGTTTCGTTCCTCATTTTTAAATTTCTTATTTAACCTAACTATTGAGCTAAAATCAACATTTGGATTCTCAAAACTTGACAGAAATTCTTAAACATAACCAAATTCCTAACATACTGAAATCATTTCGTTCAGTGTTGAATTAAATTTTTAATGGTTTTTAAAGAAAATAAGATAAACATCTTACCCCAAAGAGATGTGAGTGCCTTTGCTTGTGTAAGACAAAGATAAAATCCATAAACACAACCAAAATGAATGAACATTTGGGCTGCAAGATCGGGCCATTTAATTCTTGGAGTATATTCCACATTCTCCTTAATTAATTCCAAATCATTAGCACTGTCTTTTGGAAAATAATCTGTGCATTCATCATCTTCATTTTCATCCAGTACAATTTCGTTTTCTTTTGGAGAGCAAGTACCACTGACCAGATTTTCTTCGATTTGTGTCATTTTGTAAATTTAATGTTATTTTTCTTCTTTTATTGAGTTTTCTTTCCTTTTTTTGTTATCATTAACTTATTTGTTAATTTTAAAATCCTGTACCGAAAGCTGAAAAAAAATTTTATTGTCAATGACAACTTTTAACATATTTACTAAAATTCCAAAAATCAAGATTTATTGAATAGGTGTACAAAAATTATTTCTTTAATATGGGGAACAAATTAAAACAATTCCAAAATCTTGATATACTTTTAATTATGATTAGATTGATTTTGTAATACAAGAAATGCATAAAAATAATTTTGAAAATAATTGTGATAAAGGCAACAGGTGTTCAGTTTATCGTTTGATATTTATGATAAGACAACAATCTTGATAAATATTTTTAATTTATTTATTTAACTTTTTTTTATTAAAAGACAAATATTATGAAAAAATATTTGGTTTTTTATGTAGAAAAAAGAGTTAAAAGTGTTACTTGACTGTGATATAATTTTCATTTACTTCTTTCTAGCAGTTATGTTACTTCCATGGCCACGTCATTCATGCAAAACAATGAATGCACAATGAAATTTGTAATTAGTAAAGTGACCTTCACATGGACGCAGAAAATTCCAGAACGTAATTTATGTTGGGTATAATTTTCTAATGGCGTGGTGATATCAAAAATGTATTTTTGGTATTCAAACATGTTTTTAAATATATAAAGTTGTTTTTTCACAAAAAAGCAAAATTGTGTGCTTTACAATTAAAATATTTTGTGCTGAAATGGTGCAGAAACAGCACTAGTAAACAAATCGAAATTGTGGAGGAATCAATAAAAACTGTTTTTCTTGTAAAATGTTGAGATTTTTTTTAATTTTGTTTTTTTTATTATATTCTACTAAACTAAAAGTTTAAAAGTACAATATGATTGCATTATTATCTAATTATTATAAGAAATAAAAAATATAGTAACATTTTGACTCTTGCGGTTTCTGCACAAAATAAAATAAAAAACACAATAAATTTATTGAAACAAGTAAAAAGTATTGCAGTTTTATTAAATATCTAATAACTATCTTCTCACTACAATTTATTCTGGTCAACACCAAAATACATCTTTAAAAATATCTAATAACATTTATTAAAAATATTGAATTGAGATAATTTTCAGTATCATTTTTTAAATAATAAAATTGTTTTAAATATAAATTTAACCAATTTTCAATATTATCTAATTGTAAAATAATTCAGTTATCACTTTTCATTACTTTTTGCTTCTTTTGAGTGCATTTAATTTATAAAATGTTTAATATAAATTACTAAAAATGTCAAGAATATAAGAAGTAAATTTAAGACTTATAATAGACTTGTGCTTTTTTCGCGCGAAATGATATTATAATTATTTTTTTAATAGTTTAGATTTTAGTCACTTATGTAATATTTTGTCACATGGTAGAGCTTCATTTAAAGATAAATTTAAAAATAAAAAAGTGGTTTTCGAAAAAATGAACTTGTTCAGTTTCTGAACAAAACACTGAAAAAAATCTTTATGGTATTATTAACTATATACCCAGGGTTAATTTTAACCTAGTAAAGTTAATTAGGATTTCCAATAAATTCAACCAATTCCCCTGATCAATTCCATAATTTCAAACTTTGTAAAAGTAACTCTGCATTCCCTGGTTCAAATCAACTAGGATAATTAGTTATTTTGAAAATTTTCTGAACTGCGCATGCGTCTATTTGTTTTTTGACAGTATTCAGCACTGTGTCTTTTGTGATTCATGATTATTATTTCGTAAAACGATTTTTATATTCGTTAATCGTAGTTATTTTTTTTTTTTTGCAAAAAATATCTTTTCTGCGTATTTCACATTTGCCGCTTTCATCGAGTAAATCGAAACAGATCATTAAAATTAAGCTATTATATATTTGATAATTTAATTTGTTCAAACTTTATAGCTAACCTAGAAACCCAGGCAGAAAAGTCGGTGGTGTGCCGATGCCTACGACCGGTGCGACACCGGCCCGGTGGTAAAGTCGGACAATAACCGGTTCCGGCACTGTGGTACCGGGCCGGTTTCCAAAAGACAACCGGCCCGGCACCGGCCCGGTTCCGGCATTCGATACCGTTTTTATAACGGCGACATAGTTTTGCCGGCATCAAAATTAGTACCGGCCCGGCACCGGCCCGGTACCACTACTTGATACCGTTTGTACACCGAAAACGGAGTTTTGCCGGCATCAAAATTAGTACCGGCCCGGAACCGGCCCGGTACCACTACTTGATACCGTTTTTACACCGGCGATGAACTTTTGCCGGCATCAAAATTAGTACCGGCCCGGCACCGGCACGGTTCCGGCATTCGATACCGTTTTTACAACGGCGACATAGTTTTGCCGGCATCAAAATTAGTACCGGCCCGGAACCGGCCCGGTACCACTACTTGATACCGTTTTTACACCGGCGATGAACTTTTGCCGGCATCAAAATTAGTACCGGCCCGGTACCACTACTTGATACCGTTTTTACACCGAATACGGAGTTTTGCCGGCATCAAAATTAGTACCGGCCCGGCACCGGCCCGGTTCCGGCATTCGATACCGTTTTTACACCGAATACGGAGTTTTGCCGGCATCAAAATTAGTACCGGCCCGGCACCGGCCCGGTTCCGGCATTCGATACCGTTTTTACACCGAATACGGAGTTTTGCCGGCATCAAAATTAGTACCGGCCCGGCACCGGCCCGGTTCCGGCATTCGATACCGTTTTTACAACGGCGACATAGTTTTGCCGGCATCAAAATTAGTACCGGCCCGGCACCGGCCCGGTACCACTACTTGATACCGTTTTTACACCGAAAACGGAGTTTTGCCGGCATCAAAATTAGTACCGGCCCGGCACCGGCCCGGTACCACTACTTGATACCGTTTTTACACCGGCGATGAACTTTTGCCGGCATCAAAATTAGTACCGGCCCGGCACCGGCCCGGTACCACTACTTGATACCGTTTTTACACCGAAAATGTAGTTTTGCGGGCATCAAAATTATTACCGGCCCGGTTCCGGCATTCGATACCGTTTTTACACCGGCGACGGAGTTTTGCCGGCATAATATTTTTGTGTCTTAAAAAGTCTAAATTTTTAATTTTTTGAAATTTTTTTTACACTATTCGGAAGAATAGGAAAATCAAATCTCTCGAAATCAAATGTTTTTTTAAATCTTTTTTTACATAGTTGGAAAAATTACATTTCATTAAACTCTATTAATTCAGCTTTAAATTGTCTGGGAAAATCACTAAAAAATCCGGGAATTTGTTACTGCTGAATTACTAGACACCCTATAATAACTTTGTTCGTTTAAAATAATTTTGGTCAGGTTTTATTTGATTTATTGTTATAAAATTTTGATAATCTAACAAGGTATTATATTAATTTCGTTATACTAAGTTTCTGCAAGTTGTTTTTATAAAGCCGGTACCGGGCCGGTACCATGCCAGCGATTTTTCTTTAGCCTTAGTCCCAACGTATAATGACATTAACAAATGTTATTATAATTATTAACTTTGACATTACATTATTCAAACTGTCTTTTAGAAAAGATTTTTTCTATTAATTTAGAACATTTTGTAATTAGTCCTGGTGTCACACTTTATATATAAACTTTCCATTCACTTTTCATAAGCAGGTTTAGGTTAGCGGATGCAGCGTCGACTTTGCAGCCTGAGGGTCCGGAGTTCAATTCCTCATGTCTTCAGATTTTTCGTTAACAATTAATAATAATTCATATGTTTCAGCATTCTATTTAGTGTTTACAATTAAATTAATTAATAAATAATATTGTTTAACGTTTAATATATGTAAAAATGTGTTGTTAATAAAATATACTAATCTGACACCGTGCCAGCATAAAGCCGGCAGAAAAGTTACAAAATAATTTTTTTTTTTTACTACCGGCCCGGTATCGAGCCGGTGGTTTACCGGCACCGGGGCGGATAATTCCCGGGTTATCATTGTTGACCGGGCCGGCTCCAAGCCGGCAGAAATACCGGCACCGGGCCGGTGTCTAAATTTCACTGGCACGGTACGTCGCCGGTGGTGAGCCGGCAATAAACCGGTACGAAAACACTGAAAACGAGAACCGGCCCGGTACCGGGCCGATGGTTTACCGGCAAGGTGCCGGACCGGTGGTTTACCGGCACCGGGGCGGATATTTCCCGGGTTATCATTGTTGACTGGACCGGCTCCGGGCCGGCGGTAATGCCGGTCTCACGCCGGCACCGGCAAGTCCGCCCTTGGTACCGGCCCGGTACCAAGCCGGTCGTTGATTTCTGCCTGGGAAGCCTGAAATTTCACACAAGTGGAATACAATTTTTTTAGTATTTTAATAACTATGTGCTTAAGTGTTGTACCGGTATAATAATGCTTGCATTTTAATGTTATAATTTATTGTTTGTTAGTTTTTATTAATTACCAATAACATATAAATGTCATAAATAAATAAAAGTGAATAGTTCTTGACGAGCAAGTAAAATTGTATTTTCAAATAAATAAAATATCTGATTAAATATTACATTTTGACTGGAAATTCTAATATCTGATAACCAATTTAGTACAACACGTGCGTGTGTAGTGTAGTGGTAGCGTTCCGGGTTTTCAATGTGCGTATGCGTTAGTGTTAGGTGTTCGCGTCTCCCCGTGTTAAATATTTATTTCATAAGTTTGTGTAAATTCTAAGACGTATACATATAAGGTGAATTATGAATGTGTTCTAAACAATATTATTTATTTTTTTCATTTAATCTTCAATTTTTGTTTGTTATCGAATAATAGAAATTCGATTAAGAATTCTAGTCAATTGGACTATTTTTCTTGTCCACATTAACTAATTTCCTAGTCACTTTGACTATGCTTTACCTAAGTCTTTTAACTAGGTTGTTCTAGTGGATGCCTCTCGTAACCAGACAAACTAGTCAATTCCTGGTATACGGGTGCCAGAAATTTTTTTCAGTGATCGCTTCAATTATTTAAAATTCTGCATGATCTAATTATAAATTTGGAAATTGATTTTCGATTCATTTTTTGATATGAATTAAAAAACTGTTCATTTAATTAATAAAATGAAATTTAAAAAAATTGAATTTTTAGACTGTAAATTATTTAATTATTTTGCGGTACTTTAAGTTTTCGTGATATTTGATTAAATTTTCTGGTATAATTAAATAACGGCATCAATCAATTCATTTTTACCTGAATGTGATATTACATTGCCTTTAAGGAATAAATAATTTTATAATAGGTTTTCTACTCCTAGAAAGTGAATTTAAAGGAAGGAAAAGTCTGTAAGACAATGTTTGTGGCGCCGGCTAGGCAGGATAATTTAATTAGCTGTCCTGATCACCAGAAAGATAGCAAATAATTAAATTGATTCATTGAAAAAAAGTGTAAAAAATTAAAAAAAAAGCTGTGTCTTTGTAATTTATTTTTATTTAAAACGATTAATAGAAATTTCTATTATCATGCCGTTTTTAATCATACAATCGAAAATATTTTTCTGGAAATAAATATTTTAAGTTGGAATTACATTTTTTATTTTTCATAAATTTAACAGAATCACAAAAATCAATTCAATTTTTCTCCCTTTTGAAGATAGAAACTTAAGTATCTTTGTAATCTAATTTTGTAAAACGAAGCAATGAAAATTAGATTTAGAAGCAATTTTAAAATCCAATATTCATTTACAGGAAACTTATTAGTAACTTAGAACTCTTGTACAACTCATAAAAGTAAAATTTCTCCGAAAAGATAAAATTCTTCCTTTTTTTACGCTTTAATACACACATCAGTGACGTAACATTTCACATGTTTTATCTTATATTCTTGTAAACATAGATAAAATTTTGTTCAAGTAGAGAAGCGATACTTTACAACAGCCAGGTGCGATAATCTATGCGATATCTATAAGTGTATATAAAAGCAAATATAATCTTTTTTTCTCAAAAACAAATTGATAAATCGTATCACTTAATCGATCGATGGAAAAAATTGTTTTTATTAATAATTGCCAGCAGTAAAAATTATTTTTAATAATAATATAATAATGATTCTATCACTCGATTTTCAACACATAATTAAAAATTATTTTTATTGATTCATAAAATGTAAAATGTACTCATTAAATAGTTTATGATTTTTCATAAATTAAGTACAAAATAGCAATATACTTCTCTACAAACGTAAATGTACACAATTCCCAGTAATTAGTAAATGAAAAAAAATGACGTTATTCTAGCCTTTAGATAACTATTGATGTCACTTTTTCTAAATGAAGCCAATTGGTTGTCAGCTCTCTGAATGTGTACCAAGAATAAATAAATTTTTAAAAAGTTGCTCAAAATTTATATAAAGTATAAAAATAATACTAATAGTAATTCTAAATTTACTAATTATAATACTAAAAAATAACACTAAAAATATTTGAAGTATGTCAAAAAATAAGTTAATTAATTTATTTTGTTAAGGAGTAAGTTACACGATCACTGTAAATAGCTAAAAAACAACGTTTCTTCAAGTATTTTTTTTAATAGAAAGTAAACACATACAGTTGTAATGTTTTATACAGTTATTAACTGTATTATATTTAAGTAATAAATCAAAAATTTGCATTAAAAAATATTCTAAAGTAGTGCCACAGGAGCCATTCTTGTAATGCATATTTTTTCCATGAGCTCCGCGGCACGCAGTATAAGTCATGTAATTTTCATTTTAGCACCAAATAAAACTTTTTTATATTATACATTTTTTTATTTTATATATAGAGGAGACTGGGGTAAATCCGCGCACAGGGTAAACCCGCTCACTAGCGATTTGACGCTATAAACTCAACTTAAGATAAAGATATTTGTACTGTGAACAGTACTTAACATACAACTAATGTTAACGAACTTTTGTTTAGTTTCATGAATTCGTCATAGCATCTGAGGCGGCCAATTGATTTTAAAAGTGCAAAAAAAGAAAAATAATTTTCGGATTTTTAAGTTATTCGATTATTATTTTTGAGACTTAATTTATTCGTTCAGTTCACGTTTTATGATTGTTTATTTTAAAATTAAAAATTTTGAATTTCAGTTGTTATATTTTACTAATAATAAAATTTATAACTATCAAATTCATGAAACCTATACTTATTATTTAATAAACCAATATTTATTGTTTATAGAACTCTTAATTTATCATTAATAAATCATACTGAAGACAGAAATAAGGAGAAATTTAATATATACAAAATAAAACTGTCGGGATTACCTTAAATTCTTAAAAAATCAAGTGATCGAGTTTACCCCAAGTGGTGAGCGGATTTACCCAGCAAAATTGTGATTTTGAAATTTGGTATATGAGGCATTTTACGTGTAATGTCCTAAGTTCAACTTTATAAAAAAATTGAAACTCGGGGAATTTGTTGTTCTATCAAGTAGAAATGTGCCCCAAAAAATATTTTTAACTTTTTCGAAAATTTGAAGAGGGTAGAGGGGGGCCAATTTGACTAATTTTGCTAACACCGGCTACTTTGTGAATTTTTTTTAACATACTTTTAATGGGAAAAATTTTTTAGAATATGTTTCGGAAAGGTTTTTTCGTTCTCTTTTCAATGGTGAATTTTATTTTTTAATATTTTGAAAATTTATCCCAATTTTTGATAATTAATATTTAAATTTAAATTTCCCAAAAAAGGGTCCGTTTTATTTGAAAATAAATTATTGCAAACGAAAGCTGAGGCTTTTTCCTATGCGCATGTAAATTTTCAGAATGCCCTTTTTTTGTTTTTGAGTTATTAAATTTCAAAGAATAAATTGCTGCGCGCTGCGTCGCGGTGGCACTTAGTCGCGTGGTACCCAGCGTGATGCGAGGTGCCCGCGACGCAGCGCGCAGCAATTGAGCCCCTGGATTCTATAACAGCCCCTACGCTCGAACAGGCCGCCTGTATGCCAGTCAGGTTAACCAAAAGTGGAAAAAAGTAACATTATTCATTTTAACTTTTTAAAAACACTATGATATAGAAAATAAAAATGCCCATCTTTTTTTCCTTTGTCATTTTTTTGTAAATGATGTATTTTAAATAATAAAGACCAAAACTAGAAAATTTTTTTTTATGAAATTTAATCAATTTTTAAAACATAACTCGTCATATATTGGACAAACCTTAACCAATTTGTTTTAAATTTGGTATGTAAACAAATTAAGTCCTACTGAAGCCAATAAGCCTAAAACAATTAAACAATATTCATATTGTTTAACAATAAATAATAACAAAGTTGTAGTTTCAATTCTACACGGAAAAAAAAGTTCACGAATCTCTCGTGAACTAGTATATCACTTTTGGATGGGACACAAAATTCTTCAAAATCTATAAACACAGTTCATCAAAATTTCATCAACTCCTTCACTAGAAACGTAGTACGGTTCCTGAACTTTTCGTCAAAGTTGACGAAAAATTCGTGAACTTTTAAAAAATGTTAAAAACAAAAAAAAATAATTTCTAGACACTACTTTTTTGATAGTATTTCACTTAATTTGATAACTTGACGCCTATACGCACCAAACTACACAGAATACACAATTTTATCGCCATTAAAATTCGCAACTCGCTTCACGGGATTCGAACCTAGTACCCTAATAATATTCCTAACAACTAACCGACACGGCTAAATCTATATACACTGACAGTACTCCTGCAAACGACACGATTAGCTTTGTCTGCTACAAAACTCAGGACCGTGCAAAGTATAATACGATCCTTGTCGTAACTTCTAATTTATTTTATGAATTGTTTGTTTCACAAAAGAAATTAGCACACAAAAATATTCAATGAATAATAAAAACATTGATTCTAAATAATAAATTTAATCAAACAAAGAATTTGTCCGAGTGTAAACACTGATGACACCGACTGAATTATGACAGATGAATTCTTGATCAGCCATATTTGATGCGCATTGCGAACTGCGCATACTACTGAGACTCGCGAGTTCACGACTTTTTCGTCAACTTGTACCTCTACTTTTGACGAACTACTCATCCTTAACACGTTCATCAAAAATTCATTAACTTTGTTTCAGTTTTTCGTTGACGTTCACCATTTCTAATCAAAAGTGAATGAAAATTTTTAAATTTTGTGTCCCATCCAAAAGTGATATACTAGTTCACGAGAGATTCGTGAACTATTTTTTTCCGTGTATCCACTTTCCAACTTTCAAATCAAAAAGTTATCGAGGGAATTTTCGATCTGTGAAAACTTCTCGCGACAAAGTTTTTCCTTTATTATTAAGGAAGTTTTTCCCAAAGTTTAGAATCAATTCAGTAAAAAATAAAGAATTTACAAAGGAAATAGAAAAATTGTATTTTTCACCATAGTGCATCAGCCATGACAGTAGGCAGGTGTTTAAATGATTCAGGAGCGTATATATTGTATAATTCGCCAGACAATTGAAAAGACGGTAATATTTAATGTGTAATTCTTAAAAGTTGGTTAAAGAGGATTGCTATATTAATTTTAAATAAATAATTATTTTTCAAAAAACAATAATTAATAATAAATAATTACTAAAAAAAACTTTTGAATATCTCCGTTTGCTTTCGGAACAAGAACTTAATGTAATGAGGACGCCCCTGAAGAACCTCCCATGTTACGTTGGGTGTTTTCGACGTCGTCGGTCGTACCGGTCAGTTGCCACATAAAGGTGCTCAAACTGTGTATTTGATACTATTTAGTTAAACCTAAATAGTCTCAAATAAGCACCTTGTTGTGGCAACTGACCGGTACGACCGACGACGTCGAAAACACCCGTTAATTCATGTCTGCTGATGCACTATGGTGAAAAATACAATTTTTCTATTTCCTTTGTAAATTCTTTATTTTCTATTGAATTGATTCTAAACTTTGGGAAAAACTTCCTTAATAATAAAGGAAAAACTTTGTCGCGAGAAGTTTTCACAGATCGAAAATTCCCTCGATAACTTTTTGATTTGAAAGTTGGAAAGTGGATAGAATTGAAACTACAACTTTGTTATTATTTATTGTTAAACAATATGAATATTGTTTAATTGTTTTAGGCTTATTGGCTTCAGTAGGACTTAATTTGTTTACATACCAAATTTAAAACAAATTGGTTAAGATTTGTCCTATATATGACGAGTTATGTTTTTAAAGTTGATTAAATTTCATAAAAAAAATTTTCTAGTTTTTGGTCTTTATTATTTAAAATACATCATTTACACTACCGTCCGAAATTGTGCGAACGCTTACATCTCGAGCTATTAAAAAACACACCCGCACAGAAACAGTAATAACTCGGTTAAAAATGAAGCTAGATTCTTTTTTTAAATTGCATTGGAAAGCTTATTAAATTGCCAATGAAATGCCACTATTTTAAGTTGTATTGCATAAATAGGAAGCGAGATATCATGTTATGAAGACAAAAAAATAATTCTATTTTTTTCGGAATTTCTTACTCTGACTTTGACTCCTGGCACAGTTTAGCAAAGTTTATGAAAAAAATTGTTACTTTCACAGACAATTCCTTGTAACCTAAGCTTTAAATAGAAATCAAGAACAGCAAAAAATATTTACGGGTTCCCAAGATATTACAAAAAGAGTCGGACCGTGCCAAGCAGAATTTTCAATCATCGATTTCTTTAATTCGCCGTTGAGTCAATTACTTGTCTGTGAAAAAAGTGTCGAAAATTAATTTTACCAAGTACATTCTTACTTGGATCCACTTTTTAAATATCGATATATAATAAATTAAATTAAAAAGTGGATCCCAGTAAGAATGTACTTAGTAAAATTAATTTTCGACACTTTTTTCACAGACAAGTAATTGAATCAACGGCGAATTAGAGAAATCGATGATTGAAAATTCTGCTTGGCACGGTCCGACTCTTTTTGTAATATCTTGGGAACCCGTAAATATTTTTTGCTGTTCTTGATCTCTATTTAAAGCTTAGGTTACAAAGAATAGTCTGTAAAAGTAACAATTTTTTTCATAAACTTTGCTAAACTGTGCCAGGAGTCAAAGTCAGAGTAAGAAATTCCGAAAAAAATAGAATTATTTTTTTTTCTTCATAACATGATATCTCGCTTCCTATTTATGCAATACAACTTAAAATAGTGGCATTTCATTGGAAATTTAATAAGCTTTCCAATGCAATTTAAAAACAGCATCTAGCTTCATTTTTAACCGAGTTATCACTGTTTCTGTGCGGGTGTGTGTTTTAATAGCTCGAGATGTTAGCGTTCGCACAATTTCGGACGGTAGTGTACAAAAAAATGACAAAGGAAAAAAATATGGGCATTTTTATTTTCTATATCATAGTGTTTTTAAAAAATTAAAATGAATAATGTTACTTTTTTCCACTTTTGGTTAACCTGACTGGCATACAGGCGGCCTGTTCGACCGTAGGAGCTGTTATAGAATCCAGGGGCTCAATTTATTCTTTGAAATTTAATAACTCAAAAACAAAAAAAGGGCATTCTGAAAATTTACATGCGCATAGGAAAAAGCCTCAGCTTTCGTTTGCAATAATTTATTTTCAAATAAAACGGACCCTTTTTGGGAAATTTAAATATTAATTATCAAAAATTGGGATAAATTTTCAAAATATTAAAAAATAAAATTCACCATTGAAAAGAAGACGAAAAAACCTTTCCGAAACATATTCTAAAAAATTTTTCCCATTAAAAGTATGTTCAAAAAAATTCACAAAGTAGCCGGTGTTAGCAAAATTGGTCAAATTGGCACCCCTCTACCCCCTTCAAATTTTCGAAAAAGTCAAAAATATTTTTTGGGGCACATTTTTACTTGATAGAACAACAATTTCCCCGAGTTTCAATCTTTTTCAAGAAGTTGAAATTTCAACTTAGGACATTACACGTAAAATGCCTCATATGTGTATTAAACATTTTCCCTATAAGTAAAGCTAAGAAAGATAAATCAAAAATTCTTTTTTATTTTGTTAGTAGAAATCATAAGCTTTCAAACTATATAAATTAACTTGGACTTAGAGAATAATTTCCTAGGTTTCCATGAGTGCAAGTGAGACATACATGCGATTTCTATACTTTCCTATGACTGACCGATAGCTTTCCTTACTATAGGGGAGAGTAGGCTACATTGAAACAGCGTCAACAGTGAACCACTTTAATTTTCTAAGAAATGACTGAGTGGAATTTTTTCTTATTTAATATATAAATTAGTAATACCGAAAGCGAATACGTCTAAAAATTTCGAGCACGTAGGTTTATTATTTACAAAGAAAAACGAAAAAAACTGTTTTTCACGTACTAAACAAAAAATTTTGTGGAAATATAATGAATTTTTTTTATTCAAATAGGAAGTTTTAAAAATTAGTAAACTTGTGATTTATGTCGCTTAGGGTGTCAACTTCAATATTCCGATGTGATAAAGAATTTTAAGCCTTACATAAATTTATTATAAACAATTTTTGTTGTGAATGTTATGTGAATGCAATGAGTGCGGCATCATTGAACCATCCGAAAAAGCAAAGAATTTTCAATTTTAAGAGTGGTAAAGTTG
Organism: Leptopilina drosophilae; assembly: GCA_032873175.1. Classification (NCBI taxonomy): domain Eukaryota; kingdom Metazoa; phylum Arthropoda; class Insecta; order Hymenoptera; family Figitidae; genus Leptopilina; species Leptopilina drosophilae. The sequence continues at coordinate 25,753,149 of CM065482.1, forward strand.
TCTGCTCTACGAATTAGTAAGAAAAATACTAGAAGACATGCTTTCATCACAATTATGAACGAGATAAACTCAAACTGTCACTTTACCTACCTAACCTGACATCAAAATATATTAATCTCCTATATTAACAAATAATAACTCTTTAACAACAATTTTCTATTTTTTTGAGTGAAAAATAATATTTTTTACAATGTGTAAGTGGAAATATTATTTTTGAAGTAAATTGTAATGTTTTATTAAAGGTGGTTCAATGTAGACACAGATTCTTCAAAATAAGAAAAGTGTAACTTGTTAGAAAAAAATTAAATTTAATTATTTAATCATAATAATTTGTGTTTGTAACGTGTATATTAACTAAAGGAGTACTTCAGCTTAATGTTGATACAAAAACCTGATCAAAATTTGTAAAATTTAATTAGTTCTTGGACTTTAGAAAATACCCGGTTCAATGTAGCCAACCCTCCCCTACATATATATATATATATATATATATATATATATATATATATATATATATGAGGCATTTCATTTCAAACCGTTCCACCGACAAAAAAACAATCGCAAAGAGACATATTTTCTAATAATTTTTATTGTATAATTCTTTAATTGTTTATAATATATATTATACACTGATTCAAAAGGTGTCTACTCAGCGATCAGGTGTCTACTCAGCGATCATGGCCCGAAGTTTACTTCTGGTCCATGGGAGAGATACACCGACCTTCGAGGTCCGAGTTTCTTAGCTCACCTGACACTGGATATCATAGACGTCGCATCAATGCTTCGGCAATGCTATAACGTCTATGTAACTAACGGAGGCGGTTCAGGGCCCATCCTGGCCAGATGGTAGTACCCTGTTAAGGCCCGATTGTCCCTCGATACGGGACAAACACCCAGTATGAGCGATTGTAAAAACAAGGAAGAGTACCTGCGGAGTAATGCTTCGGCTGAATATATATATATATATATATATATATATATATATATATATCCCTATATTACAAAAAAATATCGCTGTCGCCGCTGTTTCAAGCTTCTATAGTATATTTAACATAACTTCCTGTCAATGACGAACATAACATCAAAATTAGGTGAAAGATCATCACTCTGAAGTTGGCCACAAATGGCTATAGTATATTTAACATAGCTTCCTGTCAAAGAAGTACATAACCTCATAATTAGGTGAAAGATCATCACTCTGAAGTTGGCCACAAATGGCTTCCCACTCACAGGTCAAACATAACCTCAAAACCTTCTTCCCACTAACAGGTAACATGGCAAACATAACCTCAAAACTCCCTCCCTACTCATAGGTCACATGGCAAACATTCCCACTCACAGGTCACAGGACAATCATAACCTCAAAATCTCCCCTCTCCTCTATTCTCACTCACAAGTCACACGTCAAATATAACCTCAAACTTGACCCTCCCTCTTTATCCCCAAGGACAGGTCACAGGGCAAGTATAACCTCAACGGCCTCTTGCAAGTGAAAGCTACAGTATATTCAAAACACTCTTTTTTTTACTTATTTAATTTTTAAATATTATAAAATACTACTGACGTAAATTATTTAAGAAAGAAGAAGTAAAAACAAGGGGGTTGGCGCGCAGGGGGGCAGAGCCCCCCTAGTATATATATATATATATATACTGTAAAAATTTTTAGAAAAGTGAGAAAGATTAAGTAAATTTCGTAAAAAGTTCGAAATTTTTCTCAATGATTTGAAATTTTTTCTTTACTAGTTATGAAATAATATTGCAAAACGTTTAAGAAAATTTTTTAATTTTGTTATAAATTACAATATTCAAGAAACTTTAAGATATTTTTTCAACCAAGTTTGACAAATTTCTAATAATATTCATAATTTTTTCTTAAAAATGTGGAACTTTAAATATCGTATGCTTATTATTTATTAATAACAAATTCTATATTTTTTAATGTAGTAAAAATTATTAATGACACTACATAGTTAAGAAGATATTTGAATTTAATCATATAAAAAATTTATATTAATACATTATGTACATAGTCCTCGTTTGTTATTAAGTTTTTGATAAACAAACTATTTTTTTATTAATAACAAATCATTTTCATCATATATTATTATCATTCGTTAACCATCAAAAATTCAGAAATATTTTTATAAATATAATTTTAGACTATTTATAGATAATTATTATTTTATAAATAATTAAAATAAACAAATTTTATTTTTCATTTTATTAAAACAAGAAAAATTTCTTCTTGCAAGCAGAATTGTGAAATTATTAAGTATTTCAGTTTCTAAAGGTCTGTCACATCTGGTTTGCCTTCAGTTGACCATCTCTAAGGTCCTTTATTGTAAACGGAGTTTATAAGTTTTTCGGTTCTAGTTTTTTTCTTATAGATTCATTTAGAAAGAAAGTTTGAAATATTCGTAAGTTTCAAATATTGACTGGAAAATCTTCTTTTAAAGGCCATTCGAGAGTCAGTTGCTCTTTAGCATTTGTCAGAAAAACACTAAAATCGCGCGTGACAAAATTATTTTCAAGCTAACATTTCGTTATAAATTAATTTTTTGTTGCAAGTTATCGTTCTAAAATGTTGTGGTGAAATGAATATTATTAAGTCAAAATTTTTGTGATGTGAATTGTTTAAAGTTACTTTTGTTTGATAAAGAAGTGATGTGTTTAAAATTTATGTTGTGAAAATTATTAAATTAATTTATACAACAAAATAATAAATTATTGAAATAATTGTTATTTAATTGTAATAGTTATCAGGCTCATTTATAATTTAAAATGGTTAATTTACAATAAAAAAAAGAAAAGAAATACTTAATAAATGTATACTTATATGATTAAATCGTTTAATTTTTATTTATCACCCATTTTTAATTTTTATATCTTTTTTAAAACAGCATTAATTAAGTAACTGCAGTTAATATTAATGCACAAACAATACCAAATAAAGTAATTTTTTTTTACTATTTGTAGAGCAAAAAATCATTATTAGCTCTGAAATTTTTCTAAATTTTTAGTAAGAAAAATATCCAAAAATTGTTCTAAATATAGTACACATTACTGTAAATATCGAACAAAGTTTCGAAATTTATCTTAATATTTTGTTCGAAAAAAATCGAAAAGGTTAAAGAAATTTTTCTTAACGTTCAGTTAGAAAAAAGTCGAAAGAATTTTCGAAATTTATCTGAACACGTTGCTAGAAAATTCGAACAGAGTTTTGAAATTTTTCTTACTATTCTGTTCGGAAAAATTCGAAACTGATTTTGAAATTTTTCGACATTATTGTTTCGAAAAATTTCTAACCTTTACGAAATAAAACTGGCAAACTATTTTTCGAAAAAATTTTTACAGTGTATGTATATATATATATATATATATATATATATATATATAGTTTGAATCCGAAATTCAGGTAACGTCCACATTAACTAGTTAACCTGCAGTTTACCTGATCAAATTCGTTAAAGTTCGAAAGAAATTTTTTTTCGAACATTAACTAGTTAATGTCCAGATTAACTAGTTAATGCGAATATTACCGAGTTTACTTTCGTTAAAGTGCGAAAAAATGGTTTAACTGCGAAATAAGACATGAATTATTATTGCTTCATAGTAAAATTTTTTATTGAATGACAAGTGTACAATATTGGATATTTTTTAAAAATAAACTTATTACTTATGTATTAAATAATTAATATTAATAATAATTAATTATTATTATTAAATTGTATTAATTTTAATTAAAATAATTATTCAAATTGTTATTCAATTTTATTTATATTTTTATTACTTATGAGGCATTTCATTTCAAACCGTTCCACCGACAAAAAACAATCGCAAGGAGACATATTTTCTAATAATTTTTATTATATAATTCTTTAATTGTTTATAATATATTATACACTGATTCAAAAGAGAATTTCATGAGCTTTCTATTGCTATTTTTATTATTTTAAATTTTTGCCAATTTTGTAGAGAAATTGCTGTTTGAAATGTTAAACTCTTAATATCTCAAAACACCCCCACGCCGATTTTTATCAAAATTATATGAAAATAAAGCGTAAATTCTCTAGTTTCTATTCCCATTTGATATATTATGGACATTTCATGGGATTAATAGAAAAAAATTATTTAAAAAATGTGTTTTTGAAAAATTTGACAAATAGTTTGAAGTTGAACCTTAACCCATTCAACTTACATTCAATTTCGTAATATTTGTCAAATTTTTCAAAAACACATTTTTTAAATAATTTTTTTCTATTAATCCCATGAAATGTCCATAATATATCAAATGGGAATAGAAACTAGAGAATTTACGCTTTATTTTCATATAATTTTGATAAAAATCGGCGTGGGGGTGTTTTGAGATATTAAGAGTTTAACATTTCAAACAGCAATTTCTCTACGAAATTGGCAAAAATTTTAAATAATAAAAATAGCAATAGAAAGCTCATGAAATTCTCTTTTGAATCAGTGTATATTATATTATAAACAATTAAAGAATTATATAATAAAAATTAATAGAAAATATGTCTCCTTGCGATTGTTTTTTGTCGGTGGAACGGTTTGAAATGAAATGCCTCTTATATATAATATAATATTTTTTATTACTTTCTTAAAAAATAAACTTATTACTTATTATTGCAAGATAAAGACTGGTGGCATTTGGAGTTACAAAACATATTATTTTTTCGACAAGCACACCTATTGGTTCTGCATTTTGATTTACAATCACACTTTTGAAAACCCTGACCAGAACCAAGAGATTGTTATATTGCCGTTTGACGCAAAGAAATTTTAGCATTACGGACATCTTTTTCTGTGAGAAATATTTGTTTACAATACCTGTTTTAGTGCCCAGTTTGTATGAACTATCATCTGTCCTATTAAGTACAACTGCCAAAATGGAACGTGTATCCGTTTTCGCCCTGTCAACATCAGGTTCAATCTTCACATTTGATCTTTCCTCGACGTTTTGATGTTTAGCGTCAGATAATTCTATTATTTTTTGAGCTTGTTTTTGTAAACATTTTTTGGCTTTTTCTCGTTAACTTTGCTGTTTCTTGTTATTTTCACAAATTTTGCATATTTTTCCTCCATAACCTTCATTTTCTGGTTCCACGTTACCACATGTTGCATGAACTACCATATTACATTTTGAGCAAATATGTGCACCGGAACTCTGTTTAGAACATACAATGCAAATAAGAGACTCACTCACTTCGTTAATTTTATCTTCCGCAAATGTTGAGGAAACATCATCTATAACTTCTTGCGAAGCAGTCAATCTTGTTAGTTGCTCTTTATTATTTATTGTGTGAAGCATTTCCCGCGGTACCAGGGACAACTCAAGTCCTACCATTGCCTTAAAATCAAACATGGCTTCGTATGGACTTCTTTTTATAGCAAAATGGTAAGTCCGATTTTTGATAAATTGAACGAATCGCACCCCTTCGCTCCATTTTTGATAGTTTTATTGTCTGACATCCACGTGATAAACTTTCCAAGATTTTGTTGCAAAATTCACAGCCGTTGTCAGATTGTAAAATGCAGAGAGCACCAAGTATTACCGTTTTCTTAATATAAGGGAAAAACTGTTTTTTTAAGAAACGAAATTTTAATGGTTTTTTCACTTCAACTCGCGATAACTCAATCAATTTTTCAAATTTCTTAATGAAACAAAAAGGAAATTACGCGTAATTATATCCTTAGAGTGACTAAAAAAGTAAAATGATGTATTGAGATATTGTAAAATTCGTAAACTGAAATTTTCACTAAGCGGGGGAAGTTGAGCAAATTTAGAGCAACAAAAAACTTCCAGCGAGAAAGTTGTTCATTAAGGTCTAAATAAGTTTTTCCCGAATGTTACAGTTCAATTAAGCAATTAGTTAACAAATGGCGAATGTTAAAAGTCGTTGGCGGCTGAACGCCCAGCGCGTATACATAATACGGGTGAGATACGCGCGCTGGGCGTTCAGCTGCCAACGACTTTTAACATTCGCCATTTGTTAACTAATTGTTTAATTGAACTGTAACTTTCGGGAAAAACTTGTTTAGACCTTAATAAACAACTTTTTCGCTAGAAGTTTTTTGTTGCAGAAAATTTGCTCAACTTCCCCGCTTAGTCAAAATTTCTGTTTACGAATTTTGCAATAACCCCATAAAAAATTAATAACTTTTTAATGTATAATTAAAACATCATTTTTCTTTTTTAGTCACTCGTAGGATAAAATAACGCGTATTTTCGTTTTTGTTTCATTAAGAAATTCGTAAAATTGACTGAGTAATCGCAAGTTGAAGAGAAAAAAACAATTAAAATTTCGATTTTTAAAAAACAGATTTTTCCTTATATTTCGGAAACGGTAATAGATACAAAAAATTTCATAAGAAAAAAAGATGCGCAATGAAATTTTCTATAAGGATATGTACATGAGATATTTAAATTCGAAAGTCGAATTTTGGATGTCCAGGGGACTTCTATTTCGTCTAAGAAAAATTCACGTGCCCTTCTACGATCCGGCGGCTCAATTTATTTTCAAATAAAACAAACCTATTGGCCCCCTTTTTCCCCCCTTTAATTTTTCGAAAAAGTCAAAAATATTTTTTTGGGGCACATTTCTACTTGATAGAACAACAAATTCCCCGAGTTTTAATTTTTTTCAAGAAGTTGAAATTTCATCTTAGGACATTACACGTAAAATGCCTCAAATATATATATATATATATATATATATATATATATATATATATACTACCGCTGGAAATTGAGTAAACGCTAATGGCATGGTCACACCTCGGCTGCCTGTCTGCCTGCGCAGGCAGCCGCCACGAGAGTAAGAGAGAGGAGACGAATAATTTAAATTGTCTGACTCTCTTACTCTTATGTATTGCCATAACGACCTGCAGGCAGGCAGCCAGGCAGCCGAGCTGTGACCGTACCATTACACTGCGACCTGTCAAAAAACATGCTTGCACAAAAAAAACAGCTAAGTCAATAATTAAGATAAAGACTTTATTTTAAGACCACTGGAAAGCTTATTAAATCCTAAATTAATTGAGCCTTCGTATATTAGGATTGGTCAAATACTTACAAAGTATTCATGTGATAAAGACAAAATGAAAATTCCAATTTACTCGGAATTTCTTACCTTGACTTTAACTCTCTGGACAGTCGAGAAAAATAATTAGAAAAAAATTTCATTTTTGCTGATTATTCTTTAAAATGTTAGCTTTAAATACATTCCAATAACAATAAAAAAGGTCAACGGGTTCTCAAAATAATTAGTGCGAGAATACAAAGACAAAATATCGTCCGCCTGCGACTCATATTCGCTGTGTCGCTGGCTCCTTCTTTCGTCCCGCCAGGGCCAAAGTAGAAAGTTGACGAATGGTCGCTCACCCGGGCACCATTTCTAAGCACTATTCATTCCTATTTTTATAGAAACTGATCTGCTTATAATATAAATGTTAATATTAAAAAACGAAAAATAACTTTATATTTTGCAATAAGCTAACACAAATTAATTAGAAATTGTATTTCTAATAAAAAAATTTAAATACGTCAAACGGAAACTTAATTTCTAAAAAATAAGTCTGTTTTATATTAAACAAAATATAGTAAAGAAAGAACAGTAATTAAAATAACGTTTAAAAATAATAGTTGCAATGTTAGTTTAATATTTTTTAAAACATTTAATTTAAAAAGTTGAAATTTAATTTCCAATAACATTTTGTAAAATTTTTGAGATTAATTTTTTTTATTACAAGTACAATTTCTAATTAATTTGTGTTAACTTATTGCATATTATAAAGTTATTTTTCGTTTTTTAATATTAACATTTATATGTGACGCTCCACGGTGAAAGGGACCTTAGCTGCAATAGACAAATTTTACAGGAAAGGCATTTAAAGTAGAACCACTCTGATTGGTCAAGGCGTTCCAATGAAATTCAGCCCCACTACTCATTACACATTGATAGTTGTCCGTGTTACACGAAGTGCACGAATTGTACGTGCATGGCCAGTGTAGTAGTATTAGTAAGTAGAGGGGCAGATTTTCTGATTAACCACGTGTAAACATTGAACAAGCTCATTTTTAAACATTAATAATAAAAAAACCTGTAAGTAAAAATTATTTTTTACTTTTGCATATGAAAGAACAACTCAAAAACTATAGAATGACATAAGTAACTCAAAATTAATTTTTTTGCAGCTAAGGTCCCTTTCACCGTGGAGCGTCACATATTATAAGCAGATCAATTTCTATAAAAATAGGAATGAATAGTGCTTAGAAATGGTGCCCGGGTGAGCGATCACTTGTCAACTTTCTACTTCGGCCCTGGCGAGACGAATGAAGGAGCCAGCGACACAGCTAATATGAGTCGCAGCTAACATTTTAAAGAATAACCAGCAAACATGAAATTTTTTTTCCAATTATTTTTCTCGGCTGTGCAGAGAGTTAAAGTCAAGGTAAGAAATTCCGAGTAAATTGGAAATTTTATTTTGTCTTTATCACATGAATACTTTGTAAGTATTTGACCAATCTTAATATACTAAGGCTCATTTAATTCAGGATTTAATAAGCTTTCCAGTGGTCTTTAAATAAAGTCTTTATCTTAATTATTGACGGAGCTGTCTTTATTTTTGTGCGAGCATGTTTTTTGACAGGTCGCAGTGTTAGCGTTTACTCAATTTCCGGCGGTAGTATATGGGTGATTTTCAAATAACTGTCATATTTGCATGTCCCCATAAACAAATGACTAATAAAATTATTATTTTTTGCCACTCACTTCATAAATCACTTAATAGAAGTCTCTTCTTAAAGATACTTAATATTCAGTTTGTTAACATTAACATTATCATAGTTAAAATTAAGAAAATAGGGTTAAATTGTCAGGTCCGTGGCATACGTTTTTTTAAAATTTTGTTCTGAAATTTTCACGTGAGCAAATATTGAAACTATCTTTTAAGTACTTTGTAGGCCAAATCTAACCAGATGTTTTACATATAAAAATATTTTTATTATAATGATATTCCACGTACACGAGCACTTTTTTCATGTTTTAAATTGTTAATTACTTTCTACCGACACATGGTAACGTCATCGTGATTTTATTACTCAATTTTATTTTTAATTGACTTCTACTGGCATTACTTTGAAGTGCAAACATTGAAAAGAAAATATTTATTCATTTTTTTATTTTTTTACGTGTTTTAACTGTGACACACATGTCAGGACCGTGGAAAAATGTCAGGTCCGTGGCATGTAACTTTTGCATTTTCTTTCCGTTTTCCATCGTAACTTTGGAAATATTCAAAATCATGTAGTTTCCATTTGAACATATACTTTAATAACAAAAATGTACTGGAATATGTAATGAAAGTCAAATTTGATTCACTATTTTAGCAGAAAAATGTCTTATTAAAAAAAATCACAGTTATTTGAAAATCACCCATATATATGGGGCGTTCCACGCGAAATCGGACAGTATTTGACTTTTGCATTTCAGATTTTTAAAAGATTCTTTTTTCTTTTAGTTCTCATTGAAATAAGTTACAATGATTCTTTTCAAATTTTTTCATCAAGCCGTTTAAGATATACTGGTTTTTGCAAAATCACGTTTTGTACGAAAATGTTTTTTGAAATGGTTATAACGCGGTCCAAAATTGACCAAATTTGACGTTTTATATATGAAAATTTTTGTTTTTACACGTAGTTTTTGACAAAATATAAAAAAATTTATTTCTTAATTTTACGAAATTTTTTTTTAATTTTTAAAATAAAATTTTATTTATAAGAATGTATGTATCGATCGATTTTTTTCAAAAATTTTTGTGAGAAACTAGAACTAAATTAACAACTTTTAGGCGTTGTCAGATTGTGGGCAAAGGATGGGGTCTATTTTTTCAATTTTTACATCCATATAATATAGCAAACAATAGGGCTTTTGAGCTAAAATTATTAATAACACAGGTCCACATTTGTTTAAATGGACTAAATAGAGGAGTTTGCTGCGAGTTGGACGCCCCGTGATATTTCGAGAATGCGTAAAGTTTATCCTAGAATTAAAATTGTAAAATGTTTGCCTTATTGTTAAGATATATTTATATTTGGTTTGAAACAAATACTTGCATTATTTAACATTCTTATAAAGAACATTTTTGTAGTGTAAGAATTTTTTTGAAAAGTGGAAACGACATCTTTTAAGTGTTAATAAAAGGACTACTGTTCATTGTTCAAAAAATTTCGAACCTGTATTTTTAGACTAATTTTCATGCTCTTTAAGATGCAAGAAGAATTAGCTCCATATATTGTTGCCGAAATTTTTTTTTGCGGTCTAAAAAAATCCTGCCAATTCTGCGAGTTGGACACACCTTTTCGCTGCGAGTTGGTCATGATTTATATGCTGAAGATTACTTTTGTTTACAAGTTTAACCTATTTTATGTTTGTAAACATTGCAGAATATTTTATTCGAAATTTATAGTTTAAAATGTGTAAAATACAAAATTTTGCATACACATTTTATTGCTAGATGTTTTATTTAATTTTTATGCATTTTGAGTGGATTTTGTGAGGGTATCCAACTTGCACCAAAGGAACAAAAGTCCAAAAATGATCTTATTAGGAGATTGGCTACATTTTGAAAGTTTTTTCAAAAATTAAATTGCGACCTTTACAGAAATATAGGTAAGCTCTCTGGCTTTTAAACAAGACTTTAAACATGTCGATATCTAAATTTAGAAAAAAATTATAACCGAAAAACAAAACTGTCCAACTCGCAGTAAACTCCCCTACTCGAAACTTGTTACTCGGGAGTTTTTCGGGTCGCTGATTAGAAATATAAACTCAATATTTAAAAATATAAAATAGCAGATTATTTATTTAAATGGACCAATTTACTCGAAACTTGTTAACCTGGAGATTTTAACAGTTCTCCGTAGATCTAGGAATAGACTAAAAATCAGAAGAAATCTGGAGGGTTGGCAATGATGCTTTAGACAATGACCCAGTGTGCAAAGTTACAGAATAATTCTGTAACTATTCCAGAACAAAAAGAACAAGTTCTGTAACTGATGAGGAACAGGCAGGTCAAAATGACGTCCCCCTGGAGGCACAAAATAGGAACAAAAGTCTGTAACAATTCTAGAACCAAACTAGAACATTGTTTTAGAACAATATAACAATTCTATAACAAAAACGATTTATCATAAATAATACCCAAGCAGAAATTTAATAGTTGCATAGAACAAATAAATGTTTATGAGTATGAATAAAAATATGAATAATTAATAGAGTAGGGTCATTTGGGGTAAATGTAAACGGTTTATCTATTTTTTACGAAAAACATCAGTTTTTTTTTGTTAAAAGGAAAAATGGACGGATTTTTTTTGCATGATCTTGTTACTAGAGCTCCCTAGAAAAATTTTTGATGGTTCAAAAAAATATTGATGCACCTGAATCGTCTACAACTGACTGTTAACATTTACCCCGAGATTTTGAAATTTGCTTCAAATTCGGGGTAAATGTAAACACCTCTGTAGTTAAGCGAGGTTTCAGAAACAAGTTATTTTAAGCATACTACTGTCTTAAGGGATGGAAAAACTGCAAAAAAATTATTCGTAGACATAAGTAAATCAACCAGTTGACTGATAATGTATCATATAAAATAAACAATCAACCATTACAAAATTAGTAATGTAAAACTTGAATAACTTGAACAAATTTTAATAGATTATCATTCAACTTGGTAAAAAAAAGTTTTTAAGCTTGCTGAATAAGAATCTAAAATATCGAATTTTCAAATTTCTAAATGGCAGATCCAATAATTTATTAAATTGTTTTTTTAATGTAGTTAAAGTTCTGTTTACATTTACCCCGAGTTTTCGAATTCTCGGGGTAAATGTAAACACTTAATTAGTTATTAACTAAATTGACGAAAATCAAAGTCAATTTTTGTTGGGGCATGAATAAGGAAGAATTACATATTTTTGTTTGATTTTTAAATTTATTTTTATGCAAATGCGAGACAAAATACTGAAACAGAAAAATTTTCAATTTCAAACTTTTTTGCATTAAAAGATAACTTACACTAGGGCATTGCCAATTGTCAAAATAAAATATTGACAATAGTCAGAACATCTTGTAGGTGAGCTGAGGTAAAAATATTGCCGTCGTACTTATTTTTTAATTTGTAAATTTAGCTGAAACATCTACTGTTTACATTTACCCCGCGTTTACATTTACCCCAAATGACCCTATCTTTTTTTGCAATAAGTTTTTAAAAAACATTTTTCTTATTTTCTTAAAAAATTTAAACAGACTATCTTATTTATTTAAATTAATGACTAAATTATTATTATTATCATTTTTAATAATTATTTGAACTTATACTTTATGTAACAATATTCAGAATTATACACATAACACTTAAAACTAAGAATGAAAAATTTCGCACACACGGGGGATCGAAACCTAGAACTAGAGGACACAAGTCGAATACGCATACTGCATAGCCACGCAAGCTTGGAAGTGATTTTACTTCAACTTCCTTTTGAAGTGTGGGACCGTTATGTGCAGCGCTAAAATTATAAATTGAAATGTAACATACTTATTCAAAAAATAACTATATATGGGGCACATCAAGCCAAATCGGAAATTATTTTGCTTTTGCATCTCAAATTTTTTTAAAACATTTTTTTTCTTTTAGTACTCTTTGAAATGAGCTACCTTGAATTTTTTCAAATTTTTTTATAAAGTGGTTCAGCAGATACAGATTTATGAAAAATGACGATTTTTACGTAAATTTTTTTATATGCTTATAACTCGGTCAAAAATTGATCAAATTGGACGTTTTAATAATAAAAAGTTTTGTTTTCACACGTAGTTTTTAATAAAAAATCTTTTTTTAAATTTTTTAAATAATTTACGATAAGATTTAAAAATTTTTAAAATAAAATTTCATTTTTAATAATGTATGTATCAATCAATTAAATATTTGATGTTATTGTTGGTGAATAAAGTTTTTGAAAATTTATGCAAGCTGACAGTGAAAAATTATTTAATTTTTCACGAATCATCGATACGAGTCTTTCTAAGTATCTAAATACAAAAGATTTTTTGTAATTCATTTAAAAACGCGGCTGCGCTCTACACGGAAAGAAAGTTATTATATTAGTTATTATATAAGAAGTATTAAACTTTAATAAAAATTATACTATATTTAGTAAATTTATGCCAAATATCGAAAACGTTTAACAAATTTTAATATAACTTTATTAAATTTTATATAGGTACGTATTGTTAAAGTTTCACAGTAAAAAGAAAGACTTGTTTTAAAGCAGGAAAGCAGCCTTAAATTAAGATACAACAGTTTTGTATCCTTCAACATTATAGCAGACAGTGCTGAATTTAAGACCGATCTTAAATTAAGATTTACTTTGTTAGTTTTGTTGATAGCAAAATTTTCTTTTGTCGCATTTTGTCCTACACTTGTAAAATACTTTTATAAAATTATAAAATTAAATTAATTTAAATTAATTAATTTTTTATTTAATTTGTATAAATTTATACAGAAATAAACATTATATTTATAATCTATAAATAAATGCATTTAAAATAAAATATATTATTACCCAGTGTGCACGAACTATATAACTGTTCTGGACCAAAAAAAGAACAGTGTTGTAGAATAAGTGTTACAATTTTATTATAGAACAGTTCTAGAGCTTTGTTCTAAATTTGTTCTGGAACAGTTGTTCTGTATCTGTTCTATAACAGACATGTAACATTTGTTCTAAATTAGTTATAGAATTTTGAAGTATCATTCTTCCTACAGTGTTCTAGAACACTGTTACAAAAATTTAATATAACTGTTCTGTCATAATAAACTCGTGTTTATTTTCACTACACGGAAAGATGTTATTTTATAATTTTATAAAAGTATTTTACAAGTGTAGGACAAAATGCGACAAAAGAAAATTTTGCTATCAACAAAACTAACAAAGTAAATCTTAATTTAAGATCGGTCTTAAATTCAGCACTGTCTGCTATAATGTTGAAGGATACAAAACTGTTGTATCTTAATTTAAGGCTGCTTTCCTGCTTTAAAACAAGTCTTTCTTTTTACTGTGAAACTTTAACAATACGTACCTATATAAAATTTAATAAAGTTATATTAAAATTTGTTAAACGTTTTCGATATTTGGCATAAATTTACTAAATATAGTATAATTTTTATTAAAGTTTAATACTTCTTATATAATAACTAATATAATAACTTTCTTTCCGTGTAGAGCGCAGCCGCGTTTTTAAATGAATTACAAAAAATCTTTTGTATTTAGATACTTAGAAAGACTCGTATCGATGATTCGTGAAAAATTAAATAATTTTTTACTGTCAGCTTGCATAAATTTTCAAAAACTTTATTCACCAACAATAACATCAAATATTTAATTGATTGATACATACATTATTAAAAATGAAATTTTATTTTAAAAATTTTTAAATCTTATCGTAAATTATTTAAAAAATTTAAAAAAAGATTTTTTATTAAAAACTACGTGTGAAAACAAAACTTTTTATTATTAAAACGTCCAATTTGATCAATTTTTGACCGAGTTATAAGCATATAAAAAAATTTACGTAAAAATCGTCATTTTTCATAAATCTGTATCTGCTGAACCACTTTATAAAAAAATTTGAAAAAATTCAAGGTAGCTCATTTCAAAGAGTACTAAAAGAAAAAAAATGTTTTAAAAAAATTTGAGATGCAAAAGCAAAATAATTTCCGATTTGGCTTGATGTGCCCCATATATAGTTATTTTTTGAATAAGTATGTTACATTTCAATTTATAATTTTAGCGCTGCACATAACGGTCCCACACTTCAAAAGGAAGTTGAAGTAAAATCACTTCCAAGCTTGCGTGGCTATGCAGTATGCGTATTCGACTTGTGTCCTCTAGTTCTAGGTTTCGATCCCCCGTGTGTGCGAAATTTTTCATTCTTAGTTTTAAGTGTTATGTGTATAATTCTGAATATTGTTACATAAAGTATAAGTTCAAATAATTATTAACAATGATAATAATAATAATTTAGTCATTAATTTAAATAAATAAGATAGTCTGTTTAATTTTTTTAAGAAAATAAGAAAAATGCTTTTTAAAAACTTATTGCAAAAAAAGATAGGGTCATTTGGGGTAAATGTAAACGCGGGGTAAATGTAAACAGTAGATGTTTCAGCTAAATTTACAAATTAAAAAATAAGTACGACGGCAATATTTTTACCTCAGCTCACCTACAAGATGTTCTGACTATTGTCAATATTTTATTTTGACAATTGGCAATGCCCTAGTGTAAGTTATCTTTTAATGCAAAAAAGTTTGAAATTGAAAATTTTTCTGTTTCAGTATTTTGTCTCGCATTTGCATAAAAATAAATTTAAAAATCAAACAAAAATATGTAATTCTTCCTTATTCATGCCCCAACAAAAATTGACTTTGATTTTCGTCAATTTAGTTAATAACTAATTAAGTGTTTACATTTACCCCGAGAATTCGAAAACTCGGGGTAAATGTAAACAGAACTTTAACTACATTAAAAAAACAATTTAATAAATTATTGGATCTGCCATTTAGAAATTTGAAAATTCGATATTTTAGATTCTTATTCAGCAAGCTTAAAAACTTTTTTTTACCAAGTTGAATGATAATCTATTAAAATTTGTTCAAGTTATTCAACTTTTACATTACTAATTTTGTAATGGTTGATTGTTTATTTTATATGATACATTATCAGTCAACTGGTTGATCTACTTATGTCTACGAATAATTTTTTTGCAGTTTTTCCATCCCTTAAGACAGTAGTATGCTTAAAATAACTTGTTTCTGAAACCTCGCTTAACTACAGAGGTGTTTACATTTACCCCGAATTTGAAGCAAATTTCAAAATCTCGGGGTAAATGTTAACAGTCAGTTGTAGACGATTCAGGTGCATCAATATTTTTTTGAACCATCAAAAATTTTTCTAGGGAGCTCTAGTAACAAGATCATGCAAAAAAAAATCCGTCCATTTTTCCTTTTAACAAAAAAAACTGATGTTTTTCGTAAAAAATAGATAAACCGTTTACATTTACCCCAAATGACCCTACTCTATTAATTATTCATATTTTTATTCATACTTCATAAACATTTATTTGTTCTATGCAACTATTAAATTTCTGGTTGGGTATTATTTATGATAAATCGTTTTTGTTATAGAATTGTTATATATTTGTTCTAAAACAATGTTCTAGTTTGGTTCTAGAATTGTTACAGACTTTTGTTCCTATTTTGTGCCTCCAGGGGCACAAAATAGAATTATAGAATTATTTTGTAACTTTGCACACTGGGTACTTACCTCTAAGTGCTGCGTGAGTTTCAAAATGGGATGTGCTTAACATTCCGAAAAATAAATAAAAATGTTCAGTTCTGTAGGTCAAAACTATAGTTTTATACAATTCGAATATGGCTCATCTTCAAAATCTTGCTAGTGATGTTCATTTGTTTCATGTAAAACTATAGTTTTGACCTACAGAACTAAACATTTTTATTTATTTCGCGGAAAGTAAAGCATATTCCATTTGAAAACTCACGCAGCACTTAGAGGTATGTTCTAGCGCCACAAAAAAAATTAACCAAAACAAAAGTGGAGTTTTTTCAAAAATCGAAAATAAATTTTTATTTTTTTAATATTAATAAAGTAATGAATAATTTTTCTTCAGAAATTTTTTTTAGGTGAAAGTGCGTCTTTTTACTGCGTCTTTTGCCGAAAAAAAGTTATGAGGTTTCAAAGAAAAAATGCTAAAAAATTTCAATGTTGTATATCTCCTATGTTTATGAATATTCTTCCAAAAAAGTTTTACTATTTTATTAGTGGTATCCAAGAGGACAATAAAGCACAGTTTCATCCAAATCCCATACTGGAAGGAAATTTCTCTGATCACTTACTATGGAATTGCTCATTATAATTAGTAAATTTAGAATTACTATTAGTATTATTGTAATACTTTATATAAATTTTGAGCAATTTTTTAAAAAATTATTTATTTTTGGTACAAATTCAAATAGCTGACAACCAATTGGCTTCATTTAGAAACAATGACATCAATAGTTATCTAAAAGCTACAATAACGTCAGTTTTTTTAATTTACTAATTACTCAGAACGACAGGCAACACTTTTTTACCAGAAGTGTTATTTTACCACTACAATCGGTATTTGTTTACATTACTAACGACACCAAACTAGTGTTAAAACAATACCTCTTTCCACAACTCCACACGGAAAAACTTTTTTCAAGAGTATTTCCTAAACTTATTCAAGAACTCAGGATATGGAAATAATACAAGAAATGCTACGAAACCATAAATTGAAACATTATTTTAAGCTGTTCAGAGATAACTGTAGTAAAT